>PVKB01002975.1:146636-234888 GCA_004027205.1 Ctenodactylus gundi
GGCTCTAACCTAATAATTTTATTTTACCTTAATTACCTTCTAACAACTCACTTCTAAATACCATAGTCAGATTACAGTCCTATATACTTAATGACTCACAACTGACATCAAATTTCAATAGTGACCTAGGGCATAAACTCAACCCACATCCAAACCACAGTACCAAGGCCTAAGAAGGCACTATGAGTTCTAGTCCTCACCTTACTAATCACGTATACTTGTCTGTGTGTATGTTTTTACCTAGTAACAAACATTCTGATTTCCCAAACATAGTAAACTTAACCTCTATTCTTTTCACACACAACTGAACATAATCTCTTCTAACATCTTCTCATGGCAGGGCTCCACTCTAATGCTACCTCCTCGATGACTGTATCACTATGTATCTCCTAATCATCCCATCTCACTCTATCCCTTTACCATATTTTCATTTTCTTGCTATTTATTCCTATCAGATATATCTGTGTATACCACACTAGTAAGTTTCATAATAACAGTCTTACTCACTATCAGATCACCAAAATCTGGAATACTGCCAAGCATATTTCAGTCATTCCAGTAGTGTTTGTTAAATGAATAAACAAAAAATGGATGCCTAGATGATTTTCCTACTCAAGAAATAGAGATTTAAGAGTCTTCAATATTCTATGTGAAGCATATGAAACTGCCTAAGATGAGGCATAACAAAATTTCCCAGTAGACTGTCAAAAAAGGCAATCAATGAATAAATACTTTGGTTAGCTGAATAAGTGAGTGATAAAACAGAATACAAAAGCAATTATAAAGTTTATTTAACTTTAGCCCCTGTGCAGGTATTGATTGCCCTGCCCATCTTTTGGCTTCTCATATTTCACAAGAGGGCCAATTAAGTAACAGATATTTAGGAACTCTTAACACTTACGGGATAATGCATCTATAGATCAACGAGCTTATTCATAAACTGTGTCTCTAAAAATGAAGAGACTGTCACAATAATTACTTGGCTTTATCACTAGAATTTTAAGTACACAACAGCCTACTACACCAGGATTCTTGTTGGCAGGCCAAAGCACAAGATGTGCTGGTCTATAGGAAAGACTAAGCAGCAACTACACAGACACATGGCAAAGGACATGATGTGGGAATGTAATACAACAAAATAGAAACAGTAAATTGTCAGTCTGAGTCCTTGTTGGCTCATTAATATGTACTTGTGGGTAAATTCTTCTTTTTCATTTTTCACGTAGAGCAATTTCATCAACCTTCACCTGTGAGAAGGAGTTGATCAGCAGTCCAGGAGCTACAATATGTGCTAACAAAAGTTTAGTGAGTGCACTGAGGGGCTGATTTCCTGAGGAAGAAAAGTCCAAAGTGAAATTTAGGCTCCTACATTTAACTATTGCAATTGTAATTTGATTATACATTTGATTGTAATTATACATATTAAGTTTAAATATATATGCCTTCACTGAAAAAAGGGATCCCATATTTAAATGTTTAAAAATAATTAGATGATCTCTGATGTTCCTTGAGACTCTCAGATACCACATTTCTTCTCTTCTGATGTCTCCACAACTATTTTCCATTTAAGAAAAACTCTTCTCATGTAGAGGCCAAGCAGGACAACAAGACTAAAAGCTACGGTATTCTAGAAGGCTGGGGCAGGAGTACCACAAGTTTCAGCCCCATGTGAGGAACTTCGACCTAGTTAGATCCTATCTCAAAATTTCAGAAAACAAGAAAAGCTGGGAAGACCTTTGGGTTCAATCCACAGCACTGGCAGGAAGCAGGAGCAAGGTAAAGCAAAGCACTCCCTCCATAATGTTTAGCCTGAAGGCTAATAATGGGCATTAAAGAGTGACAGATATCCCACAGACCCTTAACAGATACAGACTTTGCTCACCTTTCTCAATATATCACAAAAAGATTTTCATTAAGGGAACTGAGAAAAAGAGATATTAATGACAACATAAACTTTGAGGAAACCCAACATAAACACATTGATTTGATAAGAAAATAAAGTTCCTTGCTAGTGGATAATTTAAAATTTAGCAATGGCTTAAATAAGTAGTAATAGATATTTTCCTCTAGCTTGAACCGATTTATAAAACAGGAAGAGGGGAACCAAATTATTTATTGCTACAAAAATATAAATTCTACAGTTTAAAACTATTTTTTCTCTATGTTAACTAATGGGAAACTTTTTCTATTAAAAAGGCTCCAATAAGAAAGAGTTATTTAAAAAGTTTATTATAGTAACAGCGACACCAATAATAGCTAATATTTACCAAACATCTTATATTGCCAGACATTGTTATTATGTACATGTGAACTGACTCATTTGTTCATCAAAACAACCTAAGAGGTAAATAAGACTCTTTATAAAGAATCTGAGGGACAGGAAGATTACTAAACTTTTAAAGAACATGTAGGTAACAAGTGATAGAGTTTAGCCTCTATCCCACTTTATGAGGCTCCACAGTCACTTAGACAACACTTTGCTTTCAAGAATTATTCTTCCCTTGTCAACAATGAAAGCCTATTTGTATTTAATCCACCCATCTAATGGAGAAATTACTTACACTGACAATGCACAATTGCTTTCTATAGCCTATTTTAAAATACCAACTTCCTCTTCCAGCAATATGGTAGACCGGATAATCCAAAAAGTCATGAAACAATGTATCTAGGCATGCTAGATCAAATGATCTAGTACTCTTTTAACTGCACTTCTGAAATAAAAAGAAGTCTCTAACATGCAAAAGGAAAGAAATACATCTGGAATATAAACTGTCCTGTGGATACCATGAAAGGGGTTATTACAGAACAAGTAAATTAGATTATCACACATAGCTGCTACAATGTACAAAGTGAGATATAGTACCAGACTTTCTCATTGAAAGTGTATAATCTGCATGGCAACACTCTCAGTAGAAGGTAAACTGGGTGGGGAAGGGAGGTCTGTCTTAAAAATTCATAGCCAAAACACTGCCTTCACATGGTTTGAATGTTGATTTCACAAATATACTTGTTTACAAAACCCCTAAAACAAAAAATATGGTAAGAAAATTAGAACTGGGTACAAACAAAACATCCACCAAGGAACATTCCATACCCTAACTATATAAATGGGTCCCAAAATTAATGCTTGCTGGAAAGAAAGATCATAATTCCAAGTTATAAGACACATGAATAATCAATTTATTAATAGCATTAGCGGAGCTAAATTACATTTCTTTAGAATTTCAAATAAAAGAACTATAGAGCTTACAAATATAAACTTAGGTGACTATAGAGTATTAAATATATAAAACTATTTGCTTTATCTAATATACAGCATGAAGTTGACATGTTAAGACAATGTGGCATGAAGACAGACCGACAGACTATCAGAGTAGGAAAAAGAACCCAGAAAACAGACCCACACACACTTTATTCACAACAAAATAATATAAAGAACAACGGGAAAAAGTAAGGTCTTTTTCAGTAAGACAAGAAGGGGCCAACTGGATATCTGTAAGGAAAGAAGAAAACATAGCCAAAACTGAAATTTCACCATATCCCAAAATTACCTACAGCTGGATTAAAAAGATTAACAAAAGATAAACCTTTGAAATGACTAAATGAGAACAAAGAAAGAAGAACATTAAACAATAAACTTATGTGCTGCTTAATTTTAAATCTCACACACAAGTCACCAGACTTACCTTTACTAAAGCTGTAAAGTTCTAACAAACTTCAAAGAACACAATCCCCAATCTATCTGAAATATTCCAAAGACTAGGAAAGCAGGAAATGTTACCTACCTAATGGGTCTCAGGATTCTAGGAATAAAATAACAGAGGAAGGCAAATCACACTTGCAGAAATACAAAAACCTCAAAATATCAGTTGTTTTGACATCACAGCAAAAAAAAACTCTAGGATTTAATGCAAGATTGAATATGGCACATGCAATATATATAATTAACAACATAAAACGTTAACAGAATAAAGAAGAAAAAGCATACAAAAAACTCTTAATCTTAGAAAAATTCAAAAATTGATTCCTATCTAAAGTCAAGACAGAAAACTTCAGATGAATTTAAAGCACAATTATAAATATCCTGGAAGAAATTACATAAAAAGATTTTCCTATTTTCATAGTAAGAAAAAGTTTCTTAGAAAAACTATTCAAAAATATTAACAATAAAGAAAAAGGGCTGGAGGAACGGCTCAGCAGTAAAGCACCTGCCTAGCAAGCACTAAGTACCTGAGTTTGATACTACAGCACTACACAAACTGGGTATGGTGGCACACGCCCACAATCCCAGCCCTTAGGAGGCTGAGGCAGGAGGACTGCTGTGAACCTGAGGCCAGTCTGGGCTCAATAATGAGTTCAGGACCAGCCTGTGCTATGGAGCTAAACCCTGACTCAAAAGAGAGAGAGAGAGAGAGAGAGAGAGAGAGAGAGAGAGAGAGAGAGAGAGAGAGAGAGAAAGAGAAAAAAAAGTAGATGAATCTGACATTAAAATTGAAGCTTTCTATGCAAATAAGATACCATATTCCCACCATCTACTTCTACTTACATGTTCCACAAAAATTGTCCCTAATACAACAGATGGCTGATGAAATATTTTCAAAGCTGTTGTGACTTAATCTATTACTGAAAGGGCATCAGGGGTAGCATTCTCAGCAAGTAGGGAAAGCTAAGGTCAATGTCTAGTCGTAAAGTTTTCTAACTTCCGCTCTGACTACAGGACATATACAATAATCTAGTTATACCAAAATCTATGCAGAATGGAAATATAGTAAGAGATACACAAGTTTTACATGGGCTATTGTCACAAAATAAGCAACAGAGAAACCACAACAAAGAAGAACAAAAACAAAACAACAAATTAACAAAACTAAAACTCATGCTACATAGTCATCTGAAAATCCCAAGTTAAAAACTTAAAGAGTCGTTTCAGAAAGATGATGTCCAAAGGTTACTTGCAAAAGAAAAGAAAAGTTCAATTTGCAAACAGGACTCAGAGATTAGAAAAGGGGATATAAAAATATGAACCAAGAAACTAAAAAAAATAATAATACAGGTAGATTGAAGGTAAGCGATAAAAAGATACACTGTGAAAACAATAATTAATTAAAAGAATTCCCTACATTAACATCAGATAAAAGACACTTCAGAGGGAGTTTTTGAAAGACCAAAAAGTAAAATTACAACTGAAAAAAGGCCAATCTGCTAAGATATATCAATTTTAATTGTGTATGTACCAAAAAAATACTGCAAAGAACAGTGTTAGAGAAATCACAATTCAACAGATCAATGGATACAAAACCGTGGTATTTATACACAATGGAATACTATGCATCTATAAAGTCCAACAGCATGGAGGCTTTTGCAGGCAAATGGAAGAAACCTGAGAACATCATGCAGGCAAATGGAAGAAACATGAGAACATCATGCTTAGTGAAGTGAGTCAGAAGCATAAAGTGAAACATCAAATGGTCGGTCTCTCTGATATGAGAAATCCAGATCACAACTATCTCATGGAACTTAAAATGAAAAACAAAGTGAACCAGGGTGGGTAGGATGTGGAGGGATAGAGGGGTGGGTAGGGGGAGCGACAAAAGGAGAGTGGGAAAGTACGTGCCACCTTGACAAGATACGTATGTGCACAAAATACTCAACTACATCGTAAACCTTAAATTTTGCACTTATATCTATCAATAAAATGGGGGGAAAAAAACTGACACACTAGGAAAAGAACTATTACATCTATTGTTACAAAAGTACCAAGGCAATTCAAGTTGACATCAATCATCTTTTCAATAAACTGATATCCACATACAAAAAAATAAAGTTAGATTGTCATGCTATATCATATAACCCCCCCCCAACTGGATCATGTATTTAAAGTTGCTAGCTAGAACCATAAAAATGTTAGACAAAATATGAATAAAATTTTGTGACCACAGACAAGCCAGTTTTTGTGATAAAAGAGAAAAACAAACAGGAATTTATCAACATCTAAAACTTGTGTGATTCAAAGGATACCACCAAGAAAATGAAGACCATCTACAGAACAAGTGAAAATATTTATAAATTGTGTACCTGACAAGAGACTTACATCCAGAATATATAATAAATTATAATTCAATGATATAATAATGAAATGAGCAAGAGATTTGAATATACTTTCCCAGGTTATAAAAAAAAAATGAGGAATAGGCTCATGAAAAACTTAAAGATTAAAGGGCAGAAAAATGATAGAGAAGACAAACACTAACCAAAGAAAGCTGGAGGAAGTCTTAATATCAAAATCAATAAATACAGGGAAGAAAACCATTACTAAGTATCAAGGAAACTATTATACTACATAATGACAGATGTACAATTTGTCAGAAAGATACTTTTGCCAGATATATTGGTCTTATGCCTATAATTTCAGTTGCTTTAGAGGCTAAGGCAGAAAGATAACATGAGCCCACAATTAGGAGACCTGCCTGGGCAACAAAGAGTGTCCATTTCAAAAAGAAAGAAAAAAAATTCTTAAACTGTATGCACCAAATTGTCTCAGAAACACATAAACTACAATGAAATAAATTTGATACCTAATAATATGATTATAATTTTTTTAAAATGTTGCAAAATAGAGAAACTGAACCCCTGACAGAAATCTAAAATGTTAGTCACTACATAGAAATCTGGCAGTTCCTCAAAAGTTAAACAGAGAACTACCACATGATTCAGCCATCTTATTCCTGGTATATATATTGTTCAAAGAAATGAAAACAAAGGCTTGTACAAATACTTGTACACTGTTCACTGTTGTCGTTATTCACAATAAGTAAAAGATAGAATTAACGTAAGTGTTCATTAATAGACAAATGGATAATCAAAATGTGTCCACACAACAGAATATTATTCAGGAATGAAAGTTCTGATACATGCTACAATGAAAAATGCCATGCTAAGTAAAACATGAAAAACACAAAGGATACTGTATGATTCTATTTCAATGAGTTATTTAGAATAGGTAAATTTATAGAAACAGAAAACATGCTAGGATTAACAGGGGCTGAGAAGAGAGGAGAATGGGAGTTACTACCTAATTACTATGGACTTTCTTCTTTCTTTTCAGTATATTAAGTTTTTGTTTTTACCAGACTGATGAAATGATTATACACACTTTTCTATTTTATTTGGTTAACACACTAAATTTCTTCTTGCATTCTGGGAATGAACCTTAGTAATAATAATGTATGACTTTATTTAATCTGAGTTTTGACTAGATGTGATGTACAACACCTGTCACTCACATGGCTGGCAAGTGATGAAACTACTGGCTGAGAACTGGGCCTCCTGACCAGCACACCTACACAAGACCTCTGCATATAATGTGAACTTCTCACAGTACAACACCTCAAGTCTGAAATAGACTGCCCCAATAGTGTGTGCATTTATGAGACCCAAGTGCAAGATTTCTAATTACTGGCAGTCACAAGGGGTTAATTTATCATCAAAGTCAAATGTATCTTACAAAAGTCAGCCCAGATTAAAAGGATGATAGACTTTGTAAGGGTGGCAAGGAAGGGAGGCCATCTATGGACACTAGCTATTGCAAATGGAATACAACACAGCAATGGAGGGGCAAATGATTAGGTTTACCCACATGTAAGACTGCTGACAATGATGCCCTATAAAGGTAGTTTCATACGGTTTAATCTAACAATTAAAAAAACAAACAAAACTAATTTATAGATAGACATCTGTAGACAACTTATACAAGAAATGAGTAATAGTAAAAGGGAGCAAGCATAAGGAATATTACTGAAGTGCCAGCATAATTATCTGTATCTTAATCCAGGGCTAGTTTTATAGACCTCAATTTATAAATTTTTATCAATCTTACATTTAAGGATTGACGTTTAATAAAACCTGCAATTTTATTTTGCATACTAGAAGTGTACCACTTCAAAATTAGTACCTAAAACATTTTATTAAACATGTTGCCTTCCTTTAAAAGCTGAACCTAAATGATTTTCTCACAGAAAGATAAAAGACTTGTGCACTGGTTTGTTAATTTTTCTTATTTACAACCATATGCAATTAATATACTGTTGAATCAAATTTCATCAAGTGTCATCACAATGCAAGCTATCAATTCAGAAAACAATGTATGTGGTTAGCAGCAAAATAAAATCTTGACTCTTTCCTACTTTTTGAAGAGATTCCTAACTGGACCAAAAAAAACAGCTACAACATTATTTTAAAATTAATTTATTTGTCAAAAAATGTATTAAACATCCTTACAGCACAGTTTCTCAACCAACCTAGGCACTACAGGAACTTTTTAGGAGATGACTCTATGTTGTGGGAGACATGGAGTGTAAGAGGCACTGTAGGATACTTAACATCATCTTTGGCTCCTACTCTCTAGAAGTCAGTAGTACTCATCATCCAACTGTGATGATAAAAAAATATCTCCAGATACTGCCAAAAGTCCTGAGGCAAGGAGATGGGAGAGGGTGAGAAGAGGCTGCAAGATGTGACTCATATGAGGCAAAATTGCCTTTAAAGTATATTTGTACTTTCACTGATGGGTTCAAAGATCACCTGTGTAAAAACTACAGATTAGCTGAGTAAGGTATCAGGCCTGTACTTTCAGCATTCTGGGAAGCTGAGGCAGGAAGATTGTGAATTCAAGCTCTGCCTGGGTAATAGTAACTTAGTAAAACCTTGTCTCAAAATTACAAGAATAAAAAGGCTAGGAATATAGTTCAGTGTGAAGGCCCTAAGTTTCATTCCCACTACTGAAACAGTAAAACATAAACTCTACAGATTAATTTCTCATTCATCTTCATAAAAATACTCAACAGAAAAATCTTCTCTGATTGAGGAGAACCGTAAGTATATTACAGCAGGAGTTTAACATGGATTTTGATTCTGTCCATTTGGTGTATGCAATGAAGAAACAGGAAAATCTCCTCCATAAATTAAGTGCTAATTATAGAGTATCAGTGAATCCAGGGCACTTTTCCATCTCTCCCACTTACGCTTCTCCATAAGGCCACAGAACATGTGCACTTGAATTGTTCTGTTTACTCATTTCTAGTACATTATTGGGTCCCAACACAGACCTGTGAAACTGAGAAGCAGAGACAGCTATCTAAACTTCTAACTCTTCTCTAATACCCTTACAATAGTCTTATGCTCACAGAAGTGTAAAACAAAACAGCTCCACACTATCTCTTGTCTTTCATGATCACAACTTTAAACTTTAAATTTGTGGGCTGGAGATACAGCTCAGTGGTGGAGTATTTTACTCAGCATGTGCAAAGCTCTGACTCTAATTCTCAATACTTTAAAAAAAAAAAAAAAGAGTCTAAAGGAAACTCTGGTTTGAGTCCTACCACTTAGCTGGCATGAGGCTAGGGTCAAACCACAGAATCCCAGTCTGATTTCTCCATCTAGAAAAGAGAGAAATAATTGCCTCACCATGTTGTTACAGAGAACAGCAATAACAAAAAGTGAAAATTCTGTGGAAACAAAGTACCATCAAAGATTAGTACTAACTTAAGAGATAATAATACAAATTAAAATGAAAGATATATAAATCTATAAATAAAAGGAACATTCTAAAATAATTACCCAGGTAGCATTAATTTGGATATATAAAAAAAGTCATTTGGTACAAATCTATCCTAAGTATTCATCAAAACAGTTACTAAAATATATTTATAGGTTATCTACATCAAGCAAGTTGAAAGAGAATATACTGACAAACGAGAATTTCTACAGATGAGAAGCTGTGAGAAGTTATTAAAAGGTCATTTTATAGTAACACACATGTAAGTAGGAAAAACTCTATGTAAGTATCAAGAAAAACTTGTTTAATTTTACCAAAGCTTACAAATGTTTACTTTCAACTCCTTCTGTAATGACAAAGAGGACAATGGTAGATGAGTCACTAAGGAAGAACTAAAGAGAATCAAATTGAGTAAAGCAGCACCCAGTTTCCATCCTTTGTCATAAAAGCCACTGGCTAGATCAAAAATGACAATTTTTTAAGGTGAATAAACAAATGCAGGCCCAACTTTCTAAGTACGATGAACACGTGAAAATTAAGTGTACACATCCAAAGCAGATGTCATAAACAGCTGTTTCTCTCAATTCAATGAACAATGTCCCCTAATTGAATACAAGGGTTTTTAGCCAATATATCAGTACTATAAAGCTCTCTTCATTTTGGTTGGAATTAATGACATTGAGAATCAAGTAGCTATTTATGAATTCATTCAGTTTTGAAAGTTCTAGACAAATACATCAGTTGAGTGAGTGAAATGATGCAATATTTAGACTGAATAAGGTACATATTCTTCTGAATGAGATGGTGTTAAACAGCTACATGTGGAAACTAACTAGGCAATAATTTTAGGCCTTCTACTAATTCTTGATGTCAGAAAGTCAAATGGAAGGCTCAGTCAGACAACAATGGTTTACACAAAACAGAAATACTTAAATGTGAATACTATGTATTTTAATATCTGGAGCCCAAAAGGATTTATAAGACTACCAATATGAGATATCCTTCAAACATTATGAACAGGTATTTTTCACAGCTCCAAAGTAAAAAACAAAACTGTACTTAAAATATGTACACAGAAATTTTTTCTCTTAACTAATAACAGGTTTTATTTTCTAATTGTAAGCAAAGTTTTTCAACTTCTTTTCCTTTTTGAATTAAATTCTGCAATAACATGATGACAGTGGGAAGAGTATGTGGCAGCTGTATATCAGGCAATAAAAATTTTAAATTCACATACACACACTGAGTCATATCACAAAAAGATAGAACAATTTTAAATGGACATATAACAATAAAGCTTCAAAATAGAAGACATAAATCTAGGGGTTGGGACATAGCTCAGCAGTTGAACGCTTCCCTGGAATGCACATGGCCCTGGCAAAAGAAATACACAAATGCGTAATTACATTTGAAGTCTTCCACATTTCTCTGGATAACAGACAGAACTAAGGAGAAATCAGTAAATGTATGAAAATACTAACATCCCACTTAAACTAATGTGTATTTCTAGAACTGCCCACACCAAAAAAGCAGACTACATTATCCTTTTTAAGTGCAGATGGAACAGTCACTAGCATATACCATATTCTGGAAGATAAGGTAAAGCTCATCACATCTCAAAGAACTGCAAATATACAAAGTATGTTTTCCATCTATAATGTCGTTGACATAAAAATCCTTATTTAACTATTTAAAATGTAAACAACATAATCCATAGGACAAAGAAAAAGTCTCAAGAAAATTTCAAAAACTTTTTGAGTTGAATGAATACAAAAAGAAAACATATCACATTTTGAAAGATACCTAAACCAGTGCTTAGAGGTAATTTTAGCACTGTAGGAGAAATGGCACAGTCGTTAGAGTGCGTGCCTAGTGAGTACAAAGCCCAGCATCACATGAGACGGGTGTGGTTGTGCATGCCTGTAATCCCAGGAATATGGAGGCTCAGACAAAAAAAGGATGGCTTTGTGTTCAAGGCAAGCTGGGGCTACCTAGTTAAGTTTAGGATCTGCCTGGACTACAAAGTGAGAAACTGCCTTAAAAAAAATTTAGTGCTTATACTAGAAAATAAAAAGTCTCATGTCAATAAGCTAGACTTCAAACATGAAAAATTTTTTTCTTTTATTGATAATGTGAAAGAAAAATTTTGAAGTAAATTAAACTAAAGTACTAGAAGAGAAAAAATAATGGAACAGAAACTGATGAAAAAACAGGAAAACCAGTAAGATCAAAAAATGGTTATTTTATAAAATCAACAGAATTGATAACCTTCTAGCCAGAGTGGAAGAGCCCCATTAGAAAGGAATTGTTACCAGTCACATATGTCCATGCTTTCAGGTTCATTTGCTTATCACTGATATGACCCAAGTAGAATTTATTCAAAGCTAGCTCCAAGGACAGAGAAGCCTCTTTGCCTAAAATCAACATCTCATCATGTACAGGTGTACTAGGGTCTTTTGTACAAAGAACAATGGAGGAGGAGATACAAGAAGATGGCAACAGTAGACAGGTCAGATTGGTTTCATCTCCTTCTGCACTCTTGGCTTCTCCCTTCACTGCCTGGACATGAAACTGGACTTTGACTTTCTGAGGCTACAATCTGCATATTCTGTTCATTCATCTGAGCTGAGGAGTGGAGGGGCTGGTGGTTTACGCCCTATGACTGAGAAAGATTGGAGAAGCATAAAAAAATGAAACTCTGAAATTTAGGTGTCTTTAGTCTTTTGAGGTAAGTGGCTTCTCAGAGAAGTAAGGCATAGATTACTAACTACCTCTCCTCAGCCCAAAGAAAAGGATAGAATATGCGGATTCTGGCACTAGGAGGTCCCAGTATCATTTCCAGACAACTGAGGAAGAGGCTAGACAGAGTACAGAAAGATGAAACAAGCCTGGATCTATCTCACTGTATTCCCTCCTCCACACTTTCTTGCTATAAAATACCCTAATACACTTGTACATTGAAAAGACAGTGATTTGAGGCAAAAAAGGCCCTTCCATTTTCTTGAATCTAGTTTGAATGAACACTCTTTTCCTTTTTTACCACAATAAATGGCCGCTTTTGATCTATTTCATGGCAAGCAAACGAACCTGGATATATGGATCAAAGTGGCTATTAACAAGGAGTTGAAAATTTTAGTTGTTTTTGGACACATAAAATGTGAAACATATTCCAGCTATCTACCATTACCTAACAAACAACAGTAATACACTACTCTAAAACAATAATAATCACTTTTGATAAACCTGAGATTTTACTGTGTTCTGTGAGGTAGGTACTGATGAATCCGAAGGAGAGACAGTAACATGGCAGCTGGTCAGAGATCATCTCTGAAAACTTGACTCAAATGTCTGATATCTAGTCAGGAAGTCAAGCAGCTGGAGTCTGTAACGCATCTTCCATACATGTTGTCTTCACACAATGGCCTCAGGGAGCCAGCACTCCACAACAGCTAGTGGCCTCCAAGATTGACTTTACCACCAAATACCAGCAGAGCTGACTGGTCTTCTCTAAACAAGACTGAAAGTCATGTGAGATCTCTTTTAGAATATTCTGCTGAACACTAAATATATTAAATAAAATAGAAAATATATAATTCTAGAAAAATCAAAATATAACCATAGTATACTACTTAGGTTAGTAATGAGTAACCTGCATAATCATAAAAAAGTAACAATGTCACTGATTAAGGCAAATATTACTGCCTCCTCCATAAGCACCTTAAAATTTAAAAATGAAGCACGAATATTATGTGGAGTCACAATGAGAATATCCAGAATACTCATCCTTGCAGGCCAAATGAGAGGTAAGTAAATTTTGGCCAAATATAACCAGAATTAGTAGGATAGAACCTCCAGGCATCTGAAAAAGTAAATTGGCAATGTACTTTTTGGTTCTCCATCCTCCCCTACCACCTGCCTAAAAAACCCAACATGATTGCAAGAGCTACAGAAATTTTCTTAGATCATGAAGCAATCTTATAAGTAGGAAGATGAAAAAAACCCAAGCAACCTGAATTCCTAATAACAGTAAGATTACTATGACAACCTTGAACTGCCAACGTCTGGAGTTCCTTTATGCAGGAAAAAAAAAAAAAAGCTTTCTCGTTTAAACCACTGTTGTTTCCATTTTCTTGTACTATAAGGCAAATGTAAGCCTGAGACAGAAGACAGAACTGGAAAAAGGTGGAAAGACTTATTTAAGTAAAAATTACATCAGAATTTGGGGCTAGGCGTAAGGATATGAAACAGAGTATTACATCCTGATCTTGCATTCTAGGAAGTCAACAGATAATGGTCTAGCCAGAAAATATAAATCAGCATAGAAAATGGACAGTGGAGGGAGGGCTAAGAATACAGCCTAACGTTAAAGCATTTGCCTAGTGTACATGAAGCCACAAATTTTTTTAGCTTGGCCTAAGAAAAGATAAAAAAAAAAAGACCTATAGGGTGTGTAGGGTATAAATACCAAAAAAGATATCTCCAAATACATCTGGAGGGTAGAGCTAAAAATGAGACCCATTTCCTAAGTTTTGTCCTGACTGACCTTTTAAAACTATGTAAGTAAGTCATGATTCTAGATAAAATACTATTAAGCACTAAATATTTTTAGTTGTGCACTATAAAAATACAATTCTAAAGTATAGTGAAGCAGTAACCTAAGCCCAAGAAATGTTTGGTCGTTTCCTCTAGGTGCTAGCCAGTAATCTTTAGCTCCTGGAATGATCTAACACACAGGACTGTTTCTGCTTGGGAATTTCAGCCACTAGACAGTCTAAAATACAATTTATGATGGTGTCAATTGCAACCACTAGGAGAATCAGAGACCAAAACTGTTAACCTGACCTCTCAGAGGAGATGCAGACTGAAGGTCAGTCATTCACGAGTGCTGTGGTTAGGATCTGGAGTGTCCTCCAAAAGTCTCACGTATTTTAATGGAATCATGTGATGTTGATGGATTGGGCTCTGGTCTGGAGGGGTGGATTACAGTTAAGTTACGATTAAAGGTGTGCAGTGGCCACACCTGGATGCAGGAGGGACTGATTACTGGGCGGAGACCTGAAAGGATACATGAGCTGCACCTGCCTTCCTGGAGGAGCGGGACTAGTCTCAACTCACCTCAGCTTGTGTTCCTGTTTGTCCAGAGAAGCTGCCTCCACCTCTCTGCCATATACTTCGATTGTTGCCGACCTTCCCTGAATGGACTGTGACCTTCGAGATTGTGAGCTAAAATAAACCTTTCCTGTCCTAAGTTTGTGGGTGTCGGGTATTGAGTCACAACAACGAAAATGTAACCAAGACAACGAGGTTTGTAATCGAGCTCCCAGAATAAGGCCATGAAAGACCTGGAAAGGCTTCCCCATTTACTAATACTCTGTGTAATGTCAGACATGGTGGCTAGGAGAAAGTAATACCTATGATGACGTGGAAAAAGAGAACCAGATGTTCTCCATTTAGATCCCTCTTGGACTCTGCCCAATGAAGTTCTTCCCTTGGCTGACTCTAACCAGTGCCCTTTCACTGTAATAAATCATAACCACAAGTGTAACAGCTTACACTCATGTCTATGAGTTTTTCTAGCAAGCTACCAAAATCCAGTGATTTTAGGAAAATTTGCAGTGGGTGTAGGAAGGTAAAGATGGTCTGATGAATACTGCGATCTCTGTACTTTGGTTAACTCTAGATAACTAATTCAGAAGATCAAAAAAGAAAAAGGAAAAGGGCAAGAAGGCATGTTTCAGCTCTAAAATATCTAACATTCATTATTGGGTACTTTATGTATATATATTCATTTAATCCTGATAACTCTTAATAAAGTAGATATTATTATTTCTACTTCAGAGGATGCAGGAACAGCACAGTGACTATAGAGCTTGCCTAGCAAGCAGAAGGCCGTAGGTTTGATTCCTCAGCACCACATAAGCTGGGTATGGCAGCGCATGCCTGTAATCCCAGCACTTAGGATGCTGAGGTAGGAGGACTGCTATGTATTCAAGGTCAGCCTGGGCTATATAGTGAGTTCAGGAACCAGCCTGGACTACAAAGCAACATCCTGTCTCAAAACAAAACAAAAACTACTATTTCTACCACATACACAAGAAAATTGAAGGCAAACATTAAGTGAGTGAAACTATTCCACAGATCAATATATAGCAGATCAGGATGTGAATTTAGTCTTTTAGATCTCAAGACCAATGTATATTTTATTTGACTATGCCACACCACAATGCTTCTCATATAAACTGTCCATAGAGTGTTTAAAGTCTTATTTCTGACATCATTTTATGCTTAAATTACTTGTCAGCAACACCTAAAAAACCTGTAATCCTAGCTCAGATATAATTAGGTATCCTAGATTTTGCCACACCTAGAATCTAGAGCCAAATCTATACATGATTTTTGCAGAATTAGAATATACTTTCCACGTGTGATAATCTTGGTGAAGAAAAAAATGTAAGTCATTTCACAGAAATTCAAAGTGATATCAAAAAACATATACAGTAGTGGCCTGGGGTGTACACCTCAATGCTCAATGGCAAAACAATTGCCTAGCATGCATGAGATTTCCAGTACAGCAAAAAAAATGAATTCAGGTGGAAAATTAGTTTAATGTTAAGATTAAGTACTCAATGAATGTATTAATTCCCTATTTACCTCCAGTCCCCTTTTTCATGGGGAAAATTGTTTTCCTCCCATGGGAAAGCTTCAACCACAAAACAGCCAAAGTATAAGCTCCAAAGTTTATTATAAAAAAAATATCAAAGGGAACATCAAAGAGAAATATGTACACACTTCTGAAAAATGTCACAAAATGATTAAAAATATTTTATATGTAACAATTGTTGACTTTATGGGAATGAAACAAACTGATACATTAAAAATTATGTGCAAAATTCAAAAGGCTAATTTAAAAAGGCACAAAAATATTACCAAAAATAATGAAGAAAATTCATTACTACATTTCCAAAGAGGAGGAGAAAAGTTTCAGGATGAAGTTTTTTTTTCAAAGTAAGTGATCTTGCCATGTACACACATGCAATACATACACATATGTAAGTTGAGCTTAGTTTTAAACATTTGGGGGCATAGTATTTTAAGTTTCATTAATGAAAATAATAAGGGCAAAGAAATAATTATTAATTACACCCTTAGACAATAAGGGCAAGGACAAAATTAAGGCTAAAGGGATAGTGTCCTTAATACAAAACCAAATATCTAGTATGTAGATACTAAACATTTAATGTGAGTTAGGAATAAACATTCTGAATCAGTACAAAGATGAGAAGCAATTTCGTCTCCAAAGTATTGCCCACCAACATCAACCTACTGGTAAGGGGCCTGATGGAGCACCAGATTTCCTCAGGTGGATAACTGAATCCACAGTGCACTAGTGACAGAGAATGATCTAAGGCAGCAGGATGGCAAAGTTATGTGATAGCAACTATATCTCTTCTTATCATCACCAATACCATTTCAATAAATACTGAGAGCAAGTTCTAGCAATGAACTTTGTCCTATATCCTTTCCCAAAGAACAAATCACATTTATCTGAAAAAGGCATAATAACAAACATTAGGATACACAAACAATAAAACAGAAAAAAATACGACCTAAGCCAATCACCTAGTTTTATGAAATAAATTTAGGCAACCAGTGGCCTAGAGAGCCTTTAAATTCATTGTAAGAGAATTATAATATCAAAAACACATAAATAATTACCCCTAAAGAAAACAGGGAATAAGTCACAAGAGAGTGCACTGAATAGCCAAGGATTTCGTACACCACCATGAACATGATTGAAAAAGAGTGGGCTAAAATATTTGTGAAGTATTTTAAGGTGATTAATATATTAAAATAAGCACAATAAATGTTAAATAAATAATAACAATTGCTCATCCAACACAAGGATAGACATTTCTCTGACAACAGCTAAGCCAAGCCCTATTAGAGTTAAGGTATATCTCAAATGTGGCAGATTTCTGGGTGAAAAGCTTCTAAAATAACAAACTGATAGGCCTAGCTGCCTAGGGCTCCATCTCCGAAAAGCAAATGCCAATTTATTCCACTCACCGAATCTATATCCCTCAAATTATTTTTACTTTATAAGATACAGGTATCTATTATTATAAGCTGAGATATAAATGTTATCTGGCTCATCTGTCTTGTCCACATGAACAATGGATTAAAGAATATATAAAAGGGATTTCCAGTCAAGATGGAGGCCAGGTAACAGAGCCGTGCAATGTATCCTCAGAAACTTACTGAATACAGAATGGAGATTATTATTAAAAAGTGCTTGTTCAACTTAACTAGGAGAGAAAAAAAAGGCCACAGGTAGATCAGAAATCCTGAAGACACATCAGAAGTGGAAGAAAACAGTAGACCAAGAAGCCACTGTAAGCCAAATGAGAGTGGCCCTCAGTTGCTGGCATCTAGAGATGGAGGTGACCCCAGAGCCTGGAACCTCTGATCTAGGTACCTAGGTAAGCGTGGATCTGGGAGAAGTGGAAACTGACAGCAGCTGGTAGCCCAACCTCCAAAACAAGCCTGTGGGCAGTAAAAACTGCAAATGCAATGTGAGATTGCCATAGAAAAGCCCTACCTAGGGGCTGGAGGAATGGCTCAGCAGTTAAAGTTCTTGCCTAGCCAAGTATTTACTACCTGAGTTCAATTCCCCAGAACTGCATAAATGGGCATGGAGGTGCACACCTGTAATCCTAGCACTGGGGAGGCTGAGACAGGAGGATTACCTTGAGTCTAAAGCCAGCTGGGGCTCCATAGTGAGTTTAGGACCAGCCTTAACTACCGAGGAAGACCCTGTCCAAACAAACAAACAAACAAAGAAAAAAAAAGAAAAAGAAAAGGCCTCCTTGAGCTTAGACCAGAAGCAGCAGTCAGCAAGTACTACAGGCAATGACATCGGCAGGAAATCCTCAAAAAAAAAAAAAAGAGTGGCATCTAAAGCCAGCCTAGGCTACAAAGCAAGACCCTATCTCAACAACAACAAAAACAGCTGGTTAAATAGAATGCTAATTAATCTACCATTCAGAGTTTCACAGACTGTGCTGAAGGAACAGGATTTAAAACAGATTTCATCTAGAACTTCATTTTCATGGATCCACTACAAAAAAGTGGAACCGTTAATATTACTTTTATTATAAAAGAAAGTTATAGAGACTTCCTGTCAAGATGGTGGCCAAGTAACAGACCTGCACAATATCTTCTTGTGGACCCACTTAAAAAGTTGAGAATATACCTAAAACCTCTGTTCAATGTAGCTAGAACAGGGATGAGCACCCCAACAAATGAAAGCAGGCTAGGGGAAGATCCAAAATCCTGAAGAAACATCGGAAGCAGGAAAAAAGACCCAGCAGCCTAGGACCCTGCCCAGGCCAACCGTGAATGGCTGGGAGCTGCCACATGTGGGACCTCAGAACCTCTAAATGACTTAGAAGATGAAGGAGTGCCCCCAAAACTGAAAGAAGGACACAGGAAGCTCAGAAATCCTGAAGACATCAAAAGTGAAAAAAAAAAAAAAAAAAAAAAAAACAGCAGGCCAGAAAATAGCCCCAGGATGACTAAGCACATCCCTGAGCTGACAGCATCCACAGAGGAGGAAAGCCAACCCAGAACCTAAGACAGAGATAAGAATGGATGGCGCAGAAGTGGGAACTGACAACAGCTGGTAACCCTAGTCTCTGAAACACGGGGTAGTGCATACTACAAACAGCAATGTGAGCTCCCCCAGAAAAGGGCCCCTGCAGCCTAAATCAGAAGCGGTGCTCAGCAACCTTAGTAAGCAGTGATGTAAGCAGGAGCCAAGTAAGGAGTCTGAGATTGAAGTTATTTTGAGTAAAAGAAAGCTCAGAAGAGTGCATCAGGGATTATGGGGTCACTCTTAATCAGTGTCTAGGAAAAAACTGTCACCAGAAACATTTATGCAAAGGAGAGAGAGGCCATTGATCCCTGGAATGGCTAGGGTGCAATGGTAGTATTTCTAAGAGTGAAGAGCCCCAACCTTGAGGGAGGGAAGCCAGAACAGGTGGGAGAGCTTTGCTGAGGGGGCTGGAGTGAACATGGTACCTCAGAAAACATCAGGTTGTTAGGTGCTCCCTAATTGCCTACTCCCAGCACAGAACTGAGAGGAATTTCAGCTCCACCCACACACCCTCATACCCAAAGAAACCTCTCAGCTAGGCCTTTAAAATCAAGTCCCTCAACAACAGGAACATAGGAAGAAAAGAAGGCAACGGGACACCCACAGATATGCCTGAGACCACTGAAACTAATGTCATAGGCCTTGAAATACTGGACCTCATAATATGGGAGCTCACAGGGAAGGAAGTCAAAAAGCAAATAAACGAGTCAAACAACCAGTTCAAACAAGATATTCACAAAGAAGTGCAAGCAATGATCACCAGGCTTAATGAGGAACTTACTAAACAAATAGTGGTCCTAATCAATACAAAGTACTGAGCATGTAGGAGCTACAAATAAAAAGTTAACTGAGGTAAAAAAAGAAATGCAAGATATGGAAGAACATTTTAATAAAGACGTAGAAATTCTGAAAAGAAATATAGCTGAAATTCAGGATATAAAAAACACATCTGAAAGCAGGGAATGTCGACTCAAACATTGACAGAATTTCAGACCTTGAAAACAAGGCTGAGGAAACAAATGCTGTAATTAGGCACAGCTCCAAAATTAGAAATAAGCCAAGTAGCTGGATACAACAGCTCATGGATGATTCAAAGACAATCAATCTCAAAATTATGGGTGTGGAAGAAACAGCAAGACACCATCAAAGGTACAAAGAATTTATTCACTGAAATCATGCAAGAAAATTTCCCAAATCTAGAAAAAGAAATAAAATTTCAGGTACAAGAAGCAGAAGTAAGCATTTTTCATGACCAAGAATCCCTAAAGAAATTTGTGACCATGAGCCCAGCACTGCAGAAAATACCTTAAGGAATCTTTGAGAGATACAGAGAGACAAGAAGCACAAAAGAACTTACAAGAAAGAAAACATCTAAAGAGAAAGTGTAACAAAAAACAACAGCTTGGTGTTTGAATCATTTAACTGGTGTCTCACTGAAACAATACCAGCTGTCTCAGAAAAATCTGTGAAATTCCCCCATAATTATTTTTAACTGTGTATTAGTTTGCAAAACATAACAATTATATTCAACCTGGGGAATCAGTATAAAATCTTTTAAAAATATGTATCATGAATTTATGGATAGGTAGATAAAATGAAAAACCAAATCTGGCAAAATATTAATTAGTGAAATGTGAGGAAATAATTATGAAAGTTGAAAAATCTTTCTGAAGTATGCCATTATATCTATTGCTTTATGTGTATCATAATCAAATCTGTACTTAGGTGGTATACATTTAAGTTTATTTAATGTAGCAATTCACTTAATTGGTCTGTGATGTAAGTTTATTGTAAGAAAACTGAATGATGTAGTGATAACCTGAATGTCTTTCAAAGGTACAAGCATTTACCTTTAGCACTCAGCTAAGGAATTTGAAACTTCTTTCTTTTCCTTTCTCATATTTACTAGCCTTATGAATTTCATTGTTACATTTCTTTTCTTAAGTAGGCAGGATGGTAAGGCCATGTCAAAGAATCTCAACAAAGATCCAGTAAGATATAGAAAAAAAGAACTTTAAACAAATTGCCCCAATAAAGGGCTCTGCTGGACCCACAGAAGAGGCATCAAGATATGACCACTGCAGGCCATTCTAGGGCTGGGATGCTGAACTAAAGAGTGGTGATTTGAGGGGTGAAGTGAGTCAGACACAGAAGATTCAATATGTTAAGTACTGCATGGTTTCTCTGATTTGGGAAACCCAGAATACAATCATTCTATCTGGGTGTTATAGCAGGAATTAAGAGGGGCATGGAGCGGATGTGGGAGGGCCAAAAATGGGACAGGAAGGGATAGTAATGTTGATGTGATATGTATGTGCACACAATACTCAGGTTCTTTGTAAACATTATGTATCACATATATGTATTATTAAAATGGTGGGGGAAAATTAATGGCAAAGTAACACTCCATTGAGTATATATACCACATCTTCACCTGGTCATCTGTATTTGGGCATATTGGCTTCTTCCAAGATTTGGCTATTATCAACTGTGCTGCTATACAAAAAAAATTCATGTTATCATTACATCAGTCAGATTTCATAGGCTAAACTTTTATCAAAGGCCAAATAAATGAACCCTTGTGTTAAATGAACTAAGTCTATATCTCGAAAGTATATCACACATAAAGCACTTTTGCACTACCGGTGGGAATGTAAAATGGTAGAACCACTATGTTGTTTTTTAACTCTTTCGGAAAAATTCCCAGAAGAGGTATCCCTGGATCAAAGGGGATGTTTATTCCTAATCTTCTGAGAAACTTCCATACTGCTTTTCATAGTGGTTCTACCATTTTACATTCCCACCGGTAGTGCAAAAGTGTTCCTATTACCCCACAGCCTCACCAGCACTGATTGCTGCTTGTGTTCTTGATATAGGCGAATCACTCTAGAGTCAGATGGTATCTTACTGATGCTTTGATTTACATTTTTCTTATGGCTAAGGATATTGAACATCATTTCATGTATTTATTGGCCATTTGAACTTCTTCATTTGAGAACTGCCTATTTACTTATTTTGCCTATGTTTCAATAGCGTCTTTGATTTTGAGGGGCTTACTTTTCTTACTTTTTTAGTTATAAACCTCTTATCCAAGGTATTGGTGAATATTTTCTCCCATTCTGCCAGTTCTCTTTTTACACTGTTGAAAATTTTCTTTGCTGTGCAGGAACTTTTTAATTAGACATAATCCCGTCTGTTAATTCTGGGGGCTATGTCTTTTGCTTATGATGTCTTGTTAAAAAAGTCCTTATCAGGGCTGGAGGAATGGCCCAGCAGTTAAAGTCCTTGCCTAGCAAGGGCTAAGTGAAGAGCTAAGTACCCAAGTTCGATTCCCCAGCACCACATAAGCTGGGCATGGTGGTGCACACCTGTAGTTCCAGCACTCCACTTGGAGGCTGAGGCAGGAGGATTGTGTGAGTCCACGAACAGCCTGGACTCCATAGAGAGTTCAAGACCAGCCTGGGTTACACAGCAAGACTCTGTATCACAAAATAAATAAATAAGTAAATAAATAAATAAAGTCATTGCCTATGCCTTTATCTTTTAGACTTTCACTTAATTTGTCTACCAGGTGATACAGTATTTCAGCTTTATGTCAAAGTTTTTGATCCACTGTGATTTAATTTTGGTGCATGGTGACACGTGGTGTCTAGATTCACTCTTCTGCATAAGGATATCCAATTCTAACAACATTTGTTGAAGAGGCTATGCTTTTTCCAGTGTATGCTTTTGGTTGCTTTATCAAAGATCAAGTAGCTGAGGGTAACTGAGTTTGTTTTTGCATCCTCAGTTCTGTTCCACTGATCTACCTTTCTGTTTTTATGCCAGTAACATACAGGTTTTATAACTACTGCTTTGTAGTATAACTTGATGTCTGTAATCGCAACACCTCCCGCCTTAGTCACTAAATCCTATAGCTTGGCAACTAGCACTTGGGGTAAACTGTGGCGAGATATGAGCTCCAAATGGCTTGGACAACCCCGCCCCTATAGCAATGCCTCTGGCTGCAACCTCCATAGCTTCTCTTTTTGGTTAACTCAGCTCACAGACTGCAACCTTCCTAAGCAAAGGATTCATGTTTATGGCATCTCCAAATTTCTGGGGTTTCCACTGCATCTTAGGCTTCTCCTTAGTAACTTTATGCACTGACTTCCAAGGCCTTCTTCTCAAATATGGTTGGATGCCTCAATGACCCCACAACTGATGTATTCTGCATGCCAGTGAAACCAGCATCACATAGATGACACTGATAACTGTGTGAGAAGTAGCCTGGCCACCTTCTGCCATGGCTGCAGGAATTTCTGAGTGCCTGAACTGCTGAACTCCAGGCAGCTGAACTCTGGCAAACACTTCCCTCTTTGGCCATACAGGATGCTCTGGGGTACTCTTTTCAGTGCAAAGTCTTTTTCCAATGTTTCCTTTAATTGGTAAAGGGTGAGGTCTTGCTGATGCCTAAGACATACTCAGGCATCTTTTCTGTAATTCTGATTCCAAGTACTGGGCTTCTTTTTCAGGATAATCTCTTTAACAACCATGTGCTCTTCTGTTTTCTCCTACTTCTCAGACTAGAGCTGGCTAAAAGCCACCAAAAAAATCCATGTGGCACCCTAAACATTAGGCTGCAATGAAATTTCCTCCACCAGATTAAGCAATGCACCATCCTGAATCTCAGTTTTAGTCTGTCTCTACACAAGAGCAAAATGCCAAGACACTTTTTGACAGAGTGTAGCATACATGGTTCCTAAAACAACTGCTGATAAAAGTCCTCCTTCTCACCTGAAAATTTTTTGTGCATGGCCTTCATTTTTATCAGCATTCTGGTCTTCTGAGTTCCAACCAAAATCTCTCATCAACCTTGGTTTACAGCATTTTAAGGTTTCTCTAGCCAGCACCATCAAACCTTTCCTGGGTCCTCCCACAAACAAGTTCCAAAGGCTCCTAAACCACACTGTCAGGCGAAGTTTTAGCAACAACTCCACTTCTCTGTCTGTCTGTACCAATTTCAGTCTTAGTCTTTCATTGCTGGGACAGAATACCTGACATCCACAATATAGGGGAGGAAGTATTTATTATGCTCACGGTTTCAGAAGGTCTCAGTCCATTGATAGGCAGCTGGCAATGCTAGAAGCACATGGCAGAGGCACAGCAGTTCACAGGATGTCAAACAAGCAGCAAAGTGAGGAAATGCAGAAATTCCTGTGCCAGTGCTCTACCTCTTCCAGGTCAAGCCTCAGTGTTTCAACACTTTTGGTCAGGCTTCACCTCCTTAGCTGCATGTGGCTCCACAACTCTTCCACAACATTCAAATACATGAAGTTACTCGGGGTCATTCCAGATCCAAACCATAATAATATATAAATATACTGAATGTATATGTCCTTGTAAAAAGTAACTAGATAGTACATGGATTACTACATTGAAAAATAAAGTACACTATATTAAGCTGCTCAACAGAAAAATTGTGCTGGACAGGAAATACAGTACCTTCTTTTACAAGATTTTCAAATAAAAAATTGCTAAGTACAAATTAAAATAAAAATTAAATATTCATATTAACTTTAGTAAGAGTTAAGCTGGGTATAGTGGCACACACCTGTAATCCCAGCACTCAGGAGGCTGAGTCCAGGCCAGCCTGGGCTAAGCCAATGAGTTCAGGACCAGCCTGGGCTACAGAGAGAGAGACCCTGTCTCCAAAAAAGAAAAACCATTTTTAAAAGTCATTAACTTCATGCTTCCAAAAATTCTAATAAATCAACAGTAGGACGTGGGATTTTAAAAATACAAATGGTCTAATGTATAAATTTCTATCAATCATAACTTGTAAGGCAGTTTTCTTCATATTTCTTTCTGGTAATCTATACTTCAACTATCTATTAATAGATGACAATACAAAAGATGATAAAAGTTTAACTTTTAGAAAAGCACACAAAATGTTGGGTGTAAGTCTGGGCCTGTCCTGGGGCAACTTACTCAGACTCTCTCTCAATAAGATTCTGGCAAACAGAATCCAACAAGGAATCAGAAAGGTCATAACACCATGATCAAGTGGGCTTCATCCCTGAGAAGCAAGGCTGTTTCAACATACGTAAATCAATCTGTGTAATACACCATATCAACAAAAGCATAGACAAAAATCACATGATCATTTCTACTGATGCAGAAAAAGCCTTTGACAAAATCCAGCACCCCTTTGTGATGAAAACACCCAGAAAAATAGGCATAGAAGGGCCCTACCGAAAACTCATAGAAGCCATATATGCTAAGCCTACTGCAAATACCATAGTAAATGGAGAAAAATTGAAATCATTCCCTCTCAAATCAGGAACAAGACAAGGCTGCCCATTCTCACCACTCTTATTCAACATAGTCCTTGAAACACTTGCCATAGCAATCAGACAAGACAATGAAATAAAGGGAATCTGCATTGGAAAGGAGGAGGTCAAACTTTCCTTATTTGCACCTGATATGATTTTCTACATGGAAGACCCTAAAACCTCCACTACAAAACTCCTGGAAATAATACAAAATTTTAGCCAAGTCACAGGCTACAAAATTAACACTAAAAAATCAACAGCTTTTCTCTACACTAACAATGAACTTATTGAGCAAGAACTCAGAAAAATAATTCCATTCTCAATAGCTCAGCAAAAAACTAAATAGCTAGGAGTATACCTAACCAGGGAAGTGAAGGACTTATATAAAGAAAACTACATTACATTGAAGAAAGAAGTTATAGGAGACATTAGAAAATGGAAAGGCATTCCCTGCTCCTGGATAGGCAAAATAAATATACTCAAAATGACTATACAACTGAAACTGATATATAGATTCAATGCAATTCCTATCAAAATACACACAAGTTTCTTCAAAGAACTTGAAACAACAATTCTTAAATTCATATGGAACCAAAAGAGACCAAGAATAGCCAAAACAATCCTGAGCAACAAGACCAAGGCAGGAGGCATGACAGTTCCAGACATCAGGCTGTACTATAAAGCAATAGTTGTAAAAACAGTTTGGTACTGGCACAAAAACAGACAGACCAGTGGAACAGAATTGAAGATGCAGAGACAAACCCAAATACCCTCAATTATTTAATCTTCAACAAAGGAGTCAAATGCATACAATGGAAAAACGACAGCCTGTTCAACAAATGGTGCAGGGAAAAGTGGACATCCATATGCAGAAGAATGAATCTAGTCACACACCTATCACCATGCACCAAAATCAAATCAAAGTGGATCAAAGACCTAGACATTAAAAGTGAAACACTGAACCTCCTAGAAGATAAGTTAGGCAAATATCTAAAAGACATAGGAATAGGTAAAGACTTCCTTGACAAGACACCAAGAGCAAAAGAAATTATCCCCATTATTAACAAATGGGATCTTGTCAAATTAAAAAGTTTCTGCACGGCAAAGGAAACTATCAAAATTTTAAAAAAAGAATGAACAGACTGGGAAAAAATATTCACCGCCAACATCTCAGATAGAAAGCTCATAACTAGAATACACAGGGAGCTGAAGAAAAGTAAGCCAACCAAAATAAAGGATCCTATTGAAAAGTGGGCAAATGAAATGAAGAGGTAGTTCACTCATTAAGAAAAATGGCCGATACATGAAAAGATGTTCAACATCTCTAGCCATAAGAGAAATGCAAATCAAAACAATGCTAAGATACCATCTCACTCCAGAAAGAATGGCCTATATCAACAAGTCAAACAATAATCAGTGCTGGCGAGACTATGGGAAAAAAGGAATTCTCCTGCACTGCTAGTGGGTATATAAATTCGTACAACCACTCTGGAAAGCAGTATGGAGAGCTCTCAAAAGACTAGAAATAAATGTCCCCTTCCATCTAGCAACACCCCTCCTGGGAATATATCCCAAAGAGGCCAAAACAACACACAACAGAGATATATGTATACCCATGTTAACAGCTGCACATCTAACAATAGCTAAAATATGGAAGTCACCAAAATACCCATCAACAGACCAGTGGATGCACAAACTGTGGTATTTATACACAACGGAATACTATGCATCTATAAAGTCCAACAGTGTGGAGGCTTTTACAGACAAATGGAAGAAGCTTGAGAACATCATGCTTAGTGAAGTAAGTCAGAAACAGAAGATGAAACATCGAATGGTCTCTCTGATATGACAGTCCCTGATCACAACCCTCATGGAACTTAAAACAAAAGACAAAGTGAAACGGGGATAGGGTGGGGGAAGAGGGAGGGTGAGGAGGGTAGGGGGAAGGACAGAAAGAGCGTGGGAAAGCCCTTGTCACCTTGACAAGATAAGTATGTGCACAAAATCCTCAACTCCATTGTAAACCTTAAATTTTGCATGTATACATATCAATAAAATAGGAAAAAAATAAGTACAAATGGCCAATAGATACATGAAAAGATGTTCAACATCCCTAGCCATAAGAGAAATGCATATCAAAACAACGCTAAGATACCATCTCACTCCAGAGAGAATGGCCTATATCAACAAGTCAAATAGCAATCAGTGCTGGCTGGCGAGGCTGAGGGAAGAAAGGAACCCTCCTACACTGCTGGTGGGAATGTAAATTCATACAACCACTTTGGAAAGCAGTATGGAGATCTCTCAAAAGACTAGAAATAAATATCCCCTTCGATCCAGCGACACCCCTCCTGGGAATATATCCAAAAGAGGCCAAAACAACACATAACAGAGATATATGTATACCCATGTTCACAGCAGCACAACTAACAATAGCTAATATATGGAAGTCACCAAAACACCCATCAACAGACCAATGGATACACAAACTGTGGTATTTATACACAATGGAATACTCTGCATCTATAAAGTCCAACAGTGTGGAGGCTTTTGCAGGCAAATGTTAGAAACTTGAGAATATCATGCTTAGTGAAGTGAGTCAGAAGCAGAAGGTGAAACATCGAACGATCTTTCTGATATGAGAAACCCAGATCACAACTATCTCATGGAACTTAAAATGAAAAACAAAGTGAAACTGGGGGGTAGGGCAAGGAGGGAGGGTGGGGTGGGTTGTGGAAGGGACAAAAGGAGAGTGGGAAAGTCCTTGTCACCTTGACAAGATATATAGGTGCACAAAATGCTCAAGTTCATTGTAAATTAGATTTTGCACTTATACATATCAATAAAAGGGAAAAAAAGCAAAACTAAAAACTGGGCTGGGGACACCTTAGTGTGAAGGCCCTGGGCTTAATACCTAAATACCCAGGGCCAACGTCTCACTCACTCACACACACACACACACACACACACACCCCTTCCTTCCCCACACTTACCCTCAAAGGTATTTTTTTGTAATGTAATTCACTATTTTGTAGCCCTTTTCCACTGCAAAGTGGCTTGAAATTCAACATTCAAAAGATAAAACTGGTAAATATGCCGAGTGCAGTGGCACAGGCCTACAACTCCAGCACTCTGGGAGACTGAGGCAGGAGGACAAAGCTCAAGTCCAGCCTGGGTAACTCAGCAACAGCCTGTCTCAAAATTTAAAAATAAACAAAAACAACAACAAAAAAATCCTGGCAAATAAAGATTTGTACAGGAGAATAATTTAGGATGCTAAGGCACTTACTTTAAGAAATTTGATGAGAGAGAGAGAGAAGGCAAATGTGCATAATGTCAATACAAGGCCAATCTGGGTAATGGGCTACTTACATGGTTATTCATGCTATTCTTTCAGTCTTTCCATAGGTATCAAATGTTAGAAACAAAGAAACAGGCATACACCCTTATGAATTTTTCAATGTTCATAGTAACATTATTCTTCACAGTCTGAAGTGGAAACAATCCAAATATATACCAACAATAAAGTGAGCAAATAGAGATAAGTAAATGGATAAACTGTGATATGTTTACACAGAATATGTTACATACTAAGGAAAATGAGCTAAATAGTATTAACACACTACATGGGTAAAACTCACAAATATCCACGAAAAAAAAGAAGCCAAACACAAATACAATGAATAACAGCTGCTAAGTCAATATTTCAAACAATACCTAGATAAGATCAGGACTTTTAATTTATCTTTGTTTAACAAAGTGTTTCTCATGCTTGTAGTAAAACTAAAATGGAAATTTACAAATCATTTAGGAGAACACATTCCTTTCAGGTACCTCAAAGAATATTTCTAAAAACTACCCACTTAACTATTCATCTGCTCTACCAATTATAATGCACTGTAGGCTTCTCAATGGTTTCCACTTGGCAACACTTTTTAAAAGACCTAGAGTAGTTGTTTTTTGTGGTACCCAGGATGGAACTCAAGGCCTTTACACTGAACTACTGTCTCCAGCCCATTTTTAGATTTTGTTTTGAGAGAGGGTCTTGCTAATTCACTAAGCTGTTCAGGCTGGACATGAACTTGTGATCTTCCTGCTTCAGCCTCCCACAATGCTGGGATTACAGGTATGCTTGAATGAAAGCATGTGACATAGTCAAGATACAGTCAGAGACCACTACGGAGACAAGGGACAAATTGACTCCTGGGCCATTAACTTGTTACTGATCAAAAGCATAATCTGTGCCTTCTTCTGGTGCAACCAGAGACTGGAAAGTAGTTTTTGCTAAAACCATAACTTTTGTGCTTATGCACATTAAGAGTGTTTCTGAAAGTGAGGAAAGCAATATTTACTAGCCCTAAAAACACTTATCCTATTTCATTAACTTCCAGACTGAGGACACCAGGATAACACATTTACAGAGATATTCACTAGGGCCTACTAAGCTCTTCTATTCCAATTCTTTACATGAATGAGATTGCCCCAGTCACAAGGACTCCTGCAAAAGAAATCAAACTGCCACCTGCTCTTTACATCACAAGGAGTTAACCTGAGCTATGAAAGTAAGACCAATAGGACCAAAACAAGATGGACCAGGCCCCGGGCTACCTTAGCTAATCCTTAAAATCTGACCTCCTGACTTTGTGGGTGGGTCAGTCTGATCCACTTCATCGAAGCATACCCTCCAGCTATTACTCAAACTGGAGTCCTTTCACTTTCTTCTCTTACTCTTTAATTAAAGTTTTTTCCTATAAATTCAGAGTCACCTTAATTTCTACCATCACTAAAAGATCCATGCCAGAATGTACCTAATATAAAACTACATCACCAAAAATGACTTTCTTAATTGAATAAGACACCTCTAACCAATTACAATGTAATGGTTCTAAACTCAAACTAAAATCAGAGATGATGATGATGATGATGACGATGATAGGAGAAGCAGACAGAGAAGGACATAAAATACTCACATTAACTTTGAAAGCTTGTACAGTGTTATCCAGAAGAAGGATGTTGCAAACCACCTCTGTATGCTGTCTGTCTCGGGCCAACTCGGATGCTCGTACATTGTAGGTTCTGCCAGCAGGCAATCGGAAACGTGAGGTCATTACTGTCCACCCAAGATCTAAGTTTAAAAAAGAAGTTTTTAAATAAATAAAAGATATTGGAATATACAATTTCGTTTTAAAAATAGTTTATATTTTTAATTAAAACATAACATTTGGGCAGAAAAGTTATAAATTTTTGAAAGACTGGGGTAAGAATTCGACATAGATACTTAAGCATCTAAACTAAAATCAAAAATTACTTTGAATATAAAGCTTTACTTTGAACTACTCCATTGAGAAGACTCAATATATAAATTTACAGTAAGTCAATTCCAATGCAAAATACCTAGTGTAAAAGAGTCAAAATAGTAGGAACCTATGCCACCCAAGAAACTGGATGCTACTAGATGATACAAGGATTTAAAAACACTGTAGAATGACAACAGGAGAAATTATTAACTTTGGCAGGTCATTGCCTTTTTTTCGCAAGTAAGATTTTGGGGAACATAGGAAGCTGGAAAGAACAGAAGCAGGCAAGCAAGACAGCAAGCAAGACCGCCAGCCAGCCAAGCCAGCCATCACTTAAATCCTTAAGCTCAACTTCAACCACTGCAAAGAGAAGGGAATTAAAAAGCGAGATCAATGAAATAGCACACCCCATACCCAATAGCCCCATAAAAGGGAACATAAACTAGTTTTTTAAAAAAAATCAATAAACACGATAAACCTCTAACAAGATTAACAAAGGAAGAAAACACAAAAAAACCAACAAAAAGAATGAAACAAAAAACATGACCCAGACCCTACGGACATCAAAGTATCATAAATTTACATATAACTCCAATAATCTGATACATGAAAGTGGACCAATTCTTCAAAAGACAAACACAAACTACTAGAATTTAACCAATATAAAAATAATTTAAATTAATTCTGTGTTTTGAAATCTGAATTAGTAACTTTTAAACTTCTCCAACAGAGGGGCTGGAAGAATGGCACAGCAGTTATAGCTTTTGCCTTGTAAGCACAAGACCCCGCATTCTATTCCCCAGCACCACATAAAGCTGGGCACAGTGGTGCATTCCTGTAATCCCAGTACTCAGAAGGCTGAGGCAGGAGGATTGCCGTGGATCCAAAAGGTTCCACTAGAGATTTCTATCAAAATCTAAAGAAAGAGTATCATTTATATACAACCTTCCTGGAAGTAAAATATTTTTCATTTTTTAGGGCCAAAGTGTCCTAATTGGAGGGGGAAAAAAAGACAAAAGCAGAAAACCAAACAATTACAAAGCATTACCCCTCATAAATATTAACATAAAAATCCTCAACAAAATACAAGGAAATAGAAATAAAAGAATTGCATAAGGTCAAGTAAATTTTATTTCAAAGATACAGCCAGGCAATAATTCATCAATGCAATTCGTGGTATTAACACAATAAGGAAGAAAAACCATATGATCTTTTCAATGTAAAAAAGCATTGGACAGAACTCATAACCCATTCATGATGAAAATTCTCAAAAATCATAGAGGGTACTTTCCTCAACATGTTAAAGGGTATCTACAAAAACCAATCACCCACCCCGTCAGACAACCAACCAAACCAACAAAAACCCCAGATAATATAAAGTCTAAAGCCTGAATCAGAAACAAAGGAACAATGTCTGTGCTTTAGCCCACTCCCCTTATTCAACATATGGCTGGAAGTCCTAGCCAACACAGTGAAAGGAGGCACTCAGAAAAAAAAAAAAATAAAACTATACTATTTGCAGATGGCAAGACTATGTAGAAAATTTTAGAAAATGTACAGAATATTTCTTAAATAAATGAGTGAGTTTAACAATGTTTCAGGATACATCAATGTTATTTGTATATACTGGGAAAGATTATGTGGACCCAAATTAAGACTTTTTGTTTTGCTTTTGCAAAAACTAACAAAATATATGCCATACTTGTATGTTAAAAACCACAAATGCTGATGAAAAAATTTAAATAAATGGTTAAGACAGCCATAATCATGAACTAGCCATAATCATGAACTAAAGGACACAACAAAGATGTCAACTGTTACCAAATTGATGTACAGTTTAATGTAACTGATATAAAAATCCTGGTATTTTCTGTGACAGAGAACTAAAAAATTAATATTAATAAAGGAATCAGAAGAGTAAAACAATTTCAAAAATAAAAACAACCTTGGAATACATCTATTCCCAATCTCAAAAAACAAAGTAGGAGTCATATGCCCAGACTTTATGACTTACTTTATAGCTACAGTATAATAAAGACTGAATGGTACTAGCAGAAGAAACACAAAGATCAATGGAATACAACAGAATTCCCAGAGGTAGTCAACTGATTTTAACAAAAATATATAAACAATTCAATAAGGAAAAGATGGCAATTTCAACAAATGGTGCCAGAAACATGATATACCCACGAAATAAACCTTAATAAACCACACACTTTATATAAAAATTATTTGTTGAATCAGATTTAAATGTAAAACCTAAAACTGAAAAACTTCAGTACAAAGATTTGGTGAAGGGTTTTTTTTTTTTTTTGCGTGTGTATGTGTGGTTTTTTTTTTTTATAGATGAGACACCAAAAGCATGACTCATTAAAAAAAAAACGTAAAATTTCTACTGTCGAAATGGCACTAAGAATACAAAAACACAAATTACATATTGTGAAAAAATTATAAGCCACTTGTCTGAAAAAGGACTAGTGTCTAGAATATACAAAAAGAACACTCAAAACTCAACAGTGAAAAGTAACAATAATAATAATCTAATTAGAAAATGACTTGGAGACATGAATAGACATTTAACCAAATAGGATATTCAAATAGCAATTAAATTCATGAAGGAAGCTCAATATTATTAGTCATTAGAAAAAGGCAAATTAAGACCATAAAGAGATATCACTCTATACCTACTAAAATAGCCAAAATGAAAAAAAAGTGACATTTGGAAAGATAAACTAAATCTCTGACAAAAACATATACCTTGATATCTGTGGGTTCTACAGCCATAGATAAAACCGTGAGCAAAAAAAATCCAGAAAATAAGTATACAGAACATGTGCAGAATTTTCTTATTGTTCTCCAAAATGACAGTATTGCAACGATTTTCGTAACATTTACATTGTACTGGTATAAGAAAACTAGAGATTATTTAAAGTAGGTATAAAAAGGGATGCATGCAGGTTACATGCAAACACTACGCCACTTTGTATAAGGGACGCGTATATACACATTTTAGTGATCTCTGGGATTCTAGGAACAATCCCCTATGGATACCAAAAAATGACTGGATACTCACTTAAAATCTCCCAGATGAAGTGAGTGGGAAATATTAAGAAGAGTGACTATATCCTCTTAGGATTAAAACGTAAGAAAACAAAAAGCCTTTGAAACAATCAGAGGAATTACGCAATTATACGTCTTTGCTGTAATAAAGTATTATCTCTCTCCCACAAGAATACCATATTAACTCATAATTTTTCCATTTCCTATCTTCTATACATAATTTAAGAAAATTCTATCAATTACTTTCATAATTATTGAAAAACATATCCTACTACACTCTTTCAAATCTACGGAAGGTAGATTCTGGAACTATAAGAATGTCTAGATGAGGCAAATAATCTATAAAGAGAAAAATCTGATGAGTTTAATTATTTCAGATTTGTCAAATGCAACGATATTCTCTCAGCCCGCCGCAAGTATAACTTTCCATTTAACATGTCTAGTACATTTCTTTTAAATAACTTTAAAATTAAAAAGTTTATTACTCATATACTTACTTCTAAGGAGTAATAACTGGATTTAGTCAATCATTTAAGGAATATTCTAGTTACCTTGATATCTTTGGAATATAGAGATTCTAGTTTCCAATTATGTGAAGCTGAAAAATAACACTTAAATGCTATTTAACAACTTCACCTGCCACAATGGGAGAAGATGGCATAGAACTATACTTTTAATATCTTCTGTATGAGGTCTAGTACTGATCAGAGAAAAGCCTAGGAGAATCCATACAACAATGCACCCTGTAAAACATTTATAACCATCAGCAGTACCTTTTCCATTATTCTGATCTGTACAACCAATACTCCTCTCAATCAACTTTTCCTTTCAATTTTCATAATCATGTATCAAACACCTCTATTACTATCACCATAATTCACAATTTCCATCAATAGGTTGTCACTGAAAATAAAGTATGTTTGTATAAGCAAAGCAATAAAGGAAATAGGGAATAAAAATAAACCTGAAAAGAAGTCTCTTGGTTTTTAAAGTGCCAGTTTCTAGAAAAGACTGACATTTTTCAGTATATCCATGTTACACTGATCCTAGTTACATTACTGGTATAAAATGGACATCCAATTAAAAAGTATTGAGTTGGGCTCAGACTCACAGTAAGTCTACCCATAGCACCGGGGAAAATTTCAGGTATCATTCATTTGAAAATACTACTTCTGTTTGTGGGTTCAAATAATTTCCATCACCAGTTTCCCATCTTAAATACCAAAAAAATTATCTTTTAAAGACAAAGAAGACGACGACGACGACGATGACACGAGGACACAGAGTAAGCACTTCCACAAAGAGGAAATAAAGACCTGAAAATCCAGTCCTCCATAATAGTAGAAAGAACACTAGCAAAATAACCTTGTCAAAATCAACATTTTGAAAAGTATGTTAACAAAAAGACTGCAACACTCTAAAGAGTCTTTAGTTCAAGACAAACAGTTGAATGCTATATTGGAGTAACAATAAATCTGCGGCATTTTAATGTGACCTATATCCATCTCCTTCTCTTTTGAAAACAAGCAACTAGCGATCATGATACCTATACAAAAAAAGTAATCTTTCATCCACTGGATGAGAACAGAGCATGAAGCTTTCTTTAAAAACAGCTTTTCTAGAAAACTATGTTTTTGACCATTTTGACCATTTATCAGCTACTTAACAATTCCTGATTTCACAGCATTGCCTATTTTATCTGATTTTATTTGCTTACTATAAATAGCCTTTTATCTAGGATACTTCTTGAAAAAGTATCAGTAGCAACTGTTCAGTATATAAGTGGCCTGAAGTAACTGTAACAATCAGGGTGAAAAACAAAGATGACCAAATTTTTTTAAAAAAGGAAAATGAGATGTCTTTAAAAGACTAAGGAATTCCTGTGTATTCCTGGAAAGCCTACAGGCCACCAGCAGGTTCAGAGCTGAGTGTATGCCCAGAGAGGAGCTGAGTAGTTCCTTACCTCTCACCTGTACCTGAAGCTCTTTAACACCAGGAAAGTGAAAGTACCATTACAAAATGTGCATTGAAAAGTCCCTTAGAAAAGACTGGAAAACTCACCTGTTAACAGTGTTTAAGGAAATAAATTTCTGTCCAATCATCAGCTGACAACTAAGTTAACTGAGCAAACACAATTAGGAAGTCCTGTGGAGGGAGAAGGTACATACACAGCAAACAGCATAAATTATAAAATGAGCTGAGGAAGGTGTCTAAACAAACAAATAGTAACAACAAAAACATCAATAAAAGAACCAGCAAAAATGTGGGAAGAAAAAATCTGGGTGCCTTGTCTTGCTGCAAGCAGTCCTCTAAGCAGTTAATTTTAAAGTGCTGTTTATAAATCTTAGTAGGATTACTGGCCTTTTTCATTTATCTATAATTTACCTAATATTACAAATCAGAAATCATTTTACTACCAATATTTAGAAGGGAACCATGATTATTAATAATGTCCAACCCATCTGACCCAGGAGGGTCTTTCTGACACTGTTCTAATAGCCCTCTCTGTTTCACTTGACATGCCAGGTGCTAATTCAAGAGTTTAACTTCTTGCTTCTTTCTAGAAAGAAACAGTCGGTAACTTTTGTGAATTAGGCTGTAACTACTTCATAACTAACATGCCCTACCTCTATCATCTGTCAACTGCAAGCAACTTTTGTGGGTCACATTTTAGAGCTTTACTCCTTGGCAGGTTTCACTGGCATAGCTCTAGGTGGGCATTCCGTTTTTTGAAAATGTGCTGAGCCAGAAGGCCCAAGTCCATGCAGCTATAGCAGAGTTACAGTTCTGTGGTTTCACATTAGTTATCTTTTAGTTACTGTGCAATTAGTGCCACCTAATGTATGTTACCAAAAACAAATATAGCTACTCCAGACTAGGTGTATTGATTTTTTTAAAAAATAAAGTATTGATTTTTTAAAAAAAATAAAGTGTATTTGGGAATAAAGTCAGATGGACATTTTTTTTAAAAAGACAGGAAAGAAGGAATATGATTTCTACAGTAGCCATTATTTTAAAAGTGCAGAATTCAAACAAAAATAATTCTAAATTGCAAAAAACATAAAAATATGATACACACAGAGGGAGTAAAAAAGACGACAAAAACTGCCCCAAGGATGCTCCAACTACATGAAGACTTCAAATCAGCTACTCTGAATATGGATAAAAACTAAAATAAACTATGACTACAGAACTAAATAGAAAGATAGACAGCAAGGTGGTACATAGCTATAATCCATGGAAGACTGAGGCAGATGTGTAAATTGCAGATCAGCATGGGCAATTTAGCAAGATCCTGTTTCTAAACAAAATAAAACAGAAATAGAGGTGGGGCATTTGCCAACCTGTGCAAGGCTCTGGGATCAATACCCAATTAAAGAAATTAAAAAGAAAATTACTTTATTTGTTATACAAACACTTCAGAATTCTGTAATTGGAAAAATTTTAACCAAACATTTCAACAGAAGGACTCAATAGGTGACTTCAGAGAAGTCAGTCAACTCATCTCAGCAATAGAAAGAATAAAGAATAGCAAAAAAATAAACAGGGCCTGAGACCTAACAGACACCATAAAGCACATGAACACATACATAAAAAAAAGAGGTCAGAAAGACATTAGGCAAAAAAGGGAACAGATACAATACCTGAAGAAAAAACAGCATAGCTCTGAATTTGTTTTCAAAAATGTAATCTTTACATGCAAGAAAGTATAAGATCTCTTAGGTAGGATAAACTAAAAGACAAACTGCAGACAAATTGTTGAAAACTAATTCTCAAGAGCAGCAAGAGAGAAAGACTCATCACTTAAGAGAGATTCTCTATAAGGACTGCAAGAGGCAATATCTAATCAGGAAACGTGGAAGTCAGAGGACATGGGACAATACACTGAAAGACTACCAAACCAATTTAAAGACTGAAGGATGGGCTGGGAACATCTACTACATACAGCTCAGTGGTAGAGCAGTTGTCTTGCATGTTTAAAGCCCTAAATTCAAATAAATAAAATTTAAAATAGTCCCAGAAACATGCAAAAACTAAAAGAACATATTTAGCATATATGCCTAGAAAAAAATACTAAAAACTGAGATTAAGCAAGTAATTCAACTCTGTAGAAGAATAGACAGCACTTATAAGGGCAATTAAATAGCTAAATATAAAACAATAAATGTATTTTGTGTTAGTAACTTCTGATTTAAAAGAACTGCATGAAATAACATATAAAATTATACTGATGATCTGGTAATACATATTAATATAATTTTTATGATCATAGTATAAAGGAAGGCAAAGGGAGAGTGAGCTATACAGGTGCAAAGTTTTCTATACTAAGTTTTCTTTGAAAATCCTTTAGGCAATAATTAAGAAATAAATTTAAGAATACAACAAAATAAAAAACAAAATACAGACTAAAAACACTACATAAAAAGCAATAATGGAAAAGCAGAACAAATAAAAGACACACATAATGCAATTAGCAAAATGATACTACTACCTTATCCCATAATTACTTTAAATGATGGACTGAACACTCAAATCAAAAAACGGAATTTGGAAGAATGGATTTCAAAAACCTTCAATCACATGTTCTCTACAAATGAAACATTTCAGGCTTAATAACAGCATAAAGGGTGTGTGCACTGTGTGTGTATGTGTGCTACAGAAAAATAGTAATATAGAGCAAGAACAGCCATACCAATACCAGTCAGAATAGATTTTGATGTAAAAAATTAAAAGAGGAGGATATTTCACAACGACAAAAAGGTCAAAACATTAGGAAGATGATCTTAAACGCATATGTAGCTTTAAATGACATCCCAAAATACATCAAATAAGAACCGACAGAATTGGAGGAAGAAATCAACAGTAGTTGGGCTTCAATATCTAATTTTCAGTAACGGAAAGAATATTCAGAAAAATCAAGGACACAGAAGACTTAAACAATGCTATAAACCAATCAGACCTAAGAGATATTGCTATGGTTTGGATCTTGAGTGTTCTCCAAAAGCCTAATGTATTTGGAACTGCTTTATCCAGAGGTAAAGCCTGGCTTAAAAGGGCAGATACTTGGGGTCTGACCTGGAAAGACTATATCAACTTGCTGAGGTTGGGGTTACCCACCCAGGGCTTTCAGGTGTGTGTTGTTAACTTCTGGGTGAGAAGTGAGGGAGTGGGACCCACTGGTGGTGGGGGGAGAAGGGGGGGAGGCAGCAGCACCCAACCTGAAGTTATCAAAGGAAGGAAGAAGTAATGTAGTTACAACTTCTTCCTGGGAAGGCTCTGGCTCCTCTGAGTCTGCAGATTTCACTTTGCTTCTGGATGACTTGGACTCTGCCTGCAATGAGGTGAGCAGCTTTCCAGCCTGTCTCTGCCATGTGCCCTCACCATTGCCCCATGAACCAACTATGTGAAATCATCTGAAACTGTGAGCTAAAAAGAAATCTTTCTTCCCTTAAATTGTGGATGTCTAAGTATTCTGTCTCATCAAGGAATAAGTAACTAAGACAGGCATCTATAAGACTTTCTACACACCAACAAAATACAAAGTCTACTCTTGTTTTATAAGAAGCTCTATACTATTAGTGTTATTTACTTCTTTAAAAACATTTTTAGTTGCAATCTTGTGACTATCTTAAAAGTCCTGAATTGATTCAAAACATTCATTTTTCAAGGTCATTTTCACTCAGTAAAGAACCAGAATTTGCATAGGACCAGATCTGATGAATGAGATGAATGAGGACACACCAGCAACGTTTTTACAAACACGCCTTTCTGTTAGATGGCAATCATCAGCAGCATTCACCATATTTTTTAATCACACTTTTTAATGACATTCATTAAAGATGACTTCCTGGAATGCTTCAGAAAGTGTTAGAATTATGGGATAGGAAGGGAGAATTCTGAGGGGAATTAATGACAATAAGTCTTTTACTCTAATAATTTTTAAAGTAAAACATCCCTGTATTATTCTGATCATACTAAATACACAACAGAGGCAATAAAAGAAAAATAGAAAAATGAATTTCAGCAAAAATAAAACCTTTTGCTTGAGCATAATATAAAGAAAATAACTAGAAAACACTAGTGTAACAGAAAGTATTTGCAAATCATGTATCTGATAGGTGTAATAATCTCCAGAACATACAATGAACTACTGCAACTACTGCTGAATCAACAACAAATCAAGGACAAGGGTGTAGTTCAGTGATGGTATATCACTGGAGAAATGCACACTGAAGTTCCATGCCTATTTTAAATTGATTTCTGTTTCCCTTTACATTGGAAATCAAACCCAGGAACTCATCCAATTTAAATGGGCATAGAACTTCAGAAGACATTTCTCTAAAAACACACAAGCTACCAATAATAAATACATGCTCAATATCACTAATCATTAAAAACTACAGCAAGATATCACCTCATAATCATTTGGATGACTTCTATTTTTAAAAATTAAAAATAAGTATTGGCAAGCATAAGAAATTGGAAGTACACTGATAGTAGAAGTGTAAACTATATAGCCACTATAGAAAACAGTGCGGCACTTTCACAAAAGATTAAAAACAGAATTACCAGAGAATCAGGTCATTCTTCTTCTGGATATATATCCAATTAAAAATTGAGATCTACATCTCAAAGGAATGTTTGTACATCCATGTTCACAGTAACATTCTTTTCAGTAGTCAAGGCAGAAACAAAGGTCCACTGAAGAATAAACAAAATAAGGTATACCCACATAATGCAATGCTATTTAACCTCAAAATGGAAGAAAATTCTGACACGTTATAATTCACACTAATCTTGAGATGTCATACTGAGTGAAATATGATAGCTACAAAATGGCAAACATTGCATGCTTCCATTTATAAGAGGTTTGCAGAAGTAATCAAAATCAGAGAAAAGAATGGAGACTGGAAAGTTATTGTTTAATAGATACAGAATTTTAGTCTTTAGAAATGAAGAGTACCAAAGATGGAAGGTGGTAAAGGCTCCACAACAATGTGAATGTACCTAATGTACCACTAACCCATACCTAAAAATCATTTATGAGCAAATATTATGAGTATTTTGTCACAGTAAGAATAATTTTTAGGTGACATTATATTGAAAGGGTTAAACATCCTGTTAGAGCTATGTCAGATAGTGAAAATACTGTATTTTTTTAACTCAGTGGAATTTGCAGTACTAGTTTATCATTTGTGATCTCATCTTTTATTCTAAGTAAATATATGCAAGAATTTCTATAATATTTCAAAGAATATGTGTCTATTTTCAAAAGTTCTAGCAAAATTTAAGAAGGAAAAAGGAGTACATAAGACCACCAACTTAAGTTAGAAAAGAAAATTCTATTTTCTTATGAATTATTCCAGTAAATGTGTATTAAGGGGGTGTGAAATTAAAACTGGCTCAAATAAATTCAAACATGGTTTAATATGTCATATTTCAAATACAAGTTTATGTTTCTTCCGCAAAGATAAAAATTTCAAAATGTTCTACCATACTTACCCTAGGGGGCAGCATGTTACTTTTAAAACTTCAGTACTTAAAATGTCTAATGATAGTCTTCAACACGAGTGATTTTTTTCTACATATATATATATACACTGGGCTTTAAAACCAGAAATGGAAAACACACAGTGTCTTAGGAGTACATACATGATATTTGCAAGTGATTTTTTTACATATGGCACACAGAGAAATATTTATTTTTACAGATGAAACTAGCTTACAGAGATAACACAATCTTCTCAATAACAGTCAAGTGAAACATCTAGTGTAACAGAAAGGATGAAATTATCCTGAAAATTTTAAGGATTCATGTTCACTTAATCACATATTTATTAATGTTCACTCCATAGTACATTCCAGGTACTATGCTAAGTACCAGAACCTACTACAACTCATGTATTAGGTAAGGTAGTAGAAAGTATCTGAGAAACAATTTTGTTTTTTAAAGTGACACATAACTGCTGTACAGTATTACTTCAAATAGTATAAATGTACAAATGTAATACAAAATGTAAAAATCTTCAATACGAGATTACTTAGGCATTAGAGTCTATCAAATTTATTTTCCTTTATGAGATTGTTAAGTTCCTTTAAGGCAGCAGTCCTATGTAGTTTTGTATTAGCACTTAGAACTGAACTTTTAACTCAGCAGAATTCAAAAATTCATGTGAACTACATAGAAGCATCAATATCACTTGGGCCTCAAATACCTTTCTCCAAGAGGGCTTTTAAAACTCTCGCAGCCAGTTTCATTGCTGGAACTTTGCTATTAAATCTACAAGTGGAGTTTTTATCCTTTCTCCAAGAAATATAGGTAAGTTTTTGTGTCTGCTTCAGTAAGAGTACAAACGAAATGAGACAGTCACTTTAAAAACTACGACATAAAAAGAGACACAATCTTACCTGGATTGTTTGAGGACAATGATCTTTGGAAGTCAGCTACCAATCTCTGAGGAACAGGATTGGAAAGGAATGCAGACCCTCTGCTGCCCCGATCCTGGATTCTTCAGGTGGTTGTGAATGCCCATCTGATGGCTAGTCAGTGTGTCTGCAATCTCTCATGTTGTATAACACGGGTTTGACTCAACCAATGCTTTTATTTTGTCAACATCAATTATGGAGGGTCTCCCTGACCGAGAAGAATTATTGAGCTCAAAATTACCAGCCCAAAATTTGGTGAACTACTGTTGGCCCTGAAATTCTTGTACAGCATTGTCACTGTAAACACTATACAATTTGTCAAACTTGACATGCATTTATTACTTTATGGAAGTAAAACAGTAAAATATTACAAAAATGCAATTTTTTCTTCCACCTTCAACTTGTAAAATTTCTAAAACTCAACCAAACTGTTTGATTTTTTTAAAGGATGCTAGAACTGTCAGCTGTCAAATGACACAGCAAAAACATAGATGTGACTGACTCCAATACTTCCAAAAATGGAACTAGTGCCATTTGTTGCATAAACATGTCAAGACTTTCCAATAATTCAATATATGACTTCAAGGACTCACAGGAAAAGGCCTTTAGCTTCTAACTCTTGGAGAATATGAGAATCTCAGGATGCTTCCTTTCAGAACCCAAATAATATGCTGCAATAAGCTCAAGCCATATGAAAAGTCCATACCTAAGTTCTCAAATCAATAGCTTCAGCTGAACCCATCCCTTCAGTCATTACACATATGAGTAAGCTATCATACATGTGAATCCTCCAGTCCCAAGTTTTCCAACCCCTAGCAATTCCCAGTTGAGTAAGCAGATATTATGGAGCAAAAAAGAACTATCATTCCTGGGCTATCCGAACTTCTTATTCAGACTCTATAAATAACAAAATGATGACTGATTTATGTTATAAGTATTAGCATGGTTTGCTATGAATAACTGAAACATCTCACATTCTATTGCTTAATTCTTAAAACAATGACAGTCTGCTATTAATTTTCAGAAGGATTAAGTAACTTGCCTAAATTCAAAAAAGCAAAAATAAGAGCACCGCTTGAACCCAGAACTATTTAATCACAAGGAGAGTACTATTTCTACCCCCATATGAATAGATTTATACTTCTTCATAGAAAATCTCTGTTCTTTTCTCTCTTCCATGAAAGAATCTAAACTGACTGACAGTATCACTGAAATTGAGACAACACTTACTTGCAAATATTCAGTCTATCTTCACTATTTTCCTCAATCTTCACTAAGGCCCACAAAGAGACTCCTACCTATGCCTTCAATACACCTGTTTATTCCTGTGAGTATGTAAATAACTCCCAGTTACTAAGCACGGTACTAGATGATGGAGATAAAACTTTAAATGAATCCAGATCCCTGTCCTTAAAAATCTCATGATCTAGAAGAAACTAAATAATTCAGTGAATTGATAATTAGAAAAGACACTAATCATTTCAGTGAGTCAAATAACTACACTTTCCTATAGTTCATTACCTAGAAATAACCAGCAACAAATTTATTTTCTCTTTCCTTTTTCATTTTCTGAATCACTGTTCTTAATTTCCTCCACATAAGATTCCAGTAATATAGCCAATTTTTTCATAATTATGATTCATGAGAATATTCTTTATTTCTCTTGCCTAAAAGGAGTCAGCTTTCTTTTGGACTCTGTTGTTGTTGTTCTTGAGCAGAAATTATTTTTCGACCAGTTAGGGAGTTAATGTAGAGATATAAGATCAAATGCCATAAAAGAAGCTTGAACCTGGTGGTGGTTCAGTACCGCAATCACAGAATTCTGGCAAGCTGAGGCCAGATCAAGCCCAGTCTGAACAACTTTGTGACTTAGTGAGACCTGTCTCTGAATTAAAATTTAAAAATGGGCTGGTGTTGCAGTTTAGTGCAAAGGCCCTGGGTTATATCTCCAGTACCGAAAGAACAAAAATAAGTAAAAATTTAAAAACTGAGCACTTAAGGAGCAAGATCATCTCCTTTATAAGTAGATAGTTTCAATTTCTAGCATTTTTCCTTGATATGCAATATATTAAAAAACGTAAGAATATGTCCCAAGCATGCTACGAACACACCACCAATTAAATGTCTATCATGTTATAACTGGCAAGAAACACATCAGATAAATAAAAAATATTGATGAATGTATGCAAGAAGAAACAAAACTACTAAGTAAAAAAGTTAAGCTGGGCCTGATGGTACTGGCCTGTAATGCCAGCACTCTGGGAAGCTGAGGAAGGAGGACAAGTTCAAGCCCAGCCTGTGCAATTTAGCAAATTAGTGAGACTCTGTGCCAAAATTAAAATAAATCAAAAATCAGCTGAGACTGTAGCTCAGTGCAAAGGCCCTGGGTTTAACCTCCAGTAACAAAAAGTTAACCATATTACCACTAAAATATTTATATTAAGTAATATTCCTGCTTAGTTCTAAGTAACATTTTACATTCAATACACTGCTATTTAAAATTTCATTGAACTTAAGAGGAACAAATGGAAACTAAACAACCTTCTATCAGTTTAAGTCAAGTTGGGCTGCCAAACTATAATAAACAAAAACCTTTTTAGAGACACAAGAATTTAAAAATTTCAGAGTTCACATAAGAACTATTGACCTACACAATTCCTTTTGTAAACAATTATGCTAACATAAAAATGGCTAGATCTCAAGTGGACCACAATATTATAATCACCTGGAAGAATTTCTCCAAACCACACAACCCTTCTAATGACAATGTCGCTTTTCCATTTTCCTCTTTAGATTCTGTAGAAGGCGCTATAACTGACAGTAGTATATACTGGACTGGAAAGGGTAAAATAAGTTCAAAGTGTAAATAACCAAGCATAAAGACTTTAATACAATGCAAATAAAACAATTTTGGAAATCCTTGATGTCTGTAACCATAATGTGTTCCCATGCAATAAGAAATATCTAGAAAAGAAACAATACCAGCACCACTTTCAAAACTGATATTTCTCAAATAGTTTTAATTTCCTTGGGAAATATCTTCATTTTACATAAAAGGCAGATGGAGAGACAACAAAGAATTTCAATGAAATATGCATATCAAATCTCACTGTCTACAGGGGAGTGAAAATTTTAAAAAGCTAAACTAATGACAATGCATTTTAAGGACAGTGCTGTCAAACTCTAGGCAAGAAGATATAATGAACTTTTAACAATTAACATTTAGAAAATTTTAATTTTAAGAGTTCTGCCCAAGCTCCACATCAACAAACTGATGACCAAGTAGTGATTCGTCTATGACAGGGAAAATAATAGAAGAAAGGAAAACTGAGTAGTTATGAGAAACAACAATCCAGACAGATAATGGTGTCCAGAGCTTAGAGCAGCAAGCGAATCAGGCAAGCACGGCCCCGGCATCATAGATGGTAAAGAAGCAAGTGATATCCAGCAGTTAGGAAAAACACAATAGGGAAATCTGGTAGCAGACAACATGTTTACAGCATACAGCAGAAAGGGCCAGCTGTAAGACTAAAGTTCAGGATTTCAAAAATAGGACATTATAAGACAGAAAACTTGGGTAGTCCTGGAAGAAACATAGATTCTAAACACAAATTTACTTTTAAAACGTCGTTCTTAAAAGCTCTGCTTTTTGAGCCTCAATTCACTCACTTGTATCAAGAGAACAGTACTCTCTCCACAGTAGTGCTGATGAGAGAATTAAATAAGATAGCATACTTGAAAACACCCACCACTGTTCAACAAATATTAGTTTCATCCATTTTACCTTCCACTTTTCATCTAAGCTACTAAAATGAGGAGGGTGAAATGTCTGTCTTGGCCACAAAGTCTGAAAGGGTGGTCCAACTACACATTACAGGAAATTAGGTACATAAAGATAAGGCAGGCCATTAATGCAAAATGCCTCAATGAAGCACTATTTCATACAGAAAGCACATGAGTTACACAAGTAAAGGGGCCTGAAAACTGAAGTATATTAAGAGTTTAAATAATTAGAGATAATTATCTTACTAAGCATAACCACACAATATAAAGTGTTACTAGCTGGATGGATGGGCTCTACATACTAAAGTTAAATGATCTCCAGAGTATGTTTTAAATGAAAAATGAAGTCAGAGTGGATCAAAGACCTAGATATTAAAACAGAAACCCTGAACCTCTTGGAAGATGAAATAGGTAAAACTCTTGAAGATATGGATGTGGGCAAAACTTTCTCAAAAGGATGGACACCTAATACAAAATAAATAACCCTAGAATCAACAAAAAGAATTGTATCAAATTTAAAAGTTCCTGCACAGCAAAGGAAACCATTAACAGAGTAAAGAGAGAACCCACAGAATGAAAAAAAAAAAATTTTTTTACCACTGCACCTCAGACAGCAGGCTAATAATTAGAATATACAAAGGAAGAAAAATCAACGCATTAAAATCAAAGACCCAATTAAAAAATGAGCAACTGAAATGAACAGACAGTTCTCAAATGAAGAAATACAAATAGCCAACAATTACATGAAAAAATATTCAATATCCTTAGCCATTTGAGAAATGCAAATCAAAACAACACTCAGACACCATATTACCCCAATGAGAACTACTTACATCAAGAACTCAAATAGCAACAGATGCTGGCAAGGTTGCAGGGGGAAAAAAAAACAAAAAACTTTTATATTGCTGGTGGGACTGTAAATTGGTACAACCTCTATGGAAAGCAGTATGGAGATTGCTCAAATAACTGAAAATATATATCCCATTGGACCCAGTGATATTTCTTCTAGGTGTCTTTCCAAAAGAATTAAAAGCACCATATAACAGTGATACATGTATACTCATGTTTATAGTGGCACAACTAATAGCTAAATCATGAAAAATGCCAAAATATCCATCAATAGACCAACTGATTTTTTAAAGTGTATATATACACACAATGTGTATATATACAAAATGAAGTAACTATTCTGCCATAAAGACCAAGAGATGTGAATCACTGACACAAACTGAGTCCATTATGCCTGATGAAGTGTATCAGACTCAAAAGATTAAGTATCACATAGTTTCTCTAATGAGTACCCAGCGTACAAATGAATAAGAGTCAAATAAGGAAGACAGTGGGAGTCAGGGGGAACAGGGATGGGGTTGGAAGGTGGGAAAGGGGGGAGGAAGGAAAATGAAGTTGCGATATATATGTTTACAAAATTCTCAAGTTTAATATAACCATTGTATATTGCATATCCATACTAACAAAAATAGTTAGTTAAAGTTTTGACCAAAAATGAAACCAGTTACTCAGAGACTTCCCAATGAACAATGTATTTCCATTTTACCTAAAATCTGAACCAAGTGCCATATGACCAATTCAAATAGAAAATAAATTTTAAATAACTGAGAAGTTTTTGAGAGCTCTGATAATATATGCTCTATGCTTAATAACTATATATTAGTTATTTTATATACTTTAGTATATACTAATAGTGAATAGTTAACTAATAGTTAACTACGACTGACCATTTCCTACTGTGCACTAGATTTTAAGTTCCTCTGAAGAAAGAACAATAGCCTCTTTGAGGACAAAGATCATGTCTTTCTTATGCATTTCTGTCTCCCCACTGCTAAGCACACTGTCCTTGGTACCACACCACTGCTCAAATACAATTATTTAACTGACTCCAGATTGGCTAAATGTTTCCCACCTGAAGTTATCTCCAATTCTGGATATAATTTTTAAATTGTGTTGCTGGTGACTTGGCTATATACAAGAGTGTATATACTTAGAATTCATGATTTTATAGAGACAGAAACAAGTCAGAGAAATTCTTAACAATTGCATAACAACTGTGTAACAAAAAGACAATGTAGGGCTGGAGGAATGGCTCAGCACTTAAAAGTGCTTTCCTAGCAAGCACTTAGGCAAGTGCTAAGTAGCTGAGATTTGATTCCCCAACACCACATAAAGCTGGACATAGTGCTGCACACCTGTACTCCCAGCACTCAGGAGGCTGAGGCCAGCTTGGGCTCCATAGTGAGTTCAGAACTAGCCTGGGCTACAGTCTCAAAAAAACAAAACAAAACAAAACAAAACAAAAAAGACAGACAATGTATATAGTTAACTAACAATAAGGTTAACCAGTGACCCTTGAATTACACCAAAGACCCACCATAAAATGGCAATCATTTGAAATGGAGGCAGGAAGTTAATACAGATGATACTAAAGTTAATTTTGAGGTTTGTTAGATATTAAGTGTTGCTATACAGTTTTGTTTATCCATCTTTTAAATAGCTTCTATGATTTCTTTCTCTTACTCCCTACAAATGTTAAGGTAAACATAAATCTTTAAAAAATATATATATTTTTCCTGATACGGTCCCCTATTCCTCCATAACACATAATTCTGTAGGGGTCTCCGTCCTGTAGGGACTCCCAGAACAGCTGAGGAGGGGTCAGACCACAGAGTAACCACACTCCGGAGACTCGCTTGGGTAAACACAGTCTGATTTTAGGAAGCACGGGGCTTATGTAGACCACAATGCGGAAGCAATCTCGGGCTAATTAGCTAGGCCTTAACTAGCGGGGGTCACCCAGAAGGAAGAGGGAGGAAGTGGAGGAAGAAGAATGGGGCTGCAAATCAGCAGTTTGTCACTGGACAATGGGGAATGAGGCCTTGGTCGATGCCAACTTGGCTTTGAAGGCTGCTTCTATCATAGTGTCCTGGACTTGGGCTATGCTAGATAGGCTTCAACCCAACCTGAATCCCTAAATAACTCTCTTCTTACCTTTATGGCCAAATATCTGGAGTTGTTTAGTTAGAAACTAGACGTGGTATGTCTAGTTCCTTCAATTTCATATGTTAACAAACTCTACCGTAACTCTTTTTCTAAGCATCAAACTTCAAACTAGTACACTAACTACTTCAAACTAGGGCACAAACTTCAAACTAGTAGTACTGTAGCAGCATTTCACAGATTTCCTTTGTTACAACTTTGGTGTTCCCCAGCTACTGTTTTGCATCTTCAAGATCTAAGATGAGACCTGGGGAACTTAGGTTTTTAAACTGGTATCTCAATGATTATGAAACAAGTGGCCTGCCTTGAAAATCAAGTACTTAAAGTCACCAACTTCTTAGTAATCAGATTCAAAGCACTCTGGTTTTCTTTTTTTGGGCAGCAACTGACACCTTTCTGAAATTGCCAACCTCATCACAAGACACTTCTCTCTCTCACTACCAATCAGTCTTCTTCACTTCTGAGAAGGCTTATCTTTCAATGATGGTGGTTAGGACCTTCATGACTCTCCTAACCTTACTTCCTAAGCAGTGACAGGCACACTCACTGCTTCGGGCACCACATAAACAACTTTAAATCCTGTCACTTTAGATGCTGCCAAACTACATTACTACATTTATATTCCATGGACAGAGGCTATGTGGTATAGGAGAGAAGAAATATTTCAGCATCAGGCAAATCTGAATTTAACATACTTGCTCTAATACTTACAAAGTAGCATAGCCAAAGACATACCTTTCTAGAATTCATAATTGTTCTCCTTTAAAACTGAGGAAAACACCTTTGTATAAAATTGCATTCTTATTACAGGGGAGGAAAGACTAAATAAAAAGTTCCCTAACATACAAGGATCTGAAAGTATACCCTGAGGACCTGGTGCCACAGGCTTCAGAGGTGACAGGCAAAAGATAACCAGGCAGAAAGTGGGAGAATGGCATACAAAAGGGGGTTAATAATAGAATGAAGAGATAATGGGAGCTCCTTTCTCACTGCTGGAAAAGAGATTTATAAATGTGAGGGTAGGGGTGGGTCAGTGGTAGAGTGCCTAAGGACATGTGAGTTCCTGGGTTTCATCTAATCATTGAAGGCATCCTGAGGTACTGTACTGCAATTGGTTCTATCAGTGTGAACATTTTAAATATCTATACTCAGTTAAATATAGAAAAATTCAGGTGCATATACACATACATGTATTTCCTAGCTCTAACCCTCTAGAGGTGATGTCATCCTGATACAAATGAACACACTTAAGCAACCATATCTTGGTTTCTAAACACCTCCTCTACAATAAGAAATCAAAATTCCTTGGAAAAACGGATGATTCAAGAGGTAGGACAGAAAAGTGCAAGATTAGTTTGGAAAATCTTACTATAAAATACACCAAGGTTGGGGCCATGTCCAGAACACACAGGAGCTAATCTGACAGGTGTCTCACTAGCAAAATGTGGGACTATTTGAACATCAAAACAAAACTGAAAACTAAAGTAATAAAAACCATCAAATTGAAACAAATTTCCATGAGTATAGACTGACATAAATAAGTGAATAAGCACACAAAGGTCTGGAAGAAAAAAAATCAACAGAATTGCAATTTCTTTGGAGATGTAGAACAGCAACTTATTAGTAGTTGTATGTGCCAACTGTTAGAATGCTGGTTGATTCAAACCAAATTTATCAGTGGAACCAAATGACGGAGTTTAAAGGTCTTATGACAAATACTGGCATCAGTATCTTCCCATCTAATAGTAACTACAAAAAGAAAAATAAGGATGGAGATGTAATTCAGTTGGGCTGGCATGTGCACAGCCCTGGTGGGGAGTCCCAGCATCACAAAAAGAGGAAAAATGATGATGAATACACAGTAGAAAAACCCAACAAACATGAAAAAGGTTAAACACAACCAGTGGTAGGGTAATACTGCTTTTTCACCCCTCTCCCATATCTCGTAAATTAATACTGTTATGTCTCCTAGGGAGGCTCTAAGAATAGCCCATCATGGTGTCTATGGTATTCCTGTCAACAATGTACTCAATCTATGTGTAAGCAACCACTGGTTATGTAGAGGAACATGTTACAGAATAAAAGCACTACATTTTGTAAAACCACACAAGTTATAAAAGATGGAAATACTGAGGAACTGCTCCAAACTAAAAAAGACTAAAAACACTTAACAATTAAATGCAATATAAGATCCTAAACTGAATGCAGAATCAAAATGGAAAGATGGGTATAGTGTGGGGATGGGGGAAATAATCTGAATGGCTTGAAGACCTCAAGTTCGTGTTACATCAATGTTACTTTCCTGATTTGGTAGTTATGTAGGAGACTGTCCATATACTGTATATACACACTAGAATAGTTAGAGGTAGTGACTGCAGTGTCAACTACTCACTCTCAAATCTTTCATAACAATTCTGGGACCAAAAATCGTACATTCCTTGAAATGAGGAGACAGATATGAAAATGAACCAAGAAATAGATAATTCACCACTTTCAGTAAAACTTAATAATCCAATGAGATATAATGGAAAGGGAAAGGTCAAAGACAGTGCTAAGGTTACTTCTGGATATCTGGAAAGGAACGCCTTACTGAGCCTTTATTTGGTTTATAAAAATATACAATGAATGTTTACATTTTAGAAATGTGTTACAATAAGACACATTTCCATTAATCCTCCTCAAAATATTCCTGCTCACTTAGAACACACACATACCATTGTTCTTGCCACTTGCCAGTTTCTGAAGCAGCTCTGGAAGTCCTCTTTTTGAGTATCTTGATGAGGGGTGATGAAAAAGTGAACGTTGCTGCCAAATGCAAGCCAACAGAAAGGTAGGCTTTTAAAAAATTATGGCATGTCTTCATTCACCATATTCACCAAATTTAGCTCAGCAAATTCCTTAAAGTCAAAATGACCACAAAACGTAACAATTTTGAATCAATTAAGAACATCAATGCAGCCACAACAGCACAACTAACGACAATTTCTATAGAGGACTTCTAGAACTGCTTCAGAAAATGGCAAGAATGATGGAATAAGTATGTCTGAAGCAAGAGGGGCTATTCTGAGAGGGATCAATGGCAATGTGTGTTCTAGTGTAATGATTTTTAAATTTAAACATTCATTTTTAAAAATCATGCCTCATATTGTAAGTGAGGCACAAGATGTTTCTGGTTCATCTTGTATACAATTTATAGGCAGTTTTTTTATTAGGTTTGAATTATATTTAAAAATTCAGTGAGAACTCATTACAACCTTGGTGCTCAATAAAACAGCTGGCTCACTGCTCAGTCAAAAGTATCTGACCTTCACTTCCTAAAGAAGGGAAGTTGCCAAAGTACAAATCTCAGCACACCTTTAACTTTCTTCCTCCTTACTCCATATTTAAATGGACTCTGAGTTCTAATGAAACTATCTAACCAATTTTCACTTCTACTCTGTTGTCTTTTTATTTATTTCCCCATTTCTAGCTCTTGCCCTCCCCTACCTGATCTACTGCAACATCACCCTTACTTGGTCCCCTGTTCCACTTTTAACCTCATCCTTGAACCAGCCTTACATCTGTGTCTCACTGCCTGGATTTCAGGAGTTATCTTTCAAAACTCACATTTAATCTTATTCCCTTATTCAAATATTTAAAATTGCTCCCTTAATGTTAATGCTAACTTTTCAGGCAGTTGCACCAAAAAGTGTCCACTTGCACTCACTCTCTCATGCTATCTAGCACACCTTCTTTCATTCAAACATACAGAAAATAATAACTAAGTATGAGGGTGGCAGGTAGAAGGAAGGTAGAAAAAAGGCTTAGAGAGGGACTCTGAGTTGACCTTTTTTATACTTACTTTAGGATTTAATTTTTTTTTATTACATTGTGGGCATTCCAAGGATGAGTGGATAAATTTTTCAACATCTAGAACTTCTAAAACTGTGCTTTTTCTAATCTCTTTCCCAAGGTGGCACCAAATTAAAAAAAAAATAAGTTTTCGCATACTGGGATAAACCAAGGAGACTATCTGATGCCCAAAGAAACTACCCTAAGTACTCTGGGCAACATATATCATATCAATAGGGAGGCTTTATTATAAAGGTCCTAATGTGATCCCAATCATTTCCTAAGCACAAGAAGCCTCACTAAACTTCTCTGACAACAGTCAACACATGTGCACATGTATACACAGATATTCACACATCTGGAACAAAGATAGACATACAACAAGACAACCTGCATTTCTCTAAACATACTATGCACTCTTTCATACTTCTGACATTTTGTACACCCTGTTCTGTCTACCCAGATCAATTCCAACTCGTCCTCCAAGATCATACTCAAATGCCACTTCTCATTTCCCCAGATCTTATTACATTGTCACTCTGAATTGTTTGTTGACATGTGTAACCACCCTAGAATCCGAGCTCAAGGACAAGATCTGCCTTATTTACCTTTACACTATTGCTCTCATTATAACATTCAAATACTTGCTTTATTAACATGTAAAAAAAGTTCACATTATTCTCTAATGAACCAGAGTTTTCTAAACTATGTTAATTAAAATAATGAAATACAACCAGAATAACAACATTCACTATGGGTACTTTTGTAAGGAGATTTGGCATAAGTAGACTTAAGCTAAAGAAATAAACAAGAAAACAATACATAAATGTTTAGCAAGAAGTAAATAGCCAAGTCAGTATGACAAATAAGCTGAACATTTAAACCATCACTTAAAATTACATTCATGGGAATGAGAAAAAATAGTAATGTCTTCTCTTAATTCATAATGCCAGATGCTTTATACATATTATCTTTATCATCATAACTATTCAAAGCCAACTGTCTCAGAGGTTATATGATATGCCCAACATTTTTGTGACCTAAGTCTAAACCAGTTTTGTCTGACTCCAAAATCCATGAATCTGCTCATACATTGCAGGCCTCTACTATACAATGTTTCCAACATATTACTCAGTATTACACTCTGACCACAGAAATTTATCCCTCTCCCACAAACAAGGCAAACTGAAAGGAAACAAAAATATTATCTATTAAAATGATGATTAAGGTAAATGTTACACTATTTTATCAATTTTTAAACTCACTAACTTTAAAAAACCTTGACTGCTGAACAATGGAATGAACTCATGGGCAATACAAAGGAAACAATCTCCATTTTTGATTTTCTTATATTTAGTGGGTAACAAAAAAAAAAAGAAGGAGGACAGGAAGGATAGAAGGATGTACTAAGCTGTATCTAAATAAGCATACATTAACCACTGGGCCCTTGTTACCACAGGATTCAGAGGCTGATCAGTATGAGTGGATTAAGCACCTTTTTTCCAGAAAAACATGAATTTTTGAGATAGGCTTACAAAAAAAGGGCACACTGATTGGAGAAAGGAAGCTGAAGAAACAGATAAGAGGAAAAACAAGAATGCTTTCTTTTTAAGCAAGAATGAGAAACAAAATTAGTGAAAGGAAACTGGGAAAAAGTCTTCAAGGCCCAGCATACAAATTTGGAATTAATCTGAATAAGCACCAGGGAAGTGCTACCTATTCTTCACTAAAAGGTGATTTGCTGAAATAATCATTAAAACATACAAACTAACAGATTGTAGCTCAAGAACTGAATACCTTGCTAAAGTCACAAATAAACTTATAGAAGACTACCTAAAACTAAGATTCTCAGGAATAAGATCTAAAGCTGTGTTGCCCAATATTAATGTCTTGCAGTCACACCTCAGTATAAATTTAACATTATTAAAATTAAGTACAATTTTAAACCCACTTTCTGACACACTCGTGGTTTTTCAAGTGTTCCACAGCCACATAAGGTTAATTGCTATTATAGCTAACGGTGAAGAAAAAGAATATTCCTGTATTTGTTATATATGCCTCAGTAAAGCTGGGGGGGGGGGGGATATTTCTATCCCGCAGTAAATTTAACTGGACAACACTGATCTAAAGATTAAGCTTTGGAGTTAAACAGAGTAGTTTCAATTCTACTCACTAAGGGTAAAACTCTGGTGCTAGAGGAATAGCTCCGCAGTTAAAGCTCTCGCCTGGCAAAGTCAAGGACCTGGGTTCAATTCCCCAGCACCACTACTGGGCATGGTGGCATACGCCTGTAATCCCAGCACTTGGGAGGCTGACGCAGCAGGATTGCCATGAGTTCAAGGCCTGTCTGGGCTAAACTGGGAGTTCAGGACCAGCCTGAACTGGTGTACTTAGATGCAGCCTCAGGAAGAGTGAGACCCTATCTCAAGGAAAAAAGAAAAAAGGTAAAACTCTGGACAAGCTATTTAATTTCCTCTGGTTTCTATTTCCAGGGTACAGGGGAGTGGGCAAAGGACTAGCAGTACCTAAGTGTTATCTGATGATTAAGTGAAACAACACGAAAAATCTCTTGTTCACTGTTAGGCATTTGACAGTAAATACGTATACTCTTCCCTTCTGATCCTTTTTTTTCTTTCAACCACTCTACATAACCTCCTGTTCAAAGATACCAATGTGGTAACACATCCAAATTAGTATCTTCCTTTCAAAATAACCCACAGTGTGTAATTTTCATTCTGTTCTTACTTATTTCTTCAAATACATGCATCTCTTTCCAAAGTTTCTACTATGGAATAAAGAAGTGGAAAATGTCAGAGGAAATGTCTCTGCAACTTCTTCCCCCCGACCCCATCCTATTTTATATCTGACTGTACTGATTTCTCATGCAAAGGATAGGAAATAAACTACACTGTCCCTATTGTACTTCTGCATTGATAAAGATTCTTCAGAACTCCTACATCATATTTCTTTTCACCATCTGTATTAACTGAATATTACACAAAGAACTAATAATACCATTCTCCTACATCACTTTCCTGGCAAACAAGAAAAAAGATTTCCAGAATGCTAGACCAATCTTCAAGGTTTCACAGTTTACTCTAGTGAACTGGCACATTCATGTGGACTATAGCATGACAAAAACTGCAAAACATGAAATAGTATTTTGGGGAAAAATTCAGCTCAGTCTGTACCCGGTGTGCTTCTACCAATAATCAAATTTTATTTAGAACAACAATCTATAGTTAGCCATGTAAGCACAGTCTTGTGTTCTTAGTGAGTTCACCAATTTTGCATTCCTAATAACAAAGAATTCAAGTAGAACTTTTAACCATTTGCCTTAAAATAAATCAAACACATCAAGATTATCACTTGTTTTAAAAAGCATTCTTATTTAAAAGTAATTTTATTAACTCTCAGAACAGAAAATAAAAAGTACTTTCAATAACACAGCCTCCTTGAAATTATCTCGTAGTTTCTTAAAGATAATTTATTCAAAAACATGGCTACTGATATCCAAAATGAGAACAGGTTCTAAATACTAAACCAACAATACACCTTGAACTCACACTCTGCAGTTCAAATTATGCCAAATAGACAAACTCATATATCTGAAATATACAAACCAGTTTACTAACAGTTGATGAGGGTTATATAAGCTAAAAATAAAACCAACAGAAAAAGTTAAGAGTTTTTATTACTATTCCACTTCATACAAAAACAAAAATTAGGTACCAAGGCTGAACTAATGGAAATCTAATTTGAGAGATTTGTAATTTCTTTAAAAAGTCTTTCAATCATAATAAAGTATATATACACTGGTCACACTTGAAGAGTTCGAATGAATTTTCCTGAGGCTGCATCTAAGTACATCCGACCTAGAAAGTATTTTTAGCAAGTGTGTTCAATCAATGCTAGTTTTATGCCTAGCCTAAATTAGAAATCAGGTGTCAAAATTTAAAGTAACAATGTTACTAGGGACTTTTCAAAGATACTCAATTAGGACATAAAAATAAAATCCCACAAATGTGACCGACTATTCATCCACAGTCCAAAAATTAAGATACCAGAAAACAGTAAGAAAGTCACATTCTCATTTACTACTACTTTTGAGTAATCTGTGATTTTCTAACTAATCAACTTTTAACTACTCAATTAAGAATCACAATGATGCCCCCTTATGTTTAAAAAAATCATTTGCCACATGTCTAGTGTCTAAATTAGCTCAATCACAAATATTCACATATACCAAAAAAGAGACAATGTTGCTCTTATAAATTACTCAAAATCAAGATACTATGAGACTAAGCATATGTGCCAAAGCAAAACGTAACAAATATGTGTGCATTAAAAAAAAAGCGCAGTGGCACAGAATCAGTTTTTGTGGTAATTGGAGCAGAAATTTAATCTGACAAAAAATGGTGGTGTCCACAGAAATAACTGAACCCCTTTATTATAAGTTAGTAAAGCAGTTCTGTACAATACATATACTATTTTCCCCAAAGTCCAAAAGTTTTATTTTTCTTTAAAATTAAGTTGAATTTATTATATTTACCAACTTCAAGATTTAACTAGTATGTTTAGCTCTCTTCCAGTAAGTACACTACTGGCTGTGAATAACCCATTTGAGTTCATCCTCTGCCCCCTCGAAAAATTAAAAAACAAATTTCATACCTCTGGCACACAAAGGCTCAGAAAAATGTTCTTTTTTTCATTTTCGTCTCCTTTCCACTCAAATTGTCTTTTACAAACTGAACACATAGGCTTTTTGTTTTTTCTCCATAGGTATGTTTCGAATGTATCGTTTCAACCGGGCCCAAGATGTATTCACATAAACTTAATATTACTTCAAGTTCTCATTAGAAAAGTGTGGTATACTGCAGGCATTACGAGTCCTCTTAGAAAAGGCGCTCTAAAAACCCTACAAATCGTCCTGTACGTACTGATGTCACTCTACGATGCAAACCTAAGCATAAAGTCTCCTAAGTTTCGCTGAAACATCCATACTTACCTGGAAACCGTAAACTGTTCCAATTAAAGGAACCTTGGGAAATGCACTGGTGCATCTATTCTGTCTACATCTCAACTTTCCCCCCCCCCCCCCAAACTGCAGGTTCCTAAATGCAAGTGTATTCTGGCAAAACCATAAAGGGCTTAAAACTTCAATGGCAGCATGTTCATGCAGCATACAAGTATCACTCATATTACACAATTAAGAAAAGAAAAATAATTCTACCAGCAATGAAAACCTGAAGGTTCCAACGCCTTACCCAGAGTTTAGGTGCCTGGAACATTCCATCTCCGCACCTACTCCATCCCTCGTCCCTTCGCCCACCCGTAACAAGAGATTTCAATGATAACCCCGGAGCTGAGAGAGCCGAGGTCCCAGGAAGAGAGGACCAGTAGCCTGGCACCTCGGCGGGCCCTACCCCGCTCCCCCCGCACGCCACACGGGCGTCGCGCACGACGCGCAGGGCCGAGAGGCCGGCGAGGACGGCACCCTCCTACCTTCGGATCCCAGCCGCGTCCCCGGCTGGAGAAGCGCTCCGAGACCGGAGCCCGCCGCGCCGCTGCAGGCGGCTCCCTCAGCGCCTCCCGGGCAGCCGCCGCCGCAGCGGCCGCGCCACGGCCCCGCGCCGCCAGCACCGCCTCATACTGCGGGAGAGGCAGGAGGCGGGCAGCCGGGCCGGGATGAGATCATCCACACCCCAAAAGTGCCGAGGGGGAGGGGAGCAGGGGAGGGGGCCGGGCCCGACCTCCGACCTGCGGCCGAAGCCGAGTCTCCTCCCGCCGCAGCTCGGGCCCAGTTCCAGTCCCGGGACTCGGAGTCCTGGGAGAACAATGTACGGGGGCCGCGAGGAGCGGAAAGCGCGCGGCGCGGCGTGCACGGGCGAGCAACCCGCGGTGTGAGAGCGCAGGAGGCGCTCAGTCACCCGCTCCCGCCCCTCCTCTTCTGCCCCCTCCTCCTCCGTCTCCTCCGCCTCTCTCAAGCCCGCCCAGTCTCCTAGGCCGCAGCATAGCAACCGAACACGGAGGCTGCGCAAGCGCAGCCAGTCAGCAGCCAGGAGTGGCGGCGGCAGCAACAGGAGGCGGTATCGCGAGAGAGGAAGCCACGCCCCTTCCCTCCCTCTACCAGGGGGAGCAAAGGCTACACCAGTCCGGACACAGAAGGACGCGCAGGTGCGAGGGAGGCCGGGCTTGGAAAGGTTGGGAAAGCGGGCCTGGGAGGAGGCGGGGCGGCGTGGCCCCGCCCCTTGGGGGCGCGCCCGGATTGGTTACTTGGACAGTGACCCACCCACCTTCCCCGGGAACGCGGCTGGGGTCCGAGGTGGCTGGATATCTAGATGTTGAAGAGGGAAACTAGACTTGACCGCAGGTCTTTCCACCTTCATCACTCATGGAGAATACAGGCTTGAGATGCAGTTTTGAGTCTTCCTCTCTTTAGCATAGGCTCCAAAGCAAAGCTAAACAAACAACGTTCATTTATAAAAGCAACGTTTAGAGGCCTTTTCTGTGCCAAGAAATATGCTTTTTAAAACTAAATTAATTTTATTGCAATAGCAAACATGAACTTAATGTTACCATTCCAGAGGTTTTAGCTGACTGCACCCCGATGTCTTACTGGTCATAAAACAGATGCCAATGGGCTGGGTGATCTTAACTGAAATGTAGGAAGGAGGGACTTGGGGACCACCACACTTCTCTTGTGTCTCATTCTTTGTCAGTGCCCTTTCCTCTCCCTATCAGTCCCCTTGTTCCTCCTCACGCTTAGCATCCTCTGAAATCCTGCTTTTGTAAAAACGTTTCTTCAAAAATCGTTTTCCCTCCAAGCAGACAAAATGACTGCCAATCACGAAAATCTACAAATCTGCTAAAGATGGCAATTTGTATTGACTGTCTTCTCTTCACACACTACTCCTAGTTTTGCAAAACACAACTTATCCATCAGTTCATTTATTTTCCTGGCTTACTGCTCTATTTACTTTTCTCTACAAGTCTCTGGTCTAGCTGGTGCTCACTCATCCTTCATGAAATACGCGTTCTTGCTTCCAGCTCTCTCCATTTTCTATGTCTTCATTTGTTCGATTGGCTCTACTAAAATACTCTTGCCTTACCAACATCCTCTCATCCTCTAGCTCAGATAGGAATTCCACTAGAAATAATTTATTCCTTCTTTGATGATGATGGCAAGAATAAAATAAACGACATGCTTGAATCTAATAGATAGGATTTCGACAAAGTACTTGAAATCCTCCTCAGCTTCCAAGTCTTGTAGTTTTCTATGTCTCTCTGGGGAATAGTAGTCAAAGCTATATTTTAGTTGTCAGTGCTCTGTACAGTAGAGCCCTATAACTAGTCTCTCAGCTATCCATCTTCAGACCCTTTCTTTCCCACCCATCCCTTCTACTCACAACCATAAACCACAGTGACCTTTATAAAATGTGAACCTGATTCGTAATATAAATATATCCAGAGACTCAACATTGATGTGGGCTGGAAGGAGACATCCTTTGTTTAGGGAAACTCCTCAGGATGAGCCTTTTAAATAAACAAATATTAGCCTCACATCCATCTTCTGTTCTTTGCAAAAACTTTTTTAAAAGTGAAGCCACTTTTAAAAAAAGATTAAGGTATGTGAGTATGGGCACATTTATCTATAGATAATTACTAGAGAGGCTGAGGCAGGGGGATAAAATGAGCTCATGAGTTTGAGACCAGCCTGGGCACCACAGCGAGATATATCTCCCATACCAAAAGTTCACCCTTTTAAATGCATAATTCAGTGCTTTTTAAATATATTCACAAAGTTATACAACCATCACCACTATATAATTCTGCCTCAAAAAAATATTACTACTAATCATCACTACTAATCCCACCCCCATAAAAGAACTCCTCATCCCTGTTGGCAATCACTCTTATTTAGGTTATGCTCTTTTAAAAATATTTTAATACTATTCTGAGTTAGTCGATGACCACCTTGTAATTAAACACTGCACTTGCTGCTGTACTTGGCACCAACTATAACTATAACAATGAGCTCAATATTCTGATCTCAAGAGAACTTAGTTTCAGCAAAACAATATCACACACCACAATGGAATCGTGATATTAATTTAATTTAAAATTTTATGAATTTAATTTGTGAAATTGTTTTAGCTTTATGGGTATGGAAAGCTGTGAGAATAAGTAATTTATGCCTAATGTTTATGCCTAAGCAACATAATTAAGATAATTTAACAATTGGGAAAGTGCAAAACTTATTTAATTTAAAAGTGGCCTCAAACATTACTGGACATTGGCACTACTGTTGACTGTGATTTTGTTTCTGTGTCTGCCCTTGACCATGTTTTGGAAAGTGAGAGCAAGGTCTGTGTCCACACTTGGTGAATATTGGCAGGCAAAGAGGGCTGGCCTTCTGGCACTGTGTAGTTAATGGTGGAACCTCTTCTAACCCAAGGTAACTGGGGCCAGGAGGAAATTGACATTTGTTCTAACTTGTGCAGCCAGGCATGGCTGCTTGGCGTTGGCAGTGATCCCAGGCAGCAGCAATGGAAGAGAAGCTTCGACTGGGCACTGTGGCCAATTAACCCCACTGTCAGTAACTTGAGAGGATCTTCTTGGAAAAAATGAGTAATCCTGGGATCACTGAGGGTATCTAGGTAGGTGAACCCCAAGGGAAAGTTGGACTGCATCTGCAAGGCAGAGCTCAGTGTGATTAGAATTTTAACTTTTTAAAAAGACCATGGCTAAGGGGACTTGATTTTGTTGACTAACTGGTGAGTTTGAGCATTTTCATATATCAAACAAATATGAGTCCTAATCTGTCTCTGACCAAAACCTCAGCTGGATAGTTGTATGCCTGAGATAGACAAGTAGAGAGAATTTCATCTCTTCACCTGTGTGGAATCTTCATGCCCAACTGAATGCAAAGCAAAGCAAAAAAAAAAAAAAAAAAAAAAAAAAAAAAAAAAAAAGGCAATGCAAAAATTTAAACCTTTGAAGAAGTGGCATACATTTTTTCATTAAGCTCAGAAACCTGTGGCTTGGGCTTCCTTTAACCACACAACTTCTTTAAATACACTTTTTAAAAAAACTATTAAAATTAGCATATACCTCTGAGGCGACTGGCCAAGTGTGTCAGTCTATCCATGTGGCTCTGTCCCTCTTCTTCACTTGTCAGTTCTTTAATGCTGAAAACAGCAGAAGAGGCAAGTTAGTGATCCTGAGATCAAGAAATCTATGAAAAATGCAAAAATTTTTAATTGGAGACTTCCTTGCCGTCCACTCTCCACAGGTAAGCACCAATATATGTGACCAGAATTTTTCTCTGCACATATAAGCTAAAATAATATCACTACCCTCTGCATACAAAAGATCATACTATATATACTGTATTGTACTAAGAAATGCATGAGAATAATTCCTTAACAAAACATACAGGCAAATATATGTCTTCCTTTCAAAAGGCTATACTGTAATGTATTTAACCTTCTTTAATTAATGGGCATTTAAACTGGGCATGGTGGCACATGTCTGTAATCTCAGTACTCTGGGAGGCTAAGGCACAAGAATCACAAGTTTGAGCCTAACCTGAGCAACTTAGCTACTTAGCAAGACTCTGTTTCAAAAAAAAGGTATATATACACATGCATGTATGTATGCATATATATATATATATGGTGCCACACACACACATATACACACAGAGAGAAAGAGAGAATTGGGCCTAGTGGCACAGGCTTATAATCCTAGCATTCTGGAGATATAGCTTAGAGCAAAGGTTCAATTGTCAATACTGAAGAAACAAAATGGGAACTTAGGTTGTTTTTACAACCTTACTATTAAAAACAATAAAAAAAGTCTTCATTATAAAGTTTTAGGCTCATAAGTAGTATTTCTTTAAGGCCAATTCCTGGAAATGCAATTGCTGGGTTGAACTATATGGGCATTTCTCCTTTTGATAAATATTGCCAAATTGACTTCAGTGGTGCTCATCAACTAGGTATAAGAATTGCTATTACCTGCCTCTTCTTTCTACCACTTCTTCTTACCTACCATTTCAGGGTTTTGTGTTTTCTTCAACTAAAAAAACAAATATCACATTTTCTGGTGGTATTTTGAGGGGGGGGGGTTGGTTTTGTCTTTGTTTTGATACCTAAATCTATGCTTTTTCTAGAAAAAATTCTGGGGTAAGGGGATAGAAATCCAGCTTTACCTTTTTTTATTTTTAAAGTCTATCCAGTCCTGATATCACTTTACTGGTTAATTCATTACACACACACACACATGCAAATATTTGCTAAATTGCTTTTTATCTATCAGATATTAACTCCTCAACCTTTCCTGATGCTGCACAGTATACTCAGGGTCCTGTGCATACTACAGCCCTGAGCTACAGCCCTGGACTCCTCAACATATATTTTGATTTTGAGACTTTTTTTCTGTATTCCATTGTACTGCCTATTTCATTTCTGTTCATTTTCTGTTGCTGCTGTAATAAAGTCCTGTACCTTTTGTGGCTTAATACAACACACGTTTATTATTTTAAACTTCTAGACAGAACTCAAGAAATTGCTCAGCAGGCTTTGTTCATTGAGGAGTCTCTAGGGAAGAATCTTTTCCTTGCCTCTTCAGAGCTTCTATTGGCCTTCTCTATTCCATGGCTCTTGCCCTTCCACGTTCAAAGCCAGCAGCCTATTATCTTCACCTCTCTGCCTACACTGACACCCTTTCCTCTATTTACAAGGATCCTTGTGATGTACTGAGTTCACCCAAGTGATCCAGCATAATATCTTTATCTAAAAATCTTTCACTTAATCACATCTGCAAAGTCATTTTTGCCATGTAAGATCACATATTCATAAGTTCTAAAGATTAAGGCATCTTTGTACATCGTTATTCTGTATGTCATTATTTCTAGCCTTTATCATAAGTTTAAACATGGAAAAAGTTAATGACCTTTTTCTAAGATGAACATATTTTTAATTACTTGAATTTAAAATTTGGGGATCCCAGATTGTGACAAAAATAGTAAACTGGTTCAAACACAATTGTAATGTGCCTACTATAGGACCTATATACTGTCTGAATAACACACATATTTGTATATGTGTTTCTTCTTTGGACACTGATATATATAATGTAAGATATTTAACCTATATCCAAGTCTTAATTTAAATATTGATGCAAATTAGTTCTCACAGTCCCATTCATTTAAAAAACATATATTGCTCACTTACTATTTGCTAGGTACTGGGAAAGCAAATAGGAAGTGGCTCATGATGTCAAGGCAAGTTCTGATTTATTCTTAGGATTGTGAGTTATTAGTGGATTATGCAATCATTCTCATGGATCATGACCAGCATTTTGAACAACAAAACAAATGAACTAAAACAGACTAGAAGGTATCAGGGTAAATTGTACAATATGACAATAAGCATTGTGCTTGTATAGCTCTCACTGGGAGAAGTGGACTGTACCCACAAGTTTTGGAGAGACAATTTTTATATAGAATTGAAGGCTATGCCGAGTCAGGGGAGAGAGAACCCTGAGGGACCTTGAGTGACATCTAGTGGATTCTCTGACCTACTGGGAGACACCAGGCTGAGGAATCTTCTTCCTACCTGTTTTTTTTTTTTTTTTTTTTTTTTTTTTTTAAGGCAGAAGAAAGAAAGGGATGTCATCTGTGCAAAGTGTATAAATGTTACTTTATCGGTAGGAGAAAACTGTAGGTTTATTGATCTGTGCCATTTGTGGTTTTGCTTTGTCTATGGGAGCTTTTTCATTACATTGGGAAAATCTTTATTAAACTTCATGTCTTTTTAGCATGTTACTCCGCACTTGATCCAGCATTGGCAGGTGGGCCTCAAGTGTGCAGTAAACACCTACTGGTGACTGTCTGACCTATTTCAGTTCATTCCTTCATCCCACATGTCTTAATTACTTATTCGTTGCTGGGACAGAATACCCCACATCCGCAATTTAAGGGAAGAACGATTTATTTAGCTCACAGTTTGAGAAGGTCTTACACAGTCCATTCATATGCAGTCAGCAGCACTGGAAGCACGTGACATCCGGAGAGCTGCTCACAGCGTTGCAGAGAGAAGCCAAGGGAAGCACGAGCAAGCCGATGTCTGAGACTGAAAGAAGCTGCCACAATGTTTCTTCTTCCTTCCCTGACTTCTGTTCTATGGCCTGGGTACCCCTCTCTCCCTTCTTGGCCCAAATCAAAAACACACACCTGGAAACTCTACCCTGGGCACCTTCCAATCTCAACAAATTGACACAGTCTCTCCAAGTCAACCCCAAGCATGTGTCCCTTCCAGCCAAGTCCTACCTCCCAAAAGCCTGAGGTTCCCCAGTTGTCCCACTACATCCAAGCGCATGAGGCTTTCAGAAATACTCCTGATCCAAACTGTTGCACCACAGTGTTCACATTAAGCATTCTTATCCCTGGCCGCACAATAGAAACATTAAGGAGGTTTTTAGTAATACGGCCATTTCCCTATCATACTAACACCCTAAGTCTCATTTAATTGATCAGAGTAGTATTGAGGCTTGTCTCTAGATATGATGTTTTAGAGCATCAGTGTAAGATCTGAGCCCTCTAAATTGGTACTTCTCAGACTAAATGGTAAACACCAATTTGTCATGGACCAACATTTTTATAAAATATAAAAATAAATGACTATAAAATAAAGACAATAAAATTAAATACAAGCGTGATTTTTATTAGATTCAATAGAAATTGATTACTCTGACAAATTTCTATAAGAGGTTCTCATTAATTACTCGCATGTGTTTATCTATTTGGACTAGTAAAAAGACATTTACAGTGTAACCCTCTGAGTGGCATTGCTCTAGATTATATTCTAGAATTTGTGTGCAACCAATAGCCTCCAGGATGCTTATCTCTTTTAATGTTATAATAACATATAAAAACAAAAGAAGTATTGTTACTTTAAATATATTAACTATATTGTATACACTTTATGTGGTCCAAGACGATTCCTTTTCTCTCAGTGTGACCCATGCAAGCCAAGAAGCTGGACATATGCAGGTGAATTTGAGGGCAAGGAGAAAACAGAGATGAGGAACACACAAGAAATGAGCAAACAGGACACACAGGAGGTTCTTATTTTCTTTGACCCCTCAGCCAGTGCCTTCCAGGCAGCACAGTCCCATGAGACCACCAGTGCCTTGACTTTACAGAGCCCAGGCATTAATCTGATCAGAACACATACATTGTTGAGGCCTGCAGTGCTATTCATATGCTGAATTTTTTTAAAAAAAGAACTGGTTATAAAGTAAAGGTGATTCTTTTTCTAAATAAAAAAGGGGACCAGGCACTGATTGCTTTAATAATAGCCTCTTTCTATTATGAAGTCTCCAGGCATGAAAAGTTATTTAAGGAACAGAGAATGGAAATCTTCCCTGCTCTGTAATAGAACACATTTTTCCCTCCCATGGCATGTATCTGTCCCTTCAACAGTGCCTAATAATTGCAAATTTTGACAGCTTGTCACATTTTTAGAATGTTCCATCTGTCTGTCACCAACTCAAAGCAGGCAGGTTCAATATACCCATTTGAGTTACCACTTTCTCTAGTTCTAAACCAAGTACATCTCAAGTCATCTTGATTGGACTTGAGCAATTCCCAGGTTTTTGTTGGCAATATTTGTCAACTGTCTCCAACACAGACTTGGTCTACAGATGACTCACCCATGGTAAGCTGATCACTCCTTGCCTTCTTATATGTGGTCTTGTTCTTCAGTCTATAATGCCCTGCCTTCTCTTTGCCAAGATTTTGGCTTTGACGTTGCCTCTTCCCAGAAGCCTGATTGATGTCTCATATCCCCAGGCTCAACTCTGCCCCAGCAAAGCACATAGCCTGTTGCTGCAGTGGACCAGTCTTCAGTTCCCAAGGTGATTTTAAGTTTCTTAGAACAGTGATTCTGTCTTTCATTTAGTCTTGGGTTCCTGGATGCTATACATAGTGGAGCAAAAAAAAAAAAAAATTAAATTAAATTTAAAAAGCTTGGTGTAATAAACTGGTTTGTAGTTCCATTTTTAGAGGATGATGTGATGGGGAGGGGTGCTAGGAAGTAGAGCTGACTTCTGATCTTATAAGTGCTTGCTAGTGCTGGGGTGTCACCATGTGCTACAATCCATTAGAAACTTTGCCAATGAATTTTGGAGAGACTGCTTCTTAAAAGTGAAGCCAGAGTGTAAAATTATCTGGTAGGTGATGAATGTGTATAAGAGGAGAGTACAATAATGAAGTCAGTGGTTTGAGAAAAATCAATTTTATGGCAATGAGGAAGGAGAGATTAGACTCAGGCTGAGATCAAAGCCAATAAACTAGTCAAAACACAGTGCCTCCTGTGAAAGTCATCTCTGTATTCCCTGGGATGCCACTTCAGTCCTGCCTCTCATCCACCCTTCCTCTATTCAATTCTAATCTGTCACCCACACCCTTCCCAGGTTCCAGTCTGGTTAATGATCACTGCCATGGAAACATTGGTTCCACATTTTAAAAGGAAACTATCTGGTGTCTGAGGTTCAGGGAAAGGTTGTTAGAAGTCTCTTGTAATCATCTAGATGTGAGATACTGGAAGCCTGATGTGTTATTGTCACACACAGCCAGTTTATCACTCTCATTCCACACGTTTGTTGGAGGTAAAGCAAAACTTCTAATGGCTTTTGACAAATGGGTTGCCTCAAAAACTTACCACTCATCATCTGGCTAAAGTGTATTTTACTAATTCTTGGTAAGGGCTGCTAGCCCCCCTATTTGTTATGTTACAGTGATCTTTTACTGATGTTTGATAAATTAATCTAATATCCTTCTGTGGCCTAATAATATTCATTTAAAAACTATCAATACTATTAATATCTAAACTCTCTTATATGTATGTGGTAAATTAGATAATTTTTAAATCAATTTGAATATCCAGGAATACAGTAAAGCAGAACATAAAATTGTGCTTCATCCTCTTTAATTTGAACTGACTCAGAATTTTAAAAACCTGCTCATCATGAGTAAGCCAATTTTTTAAAACCAAAAATCAGCCAAAGTCTGGTGCCTGCCAATTCTCTTATTCATTCTTAACTCTTTTATACCTTTGATATCAATACTTGTTCTGTGGATTAACATAGTAACATAATTTAGAAAAAATTCTACTTTCTATCTACGTATCTAGTTTCAGAACCAGAAGGGAGAGAGGAAGAGAAGAAGCGAGAGAGTAAGAGAGGGAAGGAGAAAAAAATGGAGAGAGAGGCAAGACTTAAACTGGGGATGAAATTTTCATAATTATCTCTTCTTATTGGTGACAACATGACTAATGGATTAGCCTAAACAGGTCTGTGTACCTTCCTGATATACAAATCTAGGTGTTCTTTGGCACTACAGTAAATTTAAAAAATCACATGTAAGGCAATTTTCAATTAGAGGAAATTGAACATTCAGATGAGTCATAAAGATTTAATCCAGTAGGAATTTATAGACTATTAAAATCAAATTTAGAATTAAGTGGAGAAGTTTGGAAGTGGGCAAAAGATATTAGAATATTTGACAAATCTATGTCATTTTTAAATGTTCCTATGTTTGTGTTGTTTGTTCTCAGGTCCTTGTTAACCCTGAGAATCCATCACTGGCATCTGCCTGTGTTTGATGTGAGAAGAGTGCAAAAAGAGTTCTTAGTCATTTCCTATTCCCAGTGATCCATTTCTTGGAAACCAAGGAAACTTGTTTTAAAAGCCAGTTGTTGGGTTAAAACAAGCACATTCACAAGCTTGAACTAACTTAAGGAATCAATTGTTAGCTCAAGTGAGGATGTTAAAATCATGGTATTTGTACGTAATTTCTGAAATTCACACACATTCTTGAGCAGGTGCACACTTAAATAGTGTTAGGTTGAGTTGTCAAGAGCCCTTACCTCAGGACTTACAGAAATTTCCTAGCCAGAACAATCTCAATGCCTCCAAACAGGAGGCAAATAGGTTGATTTTGTTACAGTTTATTCATACTCACATAGAATATTGCTCAAGCATTAAAAATTGCATTTATAAGTAAGTTTTACTGGCATGGAAACATGTTTATTATGTAATAGTAGTAGGATTAAAAATAGGATGTAAGACTAGTACACGTGGTATGAGCTCTACTTAAAAGTGATAGGCAGAAGGAAGAGGAGCAGGGAGAACACAGGGGACTTTTAGAGCAGTGAAGCATATTATATGGTACTGTAGTGTAGGGTACATGGCACTATACATTTGTCAAAATCGATAGAATGGACAACAATGAGAACGAGACCTACTGTAAGGTTGACTTAATAGCGTGTCAATATCACTTCATCAACTGTAACCCACTACACTAATGCTTGACATTAATAATAGGGGCAACTTTGGGTAGAAGGGTTAGGGGCAGAGGTTAGATGGGAACTGCATACTTTCTACTCAGTTTTTTTTTCTATAAACCTAAAACTTCTTTAGAAAATGAAGGCTATTGATCTGAGAGTGTAGCTCAGTGGTGAAGCATTTGCCTATTGTATGTAAGGTGCTGGATTCACTCCCCAGAACTGAAAGTCTATTAATTTTTAAAATGCATAAAAAAAGGACTGGAGGGAAATACAAAGTGTCAGCCAGATTTGTCAGCCTTTAAGATAATGGTGGACTCAGATTACCTGGGGTCAAGATCTGTCTCTCTCACTTATTGCTTAACAAGTTACCTGAAGTCTGTGTTTTGATTTCTCTGCTTAAAAGGGGGATTTTAGCAGTGTTTACCTCATAAAGTTTGTTGTGAACATTACACTAGTTAATATATATATTGTTCTTATAGCAATGCCTGGGACATATTATTATTATTGTCTCTGAAGGGATGAAATTGTTGTGGCTTTAATTTCTTTCTGTCTTAGTTACTGTTTTGTTGCTGTGATTCAATTCTCAACACCCACAAAATTTAGGGCAGGAAAGGTTTATTTCAGCTGACAGTTTCAGGCAGTCATAATCCATTCGTGGATGGCTGGCAATAGTGGAAGCACATGGTGAAGGTAGAGGCTGAGGCAGTTCCTCACAGCTTGGCAAAGAGGAAGCCAAGTCAGAGACAGAGGGCCAGAGCTAACCCTCCAGGTATTGCCCCAGTGTTCTGCCCCCTCTGACCATGCACCTCCTCTCAACAGCACATGGGTATTTTACAGCATTCAGATACATGAGGCTTTTGGGGTACACTCCACATCCATACCCTAACACTAATATTTCTTCAAAACATACATATTATTTTGATACTTATGGGACACTGGATGTGTGTATGTACCATAGTTTATACACGTGGGAAACAATGTGTATGTAGTTTGTGTTAATTATCAGTTGCTGCTTAATAAGTTTCATAAAATTTACAAGTTACAAATGACATCAAAACAACAGCAATTAATTACCTCACAATTTCTATGTGTCAGGAGGAATCTAAGAGTGGCTTAGCTGGATGGTTCAGGTTCAGGGTCTCTCATGCGGTTGTAATCAAGATGGGGCTGGGGCTTGGCCAGCAGGACCAAAAGCTGGAAAGTGGCTGGAAGATCCATTTCTCATAAGGCTCACTGTATGGCTTACTGTTTGGTGTGGCTGTTGGCGTCCCAGGACATCGTCATTGTGATGCTTGAGTGTCCTCATAATGTGAGAGCTGGCTTCCCTTCGAGCGAGCATCCTGGAGAGGACAAGGAGGGATCCTCCATGTTTTCTTTATGTTTGTTGGAGATCAGTCAGTGCCAGGTCAGTGTCTCAACAAAACTGAAAGTGAAACTGCAGATGAGGAGGGGCAAGGTGTAGGAAAGATACTTTATTGTGAAAAGGGTGAAAGACAGAGAAACTAAGTGAAAGGGGTCCAGGAAGGGCAAATACCTGTGCGGCTCTTTGTCTAGGAGTATTTGTGAATGAGCTGAGTAAGAGGATGTTCCAGGAACCGGTTTTGCTGTTACTACTCCAGTCTGGCTGGTAAGTCTTATTCTAAAGGTTTTTCATCCCCAGTTCTCTCATCCTGTTGTCTTGGTAACTAGTTTCCATATAGCCCCCTGCAAAGTATCATATACCACAGCTGGTTGCTATGTCTGTAAGCTCTCCATTTCTGGGGAATCCTATATCCCAAACTGCGTACAAACCCCATTATCTATCTCCTGTCATATGGTCTAGCCTTGGACATCACCCACCATCATTTCCACAATACCCTGTTTATTACAGTGTCACCTCTGTTTATTAGAGGAAGGAACTATATAAGAATGTAAATTCCAGGAGGCAAGGAGTGGCACCCTGGAGACCGGCTGAGACATATGTGCTTGTTTAGGTATTCATATGTGCTTCTGTGTCTGTGTATGTATGTGTCAGTGTGCGTGCGTATTTTTCACCCAGCTGAACCATTACCCTAATGCACATGCACATTCTTGTCTTGTTTATTTTATTGAAGCAATTCCTGGCTCTCAACTTTTTGACTCCCTGCCTGGCACTTGGTCTTAGTAACAACAATCTCTTTGTTTTTCTTTCCAGCCTTCCTTCTATTCCTCTTCCCTTCCTTTATGTAAAAAGTACTTATTACTTTTCCTTTTAAGTGCCAGGGCATCACCTTTGCCTACTCCTCTGGCATAGGCTCCTCTTCTGTTCCCTACCCACCATTAGAGTCCCCAGTACTGGACCCTGTATCCCTGACAAACTCAGCCTTCACATGGGTGTCTAAAGCATCAATCTTCAGATCTGCTTATTTTCAAATGCCTCTTCTCCTGCTCTGGTCTCTAGCACATCCTCCTCCTTGTGGACACATCCCACCCATTCTGTGCTGAAAGCGCAGGCTGGCTGCAGAGTCCTTGACATGCTAATTTACAATTCTCCTGTCCCTTTAACAGGCAGTTGAAACTGAGTGTGGTGCTCAGCAAAACAGCTGAGAAATCACAAGAAAAACACACAGAGCAGCTTAAGAGGAACCAATTGGTTTCCTGAAAATCCAACATGGACCAAAGATCTTATTATATTCTTCTTTTTCATTTTCTTGTAACTATAAACTTCCAAGTTTAATAAAAATTCAGCTGGGGTAGATTACCACAGTGATAAATATGGGTGCCTCACAAGGGGGTCACACAGGGGTGCTGTTCGACTTCTGAATATTCTCAAAATATAAGGGTCAACCTCAGCTCCTTCCTCAGCAGGGGGAGAGAAGCACTTCAAAGAGACTCTACTTTGGTGGGGAAGAAGCAAAAATGGAAAAAGGGCAGAAAACAAACAAACAAACAAACAAAAAACAAGTGACTGTGACAGGAGAAGTCTCATCCCTCATTTGTGAAAGACAGAGGGAGGCAGGCTGGCCCGGCTCTGTGGAGTCCCCAGGGCATAGGCTCTTTCTTGCTCCCTGCTCCACCATTTTTTGGGTGTGGCTCTTGCCTTTGTGTTCCACGTTGGCAAGGAGAGGTCTAACACATTAGACTCTAGGTAGCCACTGGGAGAAGAGGCCAAGGCAAAGCGGCTGTTAGGCTTTGATCCTCAGTTTTGGCACCATAAATGTGAAAAAAAGGAAAGAAAAAAGCAGAGACATGACCTGGACCATGGAACAGACTTTTCTGGGGAAGAAAAGCCCTACAGGGTCTCTTTGGCCAAGGGAGGAGCAGAGACCACCTCTCTCAGCGAGTGAGAAGTTTTTATAGCAGAGGATAACAAGGATATGGGGCAAATTGGGGGCAGGTGTTGGAACTGGATGATGAGGACGTGAAAAAGAGTCGAGGCAGGTTTAAAATTGGGTGGCTGGTGGGTTTTGAACAAAAGACGTTTACTTCTGGGTATTGTGTCCTAGAGGCGTGCCTCAGGGCAGACAGCTCCTCCTTAGACAGCTGGAAGCCTGATGCCTTCCATCAGCAGCAAAGGCCAGAATGGTGGCTTGAGGACTGTCTCCTCAAGCTGGCACACATCACTTCATCACTGGCTGGGCCAGGTAGATGCAAGCCTCAAGTCAAGGAATCTGTGTCTTTATTCCAGCATTACCATATTGCTTGCTTCTCCACTTGTAATACTGAGGGCCAAGTGGCGATTGGCAATTGGGAGGCACATAGGCCCTTTTGCCACAGTGAAAAGTAACTGGTTGTCCCTCATCCTGGCCTCGGGGCCCACCACCCCCAACACATGGACACCTCACTCTTAGTATTTCCGTTGTGGGTTACAGTTAACAGACAAAGCTTTCATATCCATGATCTGTTCCTCATATATCATGTAGCTACACTCCCAGCCCTCTTCATCAAATCTTAACATAGCCCCACCAGCTTGGAACTCTGGACCATTGATTGCTTCGGTTGAAGCAGGTTTTGACCTTGAGTTTTTACTTCTGCGTCTCGAGTCAGGTATTTTACTAGGCAATATTTAGGATAATACATTATTCCCACCAAGTCTTTGTCAGTACTTGGAGCCTCTTTTTCCACCCGGACAAATCCTTGTCAGTATGGGCCATTTCTTAGTCCGTTTTCTGTTGCTACAGAAGTCCAAGGACTTCTAGAGAGATCTGTGCTGCTTCAACTCCCAGCAGAATGCGAAAAGGCAAGCTGGTATACAGAAAAGGCAAGCGCAGGAGGCTGTGTTGCTTTGTAACAGCACACGTGCTTTAACTCATCAAGGCCTGTGGGAATACGAACACCCTCCAGAGAAGCTGCCCAATTACCTCTTAGAAGTCCATCTCCCAACACTGCCACAATGGTAATCAAATTTCAACATGAGTTTTTACATGAGACTAACCATTCTTCAATGACTGCAGACAGTGTCGGCATCATAGCAAGAGATATCTAGTGCTTGCCACATCCCAAAAGTGGCTCTCTGTGTTTTAAAAGTTTTAACCCCTTTGCTTATCTCAGCCACACAATTAGTAAATGCATTTTTACTAAAAATGCCAGGCATTGGCCCTGTGCTGGAACTTTGGAACCGGTGGTTCTGTTCTTGGAGATACAAACCTCTTCACTGTGTCTACTTAGGCAGATTATTCAACTTCTAAAGTAGATTATTGATACCTACAGAGTGTGTGGTGCATTAAAAGAAATAATACAAGCCCTTAGCGTAGGGTTTGGTACATAGTGGTACCAATTAATGATAATACTTCCTCACATAGGTAAAAAATAATTCAATCATGTCTGATAGGGAAGGAGATTATTTTAAAGTTCTGCCCAGTGCTTAACCAACTGGGAAGAATATACTTTCTTCTGAGTACTCTCCCCTAAAATGCCAGTTTCATTACTGCAAGAGAGATTTCCCCCAAGCTCCCACCTTCTTTTTCTTTTAGTGCTGTAAGATATTCCTTATTTAAGAATGTCATGGTAGTAAATTGTGACTTTTTTCAAATTTTTCAGTTTTGAGCTTGTAATATTTGCAATTATCATACATATCAGAATATTACTATGTGTGAATGTTTTATATCCTTAGTAATAAGGAAGAGAAGGAAAGAGTTTTCAGAATCAGGCTCAATCTTAATGGAAAAGAGTAGAAGAAACATTAACCAAAATAAAAGAGGATTGGAACAGTGTCTTTATCTGGTTTAAAGAGAAAGGGAACACGTGTTACTCTAAAGCATGGTAACTCTAAGGCATGTGTTTCGTTGTTGTTACAAGCATGCCCAAATCTACACATTCGAATTAGTACGGTCATCTGACTTAGTCATTTTTGGAAGCCATATGTGTTTCCAAAAACTTTATTTCTCAAATGCTACCAAGCCCCATCTTATTTCATCACCATCACTCAGGTCTCTGTATGGGAAAGTGTTCCTATCTTCTCTTGTGCGAATTCTGCCACCCTGCCAGAACCAATTCTGATTGAAGCCAGAGGTCAACTTGCACCTTTAACCCCTCCCTACCTCTCCTCTGGTATTTGGCATAGTTAAGTGCCTTCTCTGTGCTGGGCACCGTGCCAGGATCTGAGTTTGCAGAGATGAATACAACACCTTCCCTGCCGGACAGGAGTTCGAGGACCATTGAGAGGTGTGAATTTAAACCATGTACACTCACTCTGCCTCTGTTTATGAAGAGTGAAGTGTAAGAAATTGAAACTAAGTAGTGGAAGATCGATTTGTAGTGTCTTAAAACACACACTCCAGTTCCCATGATACACCTCTAAGCTCGTCCTCAAGCACCTCTGACTGTTGACAGATTGGCTAAAATTCAGCCAAGAAGAACTAGGTAAAGGCTCAGAGTGCAGAGTGTTTTGCTCCAGCTGAAAGTCAAGCTTACCGCATGGACAGCCCCACGTGTTCCTGTTTGACATTTGTATGAAATGAAGGCAATGTGACGTGGCAGTTTTAAAAAGAGCAAGAGAATCCATTTGTAGCAATCCCCAAAATTCTTAACTAACAGATAGATCTATTTCACTTTGGGCTGAATTATTGTGGCATCAATGTTGGCAAAGATTGGTTCCTGAATTAATTTCGTGGAGAAAAACCTTTCAAAGAACTAAAACGCTGTTTGTTTGTGAAAGAAATCCTAGCATCTAAAAATTAGACTTTTTTGAGGGGGGTGCGGGGCAGGGTCTTGCTCTGCAGAGCAGTCTGGTCCTGAACTCACTATGTAGCTCAGGCTGGCCTTGAACACATGGCAATCCTCCTGCTTCAGCCTCCCAAGTGCTGGGATTACAGGTGTGTGCCACCATGCCTGGCTTGTGTGGTGTTGGGGAATCAAACCCAGGGCCTTGAGTGTGCTAGGTAAGCACTTTAACCACTGAGTTATTCCTCAGCCCCCCTAAAAGTTAGTCTTTAGGTTCTGTATCTCCCTGCCAAGTAATTTGCAACACATTTATTAGGAAAACAATTTTATTTTCTAGTGTACATAATTAAAATAAATGCATTCATTTAAATGATCACCAGTCATGAAGAACCTATGAAGGTTAAAATTCAGTTTCTGTATAATACTCCTCTGAAAAATATATTTAATATTAAAAAATAAAGGACATCCCTTGTTCCTGGATAGGAAGAACCAATATTGTCAAAATGGTCATTCTACCAAAAATAATATGTAGATTTAATGTAATTCCAATCAAAATACCAATGCATTTTTCACAGAACTAAAATTTATGTGGAGTCAGAAGAGACCCGAATAGCCAAAGCAATTCTGAGCAACAAGACAAAAGCAGGAGGCATCGCAATCCCAGATTTCAAGTTATATTGCAAAGCAAGAGAGATGAAAGCCTCATGGTCCTGGCACAAAAGCAGGCAGGTGGATGAATGGAAAAGAACAGAGGATGCAGAAAGGATTGCAGGCACTGTCAGCCATCTGATCTCCGACAGGGGCCAAGAACTCACACCTAGAAAAGACATCCTCGTTAATAAACGGTGCCGGGAAAACTGATTATCCACAGGCCGAAGAATGAATCTAGACCTACATCTTTCACACTGTACTAAAATAAAATCAAAATAGATCATAGACCTACATGTGAAAACAGAAGACAGTGAACCTCCTGAAGATCAAAATAGATAAAACTCTTGAAGACATGGGAATAGTCAGACATTCTGAATAGAACCTCAGTTTTACAAGAAATAACACCTAGAATCAACAAACAAAATTAAAAAGCTTCTGCACAGCAAAATAGACCACCAACAGGATGAAAGGACAACCTACAGAACACAAAAAAAAATTGTCACCTACTCCTTGAACAGAGGCCTAATATCTAGAATTTGTGTACACATATGAACTAAAAATATTAGACCCTTCCAACATAAAAGGCTCAACCAAAAAATGGGCTATTGAAATGAATAGACCTTTCTCAAGAGAAGAGGTACAGATGGTAGTGAATGCATTAAAAATGTTCATCATCTTTGACTATTAGAGAAATGCAAGTCAAAACAACACTGAGATTTTGTCTTACTCCAGTAAGGATTGTTAACATCAAAAACTCAAACAAGAACAAATGCTGATGAAGTTGCGGAAGAAAAAGAGCCCTTCTTTATTGTTGGTGGAAATATAAACCAATATAACCATTATGGAAAAACTCATAATGGCTAAATCTTGGAAGTAGCCTATGTGCCTATCAACAAATGAACAGATTAAGAAAATATGATGTATACATAATGAAATACTATTCATCCATAAAGAAGCATAAAGTTGCGTCATTTGTTTCCTCAACCTTGTCTACAAGGTCTGAAATTCTGTCCTCACAATATTTGACTCGTCTTCCCCTGCTTTGACATATATTTTTTATATTCTGAATTTCATCTAGATATCTTTTCATATTTACACCTTTGTATCAAAATATTCCTTCCAATTATGCATTTCCTTATTTACCTCAGCCAGCTTTTTATTTGTGGCTTCAATATGCTCAGCTTTGTCTTCATTAGGACCACTATTTAATTACTAAATTCTTCTTTAATCCCTCTGATCATGGCTTGCATTTCTTTGAGAATATCTTGTTTGAACTGGCTGTTCGACTTGTTTATTTGCTTTTTGACTTCTCCTCTCTGAGTTCCACTATTTCAGGGCCCATGACATTAGTTTCTGGGTTCTCAGGCATTTCTGTGGGTGTCATGTTGCCTTGTTTCTTCCCATGTTTCTGCTGTTGAGGGATTTCACTTTAAAGGCCTTGCTGAGAGGTTTCTTTGAATGACTACGACAGTATGTGGGGGGAGCTGCAGTTTATCTGAGTTCTGTGCTGGGAGTATGCACTGAGGGGGCAGTTAACAGTGTGATGTCTGAGGTGTCTTGTTCACACCCAGCTCCCTCAGCAAAGGTCTCCTGCTAGTCCTGGCTTCCCTCCCCGAGGGCGGAGCTCTCCACCACCAGAGGTGCTCCCATTACACAGCCAATCAAGAGGCTGGCAGCCCTTTTCTCCTCTCTGCAACTGCCCCTTGTGACAGTTTCTTCTTAGGCATGGCTTAAGAGTGACCCAGAAGCCCCGGTGTGCTCTTTCTCTTACTCTAATCAGTCCAGTCTTTCTTTTACTCTAATCGGCCCAGTCTCAGGCTCTTTTTTTAAAATGGCTCCTGCTATGTCATTGCCTGTTGCGGCTGCCAAGCACTGCTTCTGATATGGGCTCCAGAAGGCCTTTTCTAGGAGGAGCTCACATTGCCTTTGTAGTATACACTACCTGCAGGTTCATTTTTCAGAGGCTGGGGCTACGAGCTGCTGACAATTCCCACTTCTTCCAAATAAGCACTTACCTCAATCTGAGGTTCTGGCCTCCAGACTTTCCTTCATCTATGGTCTGTGGGTACCAGCAGCTCAGGGCCACATCCTCTTGACTGCTGTTTTTCTCCACTTCCAATATGTCTTCAGGATTTCTGACTTTCCTCAGTTGTTTGGGTGCTCCTTCCTCTCCTAGCTCCATCAGGTGTTCCGGGCCCCATGAAGGCTTTCCTCTGTCTGCAGATGCCTGTGGCTCCCAGCCATTTGCAGCTGGCCTGGGGAGGCTCCCTTGGCTGCTTTTTTTCCCCCTTCACTTTGGATACTCTTTTAGGATTTCTGATTTTCTCTGGGTCTTCTTTCCATTGTTGGGGTGCTCCTTCCTGTCCCAGTTATATCAAACAGGCGGTTTTTGACTAAATTTTCAATTTTTAAAGTGGGCCCACGAGGAGATACTGTGCAGCTCTGTTACCCGGGTGCCATCTTGACTGGAAGACTACAAACTGGATTCTTTATAAAGCTTTTACCTGCCTGTCTATATAGCCATTCATATTATTGTGGTTTTGCTTTATAGAGTGAGCCATCTGCAAAAAGAAAAAAAAAAAAGCACTTGGCCTATTGCTAAGCCTAATGTTTTTAAAGCTAAGAAAGGGAGCGGGGAGTTTCTCACTCTTACTGTGGCTGTTGGTCCTTGGTTGTCTCCCGGAGGGTGGGGTGGGGCCTAACTCCGTGTCTGTTCCCTGGCCATTGGCCACTCTGTCCTAGTCCTGCACATCAGTCCTGTCCTGCTCACCTATCACTGTGATTTAATTTCCATATCCACAAAACATGAAGACTATCAACGACCTGATGGGACTACCAAGGGTGAGAGCCCTCATTTGTAGGTGGCCTGGCCTCATGTTCAGCAAGTTATTTCCTCCCACTGCCTTCCTTTTAAAATGAGCCAGCAATGCTGTCAGGACAGCGGCACCCCGTACAGCTGTCTCCAAGGCAGACCTTGCCTGGGATACTCGGATTGCGGTACTGACGCCCTATGGAGTGCTCCTTCAGCCCTTCCATGTGTGCTCTTGCAGATGGCGCTTCCTTCACAGCTTAGTACTTGAACCATGCTGGCCTCAGTGGTACTGTTGAGAGCTTTCTGTCAGGACCACGTGATGAGGAGACAAGCTTACTTATGGAGGTAGGATGCAGACTCTAGAAGTACTCACTGGGAAGAAGCAGAGTGAGTTTTCTGCCTTTCTCTATCTGTCTGTCTATCCATCTATCCATCTACCTACCTACCTACCTACTTACCTATCTATCTTTTAGACAAAGTCTCCTTATATTGCCCAGGCTGTCCCGGGCTCAAGGAATCCTCCTACCTCAATCTCTCTGTCCCCAAAGTAGCCAAGACTGCAGGCAGTCGACACCATGGCCAACTGGGGAAAGGGGAACTCAAATAACCATCTTGTGCGATGTTCCTCAGGGTTGACTCCAGCATATAATTTAGAACCACACATAAGAATTACTCTTTTTGAGAAAGACTCAAAATTACCGAAATGAAACTTCTTTCTTTCCAAAATGTGAAAGCAAAATGCTTCCAGACCCACCCACATTCTCGGTTTTCTCCATCCTCTCTTAAAATTATTTAAGTGTTTGTTTTTTCCCCTCCCTTCCCTCATTCATGTCTTTCCTGGCACCATTGAGAATAGCACCATTGGAGTGAGGCTTTTTTCATTCTCTTTGGTCTGTGGGTTTAGTTCATTCCAGATGTTTCACTCCAACCTGCCTTTCAAAAGAAACCCAGACTTATTTTTAAACATAATTTGGAGACTTTGGAGACTTCCAAATAAAACAAATATTCTAATTGTCTATGGGTTACAAGTTCGTGCATGGTGGTGGGGAGACCAGAGGACACGAAGCCAACAGAGTCAGCTTTAGGGACATGCAAGGCCTCCATGGCCGAACATGTGGCCTGACCTGCTTCTGTCTTCTCATGATTTCTTTCTTTCTTTTTATTGTTCTTCTTCTTCTTCTTCTTCTTTTTTTTAAAGATAGGATCTCGTCAAGTTGTTATGTTATCCAGGCAAGGCTTGAACTTAAAATATTCCTGCTTCAGCTTCCCAGAGTGCTGGGCTTATAGGCCTGTACCACTGGGCCCAGCTTCATACTTCCTTTTTGTTGTTACTGTCTTGCAGTGCTAGGGATCCAGCCAGGGCCACCTTCATGCCGCGCAAGTGCTCTACCATCGAGTTACACCCCCATCGCCTTTTCTCCTCCTTTGTGCAGCAGCTCCAATTCCTTCTGACTGCCTTTCACCCTTAGCTGTTCCACTAAGTCTTGTCTGCATCTGTTTTCACCCAGGAGCCAATCTTATAGAATGATTCACAGTAAGTCTAGAGTATACTTCCTTTATTTTGTTTTCCCTTAATTTGTCCCTTAACGTGTCACTGGGGACCCCTGATGCCTCAAATCAATGGTTCTCAAGTCCAGTGGCATATTAGAATCACCCAAAAATGCATCAAACTACCGATGACCAAGCCCCACCCAACCCAGATTGGGGGATAATGCTCTGGGAACTGAATATTTTTAAAATTAGCTTCTCTTTTTAATTAAAAAGGTAACATGTGTTCATAGCTCTTGTTATTATTGTTAATATGAACATTACAGCGACATCTTCAATGAAAAGCAGAAATTTAAAAATTAAAATACTCCACACTTCCCACTTGGACATCCCAATCCCAACCCTCAAGAGCAAACACTGTTAGCAGTTTTATAAAGCTCTTTTCAGAAGTTTTGTGTGTGTTTTGCCAAATCGTATGTGTTTATTTTTTTCCCTCATAAGTAAATTATCACACTTGCTTCTTGCCTCCCCAATTAATCTTGGAGAACTTTCCACACGGCTGTGAACTGAGTGATCTTGCTCTTCCTAAGATTTGCATGGCACCATGCAGTGGGTGGGCCTCAGCTCTGTGACTGACTGTGAAGCTCAAAGTTTGGGCTATCAGAAGGACAGGAGGAGGGGGGACATGCTGGAAAGGTGAATCCTCTTGAGGGGGAAGCTGGTAAGTGCTCTTAACCTCCAGAGCCCCTCCAGAAAGTGTAATTCTGGAGAACAGGTATATTTGTAGGCTTCAAACATATGCAAGTAATCATTAATGTTTAAAGAGAGGGAAATATTAATTTCCTCATTTCACATCGTACACGTGTCTAATTATCACGCTGTACCCTATAAATATGTAAAATTGCTATGTGTCAGTTAAAAATAAAAAATTGGGCGTGTGTTTTGGGGAAAGGAAGGTATGCCCTTAAATAGCGGTTGTAATGCTTGCCTGTTTGTGTGGAAATACTTAATAGTGATCTTTGGTCTGTGGAATTTTATTTCAGCATCCTTTTTCCTAGGAGCAAATAGAAATCATTGTCTTGTAACCCTAGAGCTCTCACTCTTTCCAAGCATAACACCTAAGAAAAATCTGTGTAAACTGCAGAAAAACACACACTTTGGAGAAGCATTTTAGGTCTACCTTCACACTGAAATGCTTCATTCGCTTAAGCATGGGGTCTGGAGGTGAGATTTAGCTGCAGGTTCCTCTGTAGAAACATAGGAAAAGCAGGGACCCATCTCAGAATAATGGTTCGAAAATGAATCTGTTACTCATAAAGACATGAGTAACTATTCAACTTGATTTCTTTTTTTTTTCTTTCCTTCATTCTAAATATTTTATTTTTTTCACGTGAGGCTGGGGATAGACTTGGTGCCATGTGCATACAAGGCCAGTGCTATACTATCAAGTTAACAACTCAGCCTCAATTTGAATTCTTACCTGAATTAATATCTATTTGTTTTTTCCCATGTAAGACAGAATCCCTCTGATGTTCTGGATCATTTACATTATCTTTTCCTATGTAGCTGATGTCTAGGGGGAAGAGAAAGCATCCCTCTACTCCTGACTTGCTGTGAAGTCTTCCAACCTCAGCACAGTATGTACCAGTCTCCTTACTTATGATGGAGGTAAATTAGATAGTGTTATAATTTGGTCTGGAGTGACCCCCAATAGTCTCATGTATTTGGAAGGTGGTTGGATTATGGGGGTTGTAAAAAATGAAAACATCATTCATGTTCAGATTTGTTGGGTGAAATAAAAAGCTTCTAGTTTATGAGTGAAATCTCAAGAATTGCATATATATTTCAAAGATAGTGGCTGATCACCAGCTCTTTGTTCTACTAACCTCCTGGTACTTCTTCCCCTGAGAATACTAGCTGAGTTTATTTACAATGTTTCAAATTTTTCAATGTTTTCTGGGTTTATTTTCAAGGACTATACATTGGTCCAGCACCAGAAAATTGCTGAAGTCATCTTGAAATGCCCTACAATCAAACATCTATGTGGTCAGGCAACATCTGGGTAAGATGGCAGCCTCTGTAGTACCCAACCCCAGGTGAACCAAGGAGAGACTTGTGCTATAGGGTATTAACACTGTGTTGTACTGTGCCTGGGAGTGCTTGTCCAGGGAAGACCCCCTTTCTCGCAAGATTGACATTAAAGCTCACCTTGCTGTTCTCCAAGTCTCTGAGTCCATCCTTTGGTAATTTGGACAAGCAGGGCTTGTTTCAACAGGAGTTAATTCGATTATGTGGATCATCTGTTGTTAGATGATGGGGCCTGGTCAGTAAAGAAAAATCAGTAAGCCCAGCCTGAAAGGAAGGGCATATTTCTGTCCCACATTCTAGCCTGTCTGTCACTCTTCTTCCTGGCCACGATGGGTAAAAAGCTGTTTTCTGGCTAGGCCACTGTCATTGCCATCCCCCCGTGAAGGGACTGAGACCTTCTGAAACTGTGATCCAAAGTAAATCTTTCCTCCTGTAAGTTGTACATGTTGGGTATTGTGTCCCAGCAATAAGAGAGAAACTAACATATGATTCTTAAGGTACTTCCCAGCTTCAACATGTTAGGTCCCATGACTATTATCTGTAAATCAGATAGGATTAAAAAAAATAATAACTGAATTTATTTCTTTGAAAGATGGGTGGTAGAGCCCCACCACCTTGCTGGTGCTCCCTGATTAAGCCATTGTTTTCCTGGCTTAGCCTTACTCTTTTCCTCTCTGTGCCATTCTCTCTGTAGAGACAGAGTCTAGCCTCTGAGGTTTGTGCTTTCTTTCGTCCACAGTTGCCCGCCCTCACTGTCACTTATCTTTCAGGTATATAGTCCAATTTAATGCATTGTAATAAGGTGTCTATTTGGAAGCGCATGAGTTTTTCAGGAAGAGATACCTGGGTTGGAATTCTGCCTTACTGCAGCTTGGGATTTAGTGGCAAATAGAACTGTTTTCTGGTTATCTGAGACAAAAGAAGGAATTTATGGGAGAATCAGTGGTGATTCACAGAACTGTGGCGCAGGCGGAATGCCCCGGCTGGGGTAAGATGCAAAAGAGGTGATATGGTGTGGAGGCTCAACCTTGGGAGTCAGTCACCTGCCACTGCCTTTCACGGCCACTTTCTGTGTATTCCTTAACTAACCCTGTGCCTTGGCTTATCTCTCTAAGGAGTCAAACTTTTTAAGCAACCAGAGAGTGAGAATGGAGAATATCTTTCCCCTAGTTTTGGTTTCATAGTGGGCAAATGGGTGAAATCTTCTTTCTACTTTTCCTGATGTGCCTCCCAATTGGGGAGAACATCCATCTCTGGGCTCCATACAGAATGGGGAAGGACTCTGGCTTCCTCCTCACACTGTACATACCAGTCAGCTTGAGTTGAACCACAGACCTAAATACAATCTTGAAAACTATGCAACTTCTAGAATAGAGTAGATATATTTATTTTATGCTTTCTAAGCAGCCAAAGTGACAAAAATCCCCCGCATGTTTCTACCAGCTACTACTAGCTGTGTGACTTGGTAAAATGAGGAAGAAGATGCGCTCCAGCCTTTGAGCCAGCTGTGTGGATCCACTGTGAACACGCATAGAACCCTCAGACCACCCTCTGAGCAGTGATGCTGTCCTGAGCCTAACCCAAAGCGTGAACATTCCTAAGTTCCTGAGCATGTCCCAGCCTCCAGGTACAAGTGTCTGAGACACATCATTTTGACAACTCTTGGGTTTTTGTTTTGTTTTGTTTTGTTTTGTTTCGTTTTGTTTTTGCAGCTTTGAAAGCCCTGAGATGCAGTTTCCTCAGGGGGCATGGTAGCTAGAGAAAGGGACTTCTCAGGAGTGACTTTGAGAGGATTGAGTGTGATTCTCCTGAGACATCTCTAGGAGCTCCAAGCAGTATCTTTGCTGAAGATTATGTGAGAGGGGGTGTTAAGGGCCCTGCATCAGGAGGTAGAGGCAGGAGGTGGTAATACCCATTCCCATTGATTCATTTACCCTGCCTGCTGGAGCTGAGAGATGTTGGGTGCACAGACATCTGCCTCAGATTCCATTAGGTCTGCAAAGCAAGTGCCAGTTGGCTCTTTGCATTTTCTCCACAGGAAGATACTAAAGTCAAGAACTAAAACAGCCTTGCAGGTCATTCTGCTCATCTGTGGGGCTTATCTTGACCCTGAGCCCAGCATCCTACCCACCACCCAGTGCTCCTTCCTTTTTTGGTACCTCCATTATTAGCACACCTGGATATTCTTAGCTAACAATGGATGACATAAATAAACACACAACCATTTCCCCAGATTTCCGCCCAGGTCCACTGCAGATGGCTAAGCCCTTCCTCTGAATGCACAGCATAAAAATGCATTTCTCAGAATGCAAAGAGCCTCAGAATTAGTAACCATGGAATACTGCAGACTGGCTTTGAGGGAGGAATGGACTCCAGGAAGGTGGGCAGCTGGGGCTGCTGTCAGGAGATTCCTCATGATGGAAAATCAGAATGCCTTACCAGTGCCTGGTGGAGGCTCCTGATGTGATAAAGAGCTTGTATTTGGCCTCAGTCACCCAGGGAGAGCTCTGTCTTCTGCTGTTTGCAGCAGAGAGAGGATTAAAGCTCCAAGTGCCTTGTTATTGATCCAGGATCCTACTTGGCACTGAGGCCAAGGCCAAGGTTGGAGCCTTGTAAGGCTGGTGTATTTCCTGAGCCAGGAAGGCTCAAAATGGGCCCTATGCTAGAATTTGGATCTAAAATGTCCCCAAAAGTCCCAAGTGTGAAAGGCTTGATCTTTAGCCTATGGTGCTACTGGAAGATGATGGATCATTGGGGATGTGCCTTTGAAAGTTATGCTGGGATCTTGGCCCTTCCTCTCCTTTGCTCTTTTTCTTCTCCACAGCCATGAAGTGAATGGACCTCTTCTATCAAAAATTCCTGCCATGGTGTGGCAATTTGCCAAAGGTCCAAAACAGGGCTAAGTGACTATGGACTGAAACTGTGAGCCAAAATAAGCTCTTCTTCCTTAAAACTGATTGTCTCAGGTATTTTGTCACAGTGACAGAAAGCTAACTAACATACCCTGAAAGAAAGAAGAGGCCTAGGGTAGGTTCTACTATCAGGCTGGAAGGTTATATTGGAACGGGGGGTGGTGATAGTATCAGTGCCCTCTGGGAATAAGGACCAACATGAAGAACCACTCTCATTAAACTCTGTGCCCGAAAGTGGGGAGAGGATCAGTAGCTATTGTTGAAGTAACTAATAGTTTAGCAAGCAGCCAAAGAGTTTTTTGAAGGTAAAAATGGCGCTGAAAGGGGCTATAGTAGGCAGGGTGGCAGGATGGCAGGATGGTATGAGAGGTGGAAGCCTCTTTGGTACTCCTTAGACTGCATTGTGAAGCCTTCTCTACCTGAGTCCAAGCAGCCACCACTGCATCCACTCTGTTAATAGGAGAATCAGGTCCCCAATAAAACAAATTCCCTCAAATAAGTAAGCCTTTGTCTGTCAGCCAAAAAAAAGGAAAAAGTGAGCATTTGTCTGGAGCTCTGATATTTCAATTCACAAAAAGGATAGAGAATAAAGAGAAGGAAAAAGAAAGTTGAATTTACTTTCTCAGAAAACTAACAGGTTGAACTTAATGGATCTGTTTCAGTAGGCCCTAACATTTTTGACACCAGAGACTGGTTTAGTGGAAGACATTCTCCCAAGAACCCTGTAGGATGAGTGGCATTAGAACCCAATGGGAACATGTTCACAGGAGGCACAGCTTTGCTTGTCCATCCTGGTGTCCTGGTCCTTCCTAGGCCACAGACTGATACTGGTCCATGGCACAAGAGTTGGGAACTCCTGGTTTAGATGAATCTGCATACACAGAAGGAATTTGTACCTCTAGCAACATTAAACAAACAAAAGCTCACAATTTATGGCAGCTGATTATTATGATAGCACAATTTGAACTTCAGGCAGCTCTATTTATCTAGTGTGTGACCGTGGTCACCTGGTCCTAGGGTTCTTCCATTCCTCGCTTGGTGCACAGCTTCTCTGGCTACTTGACTCCTTTGGCGTGCAACTTCTGACTTTTGGTGGGCACCTGGCTCTGATGGCTCCATTCGCCCTCAAGAAATCCTCCCTGACTGACTGGGCCCAGTTTTCTGTAGGCCTCAATTTTCCTTGTTTGCTCCATTTTGTGCCATGCCATTCCATGGGATTTCTGTTGGCCAGGCCCACCCCTAGAAAGGAGTTGGCTTGAACTTCCTTCTTTTTTTCTCTTTTTTTGTCCCTTCTTCCAAGTTAGACTGAATGAACTTCCAAATCCCTGCCTGCTCTAACCACTCGAACAGGTCTGATGAAAGCAACTACGGAGATACCTGGACATGATTCCTCCCTGAAACCACCAAGAGAGGTATGTGGTTGTTCCACATCTGACATCTCCACTGCCTTTCTCCTATGAGGATTGCTGAGGTGGCTTTCTGGACAAAGTTAGAAAGGCAATGAAGCACTCAGGGAGCCATGAGGGCAAAGGGGGAAGGACAGAAAGCAGATATCCCAAGGTCAATCTGCCGCCTGCAGTCTCCCGTCAGACTCAGGGAGATTTGCTACATGCCGTTCATTCTGCTCTCAGGCTTACAAGAGGCCCATTGTTCTCAGAAAATCACAGTTGCTCCTGGGATACACCCAAGTATCTGGTGTGACCATATGGGGAAGCTGGTTTTCAGGTGAAGGCATGAAGCCTTTTTCTGACAAGGATGGGGGCAGTCTTCCTTGCAGGGAATTTGTTTTCTACTGAGGGCACAACACATCACTACAAATATAGCAGCTTTAGCTGGGGTGGAGGTACAGACCTGTAATTCTACCACTTTGGTAAGCTGAGGCAGGGGCATCCCCAGTTCAAGCCTGGTCTGGGCAACTTAGCAACTTAATGAGACCCTGTCTCAAAATAAATAAATAAATAAATAAATAAATAAATAAATAAATAAAGGGCTGAAGATGTCGCTCAGTGTGCAGGTTCTGGGTTAAATCCCCTGTACAGTCTCTACACCACCAAATTAGTAGCTTCAAACAATACAATTTATTGTTACTAGCATTCTATAGGCCAGACTAAGGTTTTACATGGTCACAGGACTGTGTTCCTTTCCCGGAAACCTCAGGGGAGGATTCATGTTCTTATCAGTTGGCAGAATTCAGTTTCCCAAGGCTATCAGACCAAGGTCTCCATTTCCTTGCTAGCAATCAGCTGGGGGCTCCTTGACACCTTCCTAGAAGCCTTTCTCTGGTCCTTGTACACCCCAGAGCCAGCAACAGTGACCTTCTCTGCTGCCATCTCTGTGATCTTCCACAACTCTGTCCTTCTGACCACATCTGGGAACAGTTCTCTACTTCTAAGGACTCATGTAATCAGACTGAGCCCACTCAGCTAACCGAATAATTTCTCCATGTCAAAGTTATCACGCTTTCAAAGTGTTTTTGCCCTGAGTATTTGTCGTATATTCACAGGTCCTGGGGATTAGAAATTGGGAGTTCTTAGCGCGTTTGCTACTCTCCCTCCCATGGTCCAGCAAGATTTGCTGACCTTCCACTAGATATTACACTGAGACAATGAATCTTTACCAGGTGACTCACAGCACCTGGGAAGGTGAGGAACACAGAGTCTTGTGAACTGCAACAAGCCAATGCCAGCCAGGAATTGTGCAAAGCAAGACTTGAATGTGTCCATCACTGACACTCTGTGGTCAAGCCATCAGATACATGGAGCAATTCATGCCCACATGACTTTGTGAAATGTAATTATATAAGCTACCTCATAAAGCATTTTTACAAGATCTGACACAAATGGAACCAACTCAACTTGCTTTTCCTGTTCCACTTTTCCTGGCATAGCCAG
>PVKB01002976.1:0-234122 GCA_004027205.1 Ctenodactylus gundi
AAATTGGCTACAGCTAGCAACAGTAGCAGTCATGCACCCGAAAGTCAGGGCAGGGAGCCACTTCTGAAATAATCACAGTCGATGATGTGCAGCTAGGCCACTTCCTCATTAGACAGCACTGGATGACATTGACTTTGTCCTTGACACGAAACATGGGGCCACATTCCCTCCAGGGTGTGCATTCTCCTGACTCCTCAGTGTGCCTTCAGCTATCTGTAGTACCCTGTATTGTAACACCCCTATAAATAACTCAGTTCATATTTGCTGATGTGCTCAACCAACATTTCAGCTGGACAAAATAATGACAATCCTCACAAAAATTACCAAGCCACTTGAGTATAATGATTAGAATTCACATATGGATCATACAAAATTCGCCCCAAATAGTATAACTAAGAAGTTAACACCCCTCCCTCTCTTGGGAGAATGGTCTTCAACTAAACCCGTCCCTCGTGTCAAAAATATCGGGGTTCCCTTGCCTCATCATGTATTGATAAGTAAAGACACCAATGAGAGGTCCTGAGACTGCACAAAGCTCCTAGTGTTCCCTAACTTTTTGACACCCAGGCTGATTTAGGCCCAAGGACTGGGAACCCCCATGAGGACAGGTGTTGTTTATCATTTAATTACAGCCGTCCTGTCCTTGAGTTTCTTTCTCTTCTCCTATTACTTCCTCTTGGAAAGGGAATGTTTATCCTGTGCCATTTTATGTTGGAAGTATTTAATTTTCTTATTTTTCTGAGGACTCACAGCCAAGAAGCTCGCAGGAGACTTTGAATTGGGACTTTTCAGAAATGAAAGAACTCTTAAGATTTAGTCGACTCTTAGAGGTGGGCTATGTGTATTTTGAAGACTGAGACAGAAGGGGTGTTTTAGGGGCCAAGGGTGGAATGTTAAGGTTTAGATCTAAAATGTTCTCCCAGAGTTTTAAGTATCCTCAGGTGAAAATTTGAGGTGGTTGGATCATGGAGGCCCCGTCTTCACCAGGGCATTAATCTATGTCATACTATGGGGTGGGTCCTAGTAGGAGGTGGGCCACTGGGGCCGTGACCTGAAAGAGTACCTTGTTGTACACAACCTCTTTCTTTCTCTCCCTGCTCCCTGCCAGCCACGGTGTGTCAGAATTCCTCTGCCATGCCTTCTGCCATGTTATTTCTGCCTTGAGCCTGCCTATCATGGACTGAACCCACTAAACAATGAGCCAAATAAGACTGTCTTGCTTTAAGTTTGGGGTGCCATGTATTTTGTCCCAGCAACAGTTAGAAAGTGAGCACTACAAATGCACAGGAGGTTAGCTATATTCTGTAGTGTATGCATCCAGTGGATCAGTGTGCTACTTTACAGAACAAAAAAAGTCTCCCTGAACTTATAAGGAGTTGTTTCCTGGACATAGTACTGGGTTCACAAAATAAGTGCAAAGAATTCTATGTGAAAGATAGGAGAAACAAGAAAATGTACTTTGCCTGATGTGCAAAAGATAAACATGGGAAAGGAAAAATGAGAAATACATGAGATTTGTTGCCTGTGGGGTATTTGTGAGAGACAGAGAGCGGGTGAAGGGAGGTAGTCATGGTGGTGTTGATGGACGGAGTACTGAGGGGAGAGAGAGTAGGAGTGTTTTTACTTCTCAGTATACCACTTTTTAAATAGTTTTGGCTATTAGAACTATGTTCTATTTTGTATTTTGAAAAAGTAAGTAACATAAGCAGCAATATGTTAAAGGTGTTTAAGTAACATGGATAAGTTCATGTGAGAAAAATGATGTGTTAGTGCAATATTTTGAGTTTATGTCCTCACCCTGAAGACAAAATGAATGTTTGAAAAATTATGACATTATTGGTCTATTATTTTCAATGAGTGTTTGGATCGGCCGTTTTGAAATGACTGGATATCTCTTTCAGAACTGCTTGCTTAAGTGAATGAAACAAAGTTAGGTTTCTTTAGGTCAGAGAAGAAATTGTGGAAAGTGTGGAAAAGCAGAATCTGAGATAAAAGCCATGGTGTGGAATGAATGTGAAGGCATTAGTGTTAATATAAAAGTTTTAGTACCCAGATAAGTACTTTGTATAGGTGAATATAGAGTTAGATACAAATTTATGAATAAGGAGACATGGAAATAGATATTCAAGGAACAAACATGTCTTACCTAGCATTTTCCAGTCTTTTTCTGACATTGCTCGACTATACCATTACTAGGATCTCTATGCCCTTCCACTCACACCTTCTCCCAAATCCTTTGTTTTTGTCTAAGTCACTCTTAATTTCTTTCAGTAGTAAGTTTAGGAATTCTTATGGCCTCTGAAGTTAGAAAGTGTAGATTTATACATTTATAATACACCAAGAGATATGGTAAAGTGAAACTTGGGCAACTTTCAGCATATAACGTGTCTCCACGTGACCTTAATGAATAGATTTCTGAATGTCACCGGAGTTTAAGGCAGGGGGACAGGACTGAAGCCCAGAAGAAAGCAGCAAAGCAACTGGTGTAGCGCTCACTGCCATAGGAGGCTTCGAACCAAAAATGCAAGTGGACTATAGGAGGATGCGGCTCTCCCCCCATCAACAGTCTCACTTTTTATTCTAAAGGTCACATTCAGGATTGCAATCATCCAAGAACGGTTTTCTGATTTTTTCCCCTGTGTTTGACAAATCTACATGCAAAAAGCCATCTAGCAAAATGCCAAAATACGCCACAGAGTGTGTGCTTTTAAAAAGCAATAACAAAGATCTGTCGCAACTTGTAAAATATTCAACAAGGGGTTTGAATAAGATTGAAAAAAAATCGAAGAAAAAAATTTGTGTTCCCAGCAGGTAAAATAGTACTGACATTTTTAACAATAACGAAACATAAGATCTAGGTAGGGCAAACAAAATATATTTTACGTGTCAAAGACTTATTTGTAGCACATGTGTTTAAGTAACTGAGTTAGATTTTTGGGTCTTGGAGCAAGTTCAAGGTTAGGAAAGTAAAAAGAATGTCTAACTGATCCTGGGAGACTAACAGCATTCTGAAAGATGAGAAATAAAAAAGGAGAACTCTACTTCCGTTTTGATTTTGAGGTGGAAATGGAAATGAAAGTGTCTGCTAATTTGCCTTTATATACTCCGTGTTCTCCTGGGTGTACCTAAGTGTGAAGGTTTAGGGTCTGCCTCTTATTTAATTATCGATTTTCTTTTACTTGTCAAATTTTTCAACATTCCTTAGGAAAAACACAGCAATGCTAATAAGTCTCTGAAATTAAACACATGGAGATTTCTTAGATTGCTTCATCTTTCTCTCATGTAACAGAGCGAGGAGAAGTTTAGCATGAAACAGGCACACACATAGATACTGAATTTCCATTACCTGGACATAGGCAATTTAAAAATATTTTTTAAAAAAATAAAGTATGATAGGGGCTGGAGGAATGGCTCAGAGGTTAAAGCACTTGTTTAACAAGCACTAAGTCAAGCACTAAGTACCTGAGTTCAGTTCTCCAGCTGGGTGTGGTGGCACACTCCTATAATCACAGTATAAGGGAGGCTGAGACAGGAGGAGTGTTGTGAGTCCAAGGCCCGCCTGGGCCCCACCCTGAGCTGAGGACCAGCCTGGGCTAGAGTGAGACCCTGTGTCAAAAATGTGATAAAATGTTATTCTTTTGACTAGTACAAATTGCAAGAGAAGTACCCTCTTGTGACACGAAAGATGAAAGCTTTCCCTTGACTTTTATCTTACAATTAATTTCTAAGTCTTTTCTTAAGAAAGATCTTTTAAAGAATGTAACTGATGCTTAAAACATTGTTTTTACTTAATAAGAAACACAGACCCTTTGGGAAACCAATTCAATTAGTGGTGATAGCCTGGAAAAAGAAAAAAAAAAGAAGGAAAATTTCTTTCTAGTACCTACATAGACAAATGCTCTTTCCAAATAGATCCTGGTGTCTCTGGAGACAATCATAAACCCACCTGGATGTCACTGACCCGAAATGATTTCTGTTACAGTCAAAACTCCTAGTTCCATGGATGGAAGCCTATGTCTTACTTTTAAATGGGTTTAAGATTTCAATATTCAATGTATTTTCATTGATGGCTGAGTTAGTTTAAAATTGAGAGGCAAGGGTCAAATTTTGACTGGGAATTGAGATGATTTTTTAAAATATTTTTGGATAAATTCACAATGTCTCTTGCTGCCTTTCTGCATATCTCATACACCTTGATGGGAATTATTTCTAGTTCTTACCTCTTTTCTGCCTGGATTCTGATTCTGACCCTACTTTCCACGTGTCTTGGGAAAATTACCTACCATCTCCCACCACCATTATGAAGGTAGGCAGTCCTGACCTCAGGTTTGTAAGAATGGAATAAAACATGCATGCACAGTGTGTCATGTGAATCATTCAAGTCATGTTAGCTCTTACCACTCTTGATACTGTTACAAGTATGAATTTTTTCAAATATGCTACCCCAAGAGGAATTACCAGTTAGAAGGTAAATCAATCCAAGTAGTTATTCTCTTCAGGGAACAAAATACTTTGTAATGAATGTCCATCTCATCCTTTACATTTTTTGTTTTGAATATCACAAACTAATAATTATATATATATATAGCTATCATTTTAATAATATATTTTAGAAGGTTTTTTGTAGTGCTTGGTTTCAGTTTGGGGCCCTGGGATTGTAACAGAGTGTTGGTACATAGAAAAGCCACATGTTTGTTGTGTATTTCAAGAGCTCTAAGAATGTGAAAGGGTTATATGTGGTGTAACAAAACTGATGTCCTTAGCAGGAAGAAAAGAGGGAGAAAAACCACAAAAAAGTCACACCTTACAGATTCTCTCTCTCTCTCTCTCTCTCTCTCTCTCTCTCTCTCTCTCTCCTCTCCCCCCTCCTTTTCCTCCCTCCCTCCCTTCCTTCATTCCTTCCTTCCTTTCTTCCTTCCTTCTTCCTTTGAGACTAAGTTTTGCTGTACAATATAGGCTGGTCCTGAACTCACTATATAGTCCAGGCTGGCCTCAAACTCACAGCAGTCCTCTTGCCTCAGTCTCCCTAGTGCTGGGATTGCAGGCATGTAACACCATACCTGGATTACGTGGTGCTGGGGAATCAACTCAAACCCTTGAGCTTGCAAGGCAAGCACTCTAACCGCTGTGCTATTCCTCCAGTTCTTTAGTACATCTTTAAACCTCTTTCAATTCACAAAACTTTCATTAAAAATCGTTTTTAAAGAATTTTGGTAAAAATGTTTTATGTTGTAGGGAAAAGCAATGTTTCACTCTAACGTTAGCCTCAGTAAATAATTAGTTTCAGTTCTAAGATTCTAAGGCTCTTCATCATAAGAAATAACTATTAATTGTGTAAAGTATCCATTTTGAAATTACTTACTGGGGAAACAATTAGAAATTAAAGATAAAATTTTTCTTCTGAATCATGCAGTTACAGAGTAATATTGAGGTTGAAATTTGCTTTTCCTGCCCCTATCTTATACCCCACTGCAGAATGCGCTGTGTGTACATACTCAAATATTAGAAATGATAAAATATACGTATTCCCAAACTTTGCACATTCAAAAAGAAAATGAGGAAGTTTAAATACAAGTGCACTTTGAACAGGAGGACTTCTCCTAGAATGATTAATGTGTAAGCCACTGTAATGAAAAAAAAATACTGACTTAATATACTTAGCACCCTGCGCATAGCCATCAAATGGTTCTCTATCTGTTGTTTTCCGGTTGAGACTGTGCTGGAACACAAGATTAACAGAAACTGCTTCTCCAGAGCTCATGTTTTGTTAGCAGTGGGAGAGCAGTGGGGAGTTGAGGGAACCAAATCAGTACACAAGTAACACTTTAAATTGGTATTTTGATTTCAAGTTGTGAAGCAGGCAAAGTGGTAAATAAGACATAATCATGTGAGAAATGGTGGCAGGAATGCGCTTTTGATTCAGATAAGGAAAGGGCTTTCTAAAAGGATGCTGACTGCATGCGCTTTCTTTGCCAAGAGGTGCCCGGTCTCCTTCCTGGTCTTTGCTCAACTTCCTCCTACCCTTCAAGGTTGAGCACTCACCAGGCACAGACTCAAGAGCAAAGTGTCACATTGAAATTTGAAGTAACTTATATGTCCAGGGAAGTTCTTGGAAGCCTGAAGGGACTTTGAGTCCTTTTGCATCTGAAAGGACAGATGTCTAAGTCAGGGCTTCATTTCCAAAAAATAATAATGATGATGAATAGAGAAATCGAAAGTGACACACAGAGTCCTCTGTCCCTGTGGCACTATTTGTGGAACCTGTATGAGTTCTCAGATTGCTGAATGGGGCTGTCCTGTGCCCTTTGGTGTTCCACAACAAGAAGCCATGCTGATCTGAAATGTGGCCAACATTGGAGAGAGAAGAGGGACTTGCTGAGCCCTTTTACTGTCAGCTTCCTTCTTTACACCTGCCTCGGTGTCCCAACAGTATGGGGGGTCTCACAGAGGGAGAAAGACAATAAAAGCTTCAGAAACCAGACTAGTATGTAAAATAAATCACTGATTATGGTGCGTTTGGTGAAGGCTTTTCATGTCTCACAAGAATTATCAGTGTCAACTTTCACTTTCTGCATTAAATGTTTGGTAACTGCTATCCATTGTGTAGTCATAATCAAGGTCATCACTCAAACTGAAAGTGCAAGTTCTCTTCATCTGTAATAGAACTTCTTTAGAAAAAGAGATTCATGAAATATTTCTCCTGAATAACATGTTATAAAGTTTCCTGACGGAGTTACCTGGAAGTGTAGTTGGTAATCAATAAAATTTATGTTTTATGTGGTCTAGAAGGGTGGACACCAGTTGTTATTCGAGACCAAATGTTGCCCTAAATGTATTTGTGTGCTGTTTCTTATACATATTTCAGTAGATTCAGTTGGGAGAGAAAACACCATTGTCTTTATTGCTTCATTGGTCCCAAAACAATGTGTTCGTAGGGAATATCATACTAGGCCAGCAGTATTTTCTTGTTCTGTGCAAAACTATCTCATTATCTAGTAGTTGGGGAACATGTCAAGTTGAGCCTCATAGCTTTGCCTAAGCTGTGATATGAGTAGGTCTGATTTAGCAATATCTCCTTATGATATGGCTCAGCCTGCCTGGAAGTCGGTATTTGCCTGTTTGCTTCACTGTTAAGGAAATGAAATATGTATTGACTCCATCTACTCTTAATTTAAAACATTCATTGGCATTTGGAATTACACATCAATAAACTTTCGAGAAATTATAAAAACAAAAAACTAAACGTATTTAAGAGAGTAGTCAATAAAAGAGCATTTAATGACTAACTCCATCATACTAATTATATTTTTAAAAAAGAAATAGAGGAAAACAAGAGAAAAATGTCATGTAAAGAGTCTTGGTTACTTTTTCATTGCTGTGATTCAATACCAAAAACATACAAGTTAGGGGAGGAAAAGCTTATTTTAGCTCACAGGCTTAGAAAGTCACAGTCCACTCATGTGTGGCCTGCAATGGTGGAAGCACATGACAAAGGCAGAGGTAGGGACAGCTCCTCCTCACGGCATTGCAAACAGGCATCCAAGTTCCAAAGGGGAAGGAAGAAGTATATATGTCTTTTCGCATTCTGTCCCAGTAACCTGTCCCTTCTGATCAAGCCTCAGTGTTCTGTCGTGTGACCTTTGGAGAGGTTATGTCAACTTTAGGCAATCAGGAACCTCGCCACACCTTTATTAGGGTTTAGGAACCACACCTAGTTTAGGCAATTAGGAACCAGTCTGGATTAGAATGTGGGTGATTTGTAGGCTAGCAAATTGAGCGAGGAGTGCTTGTCATTGGCTGCTTTAAGCATGTTCACACCACTGAAGTGTGAGGGTTTGGGGGAAAATATTGGAAATAAATAGATCATGCAATGGAGGTGGTGGTGATACCAAAATAGTGTAGGCTTTGCCAGCATGATTGTGTTTAAATAATCAATTAGCAGGTAGGTATTGATAATAATGAAAACACTAACATACATTTATTGAAATAAAAAAGAAATCACGATGCAATGCTTATTAAAAACCAAAATGTTAACGGTTATTTGTGTGTTAAATATTTATTACTCTGTAGGTTAAAATTTTTGGGTTTCATGTATATTGCAACTAAACAGTAAACACAAACATCTTATAGTTTTGGAGGTATTAGAAATTTAAACCTCTTTCTCATTTCCCTAATGCAACATGAGTAATTCAGTGGATAAGTTACTGAAGAAAATAAAAATGGTTTTGAATGGAAAGGTTTAAAATAGAATTCTTGAATTATGGAAAATAATTATTGCTACTTTTTTGCAATGCCATGGGCTGTCTCCGTGTGAAATAATTATAACAAGTCACAGGGGAAATTTTGGTACAATTATTTTAATTAGCCCTAAAGGCAATTTTCTATCTCATTCTTCATCTTTGAAAAATATTAGCAGAGATTTTATCTGGAGATGTACCTGTGTACATTTTCCCCACTCATAGGGAATTACCACAAGATAACAGACCAGGTCATTGTTCCGCCTCTTATATGATATGCTATTTTAACAGTGTCTGTCAAATAATAATTAAGATAAATCTCAGCAGCAAGGACAAGATAAAATAAAAACTATTAATAAGAAGTGAAAGTCATAGTCTTCAGATTAATGTGTATTGTTTCTAGCTTTAAGAGATTGAGTTCCAAGACCAGTTCTTTTGATGAGAGACTTATTTGAGAAAAAGAATCGTATCTTAAAAGTTCCTACTGTTCCTAATTCATCACTATCAATAAAAATTGGATTCTGATCAGTGATAGAGCAGGGTTTGCAGCCAGACCCTCTGAGCCCACAGCCCAAAAGCATAACCCGTTTTCTTCCTGAGGGTTCAAAAACCTCAACAAGCACATCAGGTTTTCATCTGCCCTTTCTGTGAAGCAGAAACATTTTTCCCTCTCTCCTTCTCATGCCTCGAAACACAGCTGTAACAGAGTAACTTTCTCCATCCTAGCAAAGCCGTCACATATTACTATGTGAACACTTCAAAAAATTGAAACAAAATGCTGTTTCTTAGTGACCCATGGCATGTTCTGTGTCATTTGATATTTTTCCCCTATGGATATATGAGCATATAAAGAATCTATTTCTACAGGGTTTTCAAAAAAGGTTCTGAGGGTATATACATATAACATAGAGATAAAAATCCTAAACACCCCCACAAAGCAATAAGAATGAAAAAACTAAAATTAAGCAAAGTAAGAAAGTAAGATCTATATAAAATTATTGAGGAAAAGTCAAATTATTAGGACTATGTCACAAAATCCAGGTTTAAGTGACTTTGTCATAGGGCATAAAACTAAGGCATGTCCAACGTGAGGATTAATGCAGAAAGTGACACGTGGTATAGTCCACAGCTTTCATCATCTAACTAAACTAATTTGATCTGGATTATAGCTATTCTCATTGTGTTTGTTAGAAAAAAAGTAGTCAGCCTAAATTTTATAGTATATAACATAGCTTTATTTTCAATTCACATATTTAAAACTCATTAAATCTCTTTAATAATAAGTACAGTTTAACACAAATCTGGGAGCCATAAATAACAAAATGAAAACTTTGTTTTCTTCCTGTTAAGAGAAAAGGTCTTGCCTTCCACCAGTTAAAGAAACAGGAGGAAAGATAAAAGTCTGTATAAGAAAATGCTATTTGTGGTCTTGAAGAAATTATTAGAAATATGCAATACATATGGGGTATTTTATAAATATATGTGACAAGGATTCTCTGAAAATATGGTGGCATTATAACAGGGACTTAGAAGGTGAAAGCACTGATTTTTTTTTTCACTTGGGTCTGCAAATATCCAGAGTTTAACTAAATATTGGGATAAACTTTTGGCACCTCTGCCACTGTGTTGTGTCTGATTCTTGGATTCCAGGAACAATATTTATAGGTTTGTTTTATAGACATCTTGTGGTGACGCAAACTGCCTTCCCAGCAGTAGTAAATTTCTGAAAGCCATCAGAGCCTAATGTGACCAATACTACACGATTGATCAACTAGACCACCCTTCGAACAAGACTATGTGATTACACACATTTCCGGTCGCCTTGTCCATACAATCTGGAAACTTCCAACAATATTCCTGAGGCAGGGAGAAGGACATGGGGCTTCCTGTGCCGCTCAAAAAATGTAAGGATTCAGATTCCTTCTCTGCCTTCGTCACTGCGCACCTCCTCAGCTGGTATCTTGAAACAGCAGAAGAATCTGATCTCTTGGGACTCCCAAAGTCAGAGCTTTCTAAAACTTCAGTAACCGAATTCAGTTTAAACATAATATAAGTTCACCACAGGCATGAAAAAGGTAGGAGATCACTGTCATTATGTCATATTGTAAACCATAACAAAACAAAACAATTATTGAAAAGATCACGGACCATACAAGGAACTTAAAGAATTTGGGTGGAGTTAGCAAATAAAGACCAAGAAGAAAATGAAACTAGAGAAATGAGTAGGGTTATTATTAAGTCAATTAGCTTATAGTAACTTACATATACTATGCGTAGTGTTTATTCAACTGTGTTCATATTTTTATGCTATTTATAATTAATTCTATTGCAGACCTAAATTTTGTATCTCATTCATGATAGACTTACGAGGAAAAAGCAAACTCCTGAGTTGCTCTGATGAAGAATAAGTTTGCCCACGAGGAAGAGCAGCTGACGCAGTGTGACGTTTTGTTCTCTGGCTCTGAATCAGCTTGAGCCTCATCTTCCATTTTATAGATGACAGGTGATATAACAGCACGTGAGACAAATTATATTTTATGGAACAGACTACTATCAGAATTACAAGAACTAGTTTTTCCAGACATTTTTACACAGGGAACAAAATAAATATTGTCTAGGAAGGAGTTTGAACTATTTGAGAACTATATACAAGTTATTTTCGTATAAAGATTGAACCCAAAGACTTCACATCGAGCTGTTTCTCCACCCAAAGTTTGATATTGATTTTGAGACAAAATCACTTTATGTTTCCAGTATGGGCTGAAGATTCTCCTGTTTTAGCTTCCTAGAGTGCTGGGATTAGAGGCCTGTGCCGCCAGGAGGCTGGGCTTTCTACCATTCATACCTGGCGAGGCAACAAGTGTGTGAACTGTGTTTAGGTACAGTTTTCTTTTACGGTTTTTCTTGTAGGTAACCTTGACTTACTAGAATATTTTCATTCATTTTATTCGGATGGATGTTTGTCAAGTGCCATGTCTCCTGAGAAAAGGACAACACTATGAAGTAAAGAAAAACACTTTAATGTTTGGATGAGCTTGTTAGGTATTTTAAGTTGCATGTTTCTACATGAAGATTTGGAAAGCCATGCCAGTGATACAGACACTGAAAAGGAACTGTCATACCTACAGAAGTTGTGATCAAAACATAAAAAGAATGCTTGCATGGTAAAAAATCATTCTTGTAATTCCTTTTTTTTTTAAAGTAGAGTCTTGCTCTACAGTCCAGGCTTATCCTGGACTCATGATGTAGCTAAGGTTCTGGACAACAATGTGGCGATCATAAGTATGAGCCACCACACTCAGATAATCAGCTAATATTTTTTTTTTTTTTGAGACAAGGTCTTACTCTATAGTACAGGCTGGTCCTGAACTCTTGAAGTCACTACGTACTATGTAGCCCAGGATGGCCTTGAACTCATGGCAATCCTCCTACCTCCACAACCTCTCCAGTTCTGGAATTACAGGCATGCACCACCATGCCCAGTGTATGTGATGCTGGGTAATTGGATCCAGATACTTAGTACTTGCACAGCACTCACTAGGCAGGTGCTTTAGCAGCTGAGCTATTCTTCCAGCCCCTCTTGCTGCTTTCTGAAGCAGTTCTGGAAGTCTGCTTTCATGAATGTGTTATAATGAGGTCTGAGCAAAACTATAGCGAATTTCTGAAGCTCAGTGCCGTCCAGCAGAAACCCAGACATGGAAATTCATTTCAGTGTGTCCTCGACCACCTGTTCCCTAGACTTGGCATTGCCTGGCTTCTGGCTCTTCTCCAACGTCAAAATCGTCATGAAATATTTTGAATTCATCCAGAATATTGAGTCAGCCATGACAGTGCAACTAGAGACACTTATAAAACAGGACTTTCAGAACTGCCTCAGAAAGGGTCAGAAATGATGGGATAAATGTATTGGAAGGAAGAGGAAATTTTACGGGGATTAATGATAATGAGTATTACTTTGATATACTTTTAAATTTTCCACATTCTCCATATTTCTTATCATATCGTATAATTAGAGGAATGAACTGGGGACATTGGGAAGCGAATTTGTTTTAAACCAATGATTAAGTAAGGAGACAGAAAGCATGCACTTCCGTTATTGAATGTGATCAAAAATCTCTTTTAGCTACTAAACAGGCTCTGGCTTCCTATTTTACTCATTCATTTATTATTCTTTCTTTCAAGAGGGTAGTGACAAGTTCCTTGCATCAACAAAGCTTACGATTTGCATGTAAATTGTTGGTAAAATAGTTTAAGAAGACCACTAGTATTTAGAAATGCTCAGATCAATTCTTAGAGAAACCAAGGTGGCCAAATCATTCATTTATTTTTTTATATTGAGCTTGAGTGTTTTGTTCACATATATGTGTGTGTCAAAATTACAGTTCTTTCCCTTCCTCTTTTTTGGTGCACTGCACCATCTCTATCTTCCCTAACCCTTACTATCACCCTTATTTGGTTCTACAAAATGATTCTGTTCTGTTTCTCATATGTACTCTTCTGCATCTGACTCACTTCACTGAGCACGATGGGCTCAAGTTGCATCCATTTACCTACAAAAGCCTCAGATCTATCTGTCTTTATGGAAGAGCAGTACTTCATTGTGTACATATACCATAATTTTTGTTTCCATTGGTCTGTTGATGGATATTTTGACATCTTCCAGATTAAAATAGGTATACATGTATCTCTGTTATATTTTGCTTTTAACTCCTTTAGAAAGATTCCCTAAAAAGATATTGCTGGATCAAGTAGAATATTTATTTATAGTCATCAAGTCATATTTTAAAGCAACAGTTATATAAACTATATGGCTATGGCACAAAAAACAGGTTGACCAGTGAAACAGAAGTGAGGATTCTGAGACACACTCAAGTACTGTCAGATACATGATCTTTGATAAAGGAGCTAAAAGCATACACTGGAAAAATGATAGCATCTTCACAAATAGTGCTAAGAAAGTTGGTCATCCAGGTGCAGAAAAATGAATATAGACCTGTTACCATGCACCAAAATCAAATCAAACTGGATCAAAGACCAAGATATTAAAATGGAAACACTGAATTTTCTGGAAGACAAAATTGGCCAAAAAAATCTAAAAGATGTAGGTGTAGGCAAGGACTTTTTTAGTAAGCCCCACTGCAAAACAAATGCCCCCCAAAAGTAACAAATGTGATTACATCAAATTAAAAATTTTGAACAGCAAAGGAAATTTCCAACACAGTGAACAAAGAACCAACAGAATGGGAAAAAAATCTTCACCACCTATACCTCACATAGGAAGCTAAAAATGATAACATACGAGAAAATGAAGGAAAACAGGCCCCACAAATTCAAAGACCCAATTAAAAAATGGGCAAGTAAAATGAATAGGCAGTTCCCAGACGAAGAAGCCCAAATGGCCATTAAACACATAAAAAGATGCATCCTTAGCCACTAGGGAAATACAGATCACAGCATCACTAAGGTGTCATCTAGCCCAGAGAGAATGGTGTATATCAAGAGCAGCAACAGTTACCAGTGCTGCTGAATCTGGGAAGAAAAAGGAACTCTGACACTGCTGGTGGAATTGTCAACTGGTACAACCAATATAGAGGTCAGAGGGTGAAATTTTGACCTGATCCCAATATGGAGTAAAAACGGAGAGCCAAAAACTGCCTCAAAGCCAGCGAGTGGAGGAAGGAAGGATTCAAGCTCAGGTTAGGAACTTCTTGGCCAGCTGGGCTGCATTCCTCGCCTCCATTTCTCCAGCTACCACTTCGTGGGATTTCCATGTCATTCAAACTGCTCTCTAATGTCCTTTCCCATTCCATGATGACATCAATGCTTGTTTTTGGAAGGAGCTATTTCTCTTTCTCATCTTATACTGTCCTTTTCTTCACCTCGCCGTCCACGCTGAGCCGTCTTTTGTGTCAGTATAATAGGAATGCTGACTGTGCAGCGCTCTGGAAACTTCTAACTAGGCGCAAGCCACCTACTCATCCTTTATTCCCAAAGTCAGTGCTTTCGCTCTAAACCCTCAATAACAGAAACAAACTTATAATTCCTATTTTCAGTCACATCTTTTCAATGCAGACTGTTCCAACTGCCAGCTGTAGTGATTTATTTCTAACTTTCGTGTTACAACAGTAACTAATGGTAGCATTTTTGCATATCTTAATTGCCTTGTATATTTATGATTTTATAAATATTAATATGTTTTACTTGGATACATATAATCTGTGGCTTTTTCAAATTGAGTGATAACATCCATAAAAACAAAAATGGCATTATGGGAATGGCAATTAAAGTATCCATGATGTTTTAACAGTCAGTGGCTGCTATTAAATATGCCTAATGAAAATCCTTTGAGGCAAGATTTCTTAATGCCTTAATTCTAAAAAGAAGCCTAATAGCCTAATGGTAAAAGTTTACAACAATAGCTTTGAATTGAAGCCATTATTTCTGTTGCAGAAAGTTCACAAATGCTTCTGATTGAATATAAACTACTAGTAATCAGTATTGTTCCTTGCATAGGGTATAAAAGTTTAAAAAAGAAAACAATGCAGATCTCTCATCTTCAAATTCTCTATCTCTCCTGCCTTTCAGATGTTGTGGTCTCTTGAAGTCATGCAAATAGAAAGTCCATAATATAAAATAACATACAATATGCTGTGCTATAATAGAATGCATAACTTAATATAGCATGTTATATGAACTTATAAAATATAAGCAAATCGTTATGGTGTCCAGTTGAGGATGGCAATTAACTCCTTTCAGAATGGGGATAGGACTTTACCAAACAGATGATAGTTTTGGAGAACTGCAGGATGAGTCAGAGTTTGCTGGGTGAGCACAAAGGAATATACATTATATATCAAAAAACAGTAAGTTCAAAAAGACATGGAGCTATATAAAGGTAATATTACATGCTCTGAGAAGGGTGAAATTATAGCTCGCCTGAAGCCTGGATGCCTTTGGGAAATTAGAATATAAGGAAATGAAGCTGGAGAAGTAGATGTGGGCCAAGTGATAAAAAGATTTATATCTCGAATCGAGCAGCTGATTTTGTAAAGGCCTATTTTGAAACCTAATTCCGTTATCGGGGGAGCCACATAACCTTCTTTTGTAGATATTAGAAGAAAATGCCAGTCATTGAGCATGTCTTAAATCTCTTGGGCACTTCTCTAGAAGTTTCAAAGTTGTAATCTCATAAAATTAACACTCCAGAACCATGCTATGAAGTAGATGACATGAATCTCACTTTATAAGTGATCAACAAGAAGCCAAGAGAAGTCAAAAAAAAAAAAAAATCTTGCATCTGCTCACAAGTCGGTAGCACTGAATTTTCTTCCGGATAAAGATCCTAAGTTCCTGCCAGAAATTAGACCAGGTTATCAGAATTGAGGTGAACAGCATGTAAAGGTTTAACATTTAAATTGAACGTCCGGCATCTTGCAAATATGGGCCACACACCCACGAGGTTCCTTACATTGAGAGTCGCTACTGCTTCCTCTGCGTCTGTTGGCAGCCAGGGAGATCAGGTTTTAGAAAAGAGCCCAGTTCCAAAGCCCGGTTCGGTTCACTAGATGTCTAATTCATTTGTCTACCTCGTCCGTCCAGGCGGTGTGGCGTGTCCTTTTCTTTCCCAGCGTAAATTGTACTTCTCTGGTACCTCATAATTTGTTGTTGGAAACTGGACTTTAAAACAATGTACTGTAGTTATTCTGCATAATGCGTTCTCAACCCTAGGTTTTGATCTTTATGCCTGAGATTTGGCGTTGTTAATTTCTTGTTCGCTTTTTTGGGATGGGCTGAATTATTTCAGTAAATTCTACTTACTTGCTGCAAGTTATTTCCCCAGCTGTGTGAATCTGTTGATGTCTCTCCCTAGAAAGCCGCTGCCTTAGGTGACACAGTCACCTTGCAGTGGTAATAGTCATCCGAATACCTCTGTCTCTTTCCTAAACGTGTCACCTTTGAAACTCTCCTGATTTCCACTTTACTGCTCTACTATTTCAACAGTGCCATAGGACATAAATTGCTCTCGAGATTAACCAAATCGAAGTTTCTTTCAATGAATAGATTCTGAGGATCATGTAGCTGTTTGTTCTAATTCCAGAGGGCTTCCAATAAGCGGCAACCAGCTATCCTAGCCTCCATATTACATTTAATTAAATACACATGGTTTCCTAGTTGAATTTATTTCAATCTCCATGTTCTTGATTGCATCTGTAGGTTGTCGTAAGACTAACCCCAAGTATAGTTTGCTCCCAGAACCCAGGTGCACAGAAACTCGTTAGACTGAACACTCACAGGGCTTAAAACTTTGTTGCTAAGCTTCAGCCAAGGGCCAGACTTGAAAATCACCTATTCTTGGGAATAAGCAGGATTTGAGAGCACTATCATACACTGACTGCCCCTTCTGCTTTCTCTGTCTAGTTAGGTTGTTTGCCTGCATCCTTAACTGTCCTTGTTTTCTTGAACTGAAATCACTGGAAAACTCATCAAACTATCCTCTCCTAGGGACAGAGAGGGTACGAGGAAGTAGAATCCTGTCCCTCATGTAGTTGTCCCAAGCCCAGATCTATTTATCCTCTATTTATCCAATACTCTTCGTATTTCTACTTAGTAGGAACAGGATTCTGTGGGTAGCATTTATTGACCATTTATTTATTATGCTTGGTTTTACAAGTTTTATTTTACTGCCCTAATTAATCCTTACGGCAATCTTTGGTGGCAAATGCTGTTATTATTTCTGTTTTACAGGTCATGAAATCAAAGTAATATCTTTACTCAAATTTCCAAGAGCACACATTTATTAGATGTGGAGGTGGAGATGGGTTATGAACCCAGATAACCACAATCCTGGGACTAAATATTTCATCAATATGTGAGCTATAAAATAACACAATGTTTGCCTGTCCAGTGTTGGCTTAGCAAATCTTTAATGCTGTGGTTCAAGAAGAACTTTAAAAGGTCTTTACTAAGTGATGCAATAAATAGCTCCGGTGGTATTATTTTTTGAGACAACTGTGTGCAATTTATTTGTGTGTTTCTTTTTGATGAAGACGTTGGAGATAGCATATGTAGAGAGAAGGAATTCATTATTCTTCCATACTTTTGAAATTATAGTTCCAGTTATATTGAGCTTATTTATTTTCTAGTATGTTAGGAAGCTGCTTAAAATTAATCATGTGTCAGTTTTATTTCAATTTAAAGAAAAACTTTTTGTTTTGTTTATGGAAATAGAAACTCAGCCTGGCCTTGTCAGCATCCATGCCTTAACCTCCTACCTACAGAGACTACTAGAGTGCCCCCTTATGCCTAGTAAAAACATACTTCCTAATGACAAGATTCAACCACAATGACAAACAGACCTGCTCAGTCATAAGCTCTTCCCAACCAGGAAAATTTAAACAGAAATTGGAACAGGGAAGCATCCTCTTCAGTTGGTAGACACATAGGGCAAGGACTGGTAAGTTTGAATAAACAATATATTTTCTTCAATTTTAATAACATTCTGTTCATTATGAAGAAAAGAAAACCAGATAATTTTCTTTCTCCAATATTCAACTAACTAGTGACACAGACATGGCAGGGATTACCTGCCTATGCTGTCTTCCAGCCTAATACTGAGAGCAGTTTTAATTATTAGACTGAAATAAAAGGTGAAATTAATATTTTTTTGGAAATTCAAAAGTTAACATGTTTAAGAGGATAGGGCCCAACCTTGATTTCCTTGTTTCCCAAAGATATTAACTATATAATCATAGAAGGCCTTAGAATGTTTATTGTCTGTCAGTTTCTTCTTGGGACTTTTAAAAATATAGTCTTTTTTATATTTCAAGTTTAATTTTGGTTTGATATGCCCACTGTCCTGGGCACATTGCTACGTGCAGCAAACTTGTTAATGCAAACCCACATCAGGCCCCTGACGTTTGAAAGTTTGAATTAAGACCCACAAGTATTCAAACAAACATTCCTTTGCTGAGCAAATATGCAAATGTTAGACAGCAAAAGTAGCAGCTTCTAGAATGAAACATAAGGTTCTAACCTACATCAGAATCACGGACATTTAGAAGGAATGAAGCTTACCGTAAAAAATGTAAAGAAGCCTAGTGGTGAAGAAGTGAACGGAATGGTTTAAAAAAACATTTAAGAAGATTTTAACATAAAGAAAGAAAACTTAATGCGTAGGAAGTGACATGAAAGTATGTTTGATACATTAAAATAACAGAAGAGTAAGGTGGCCAATGTGGGGGCAGGAGGGGCTTTACCAAAGTGGGTGGCATGAAGGTCTTGGGGCAGAGACAGGGCTTGAGCGCTACTGCTGTATTGAATGGTGTCCTGAATCTCATGAATAAGGGGAACGTGACGGATTCTCACCATTGGTGTGAAGGCACTAAATTGTTTTCTCTTCAGATAACTTAGGATTCAGCATAAGCTGTGAGTTGGACTAATTTTATTCATGAGTTAGACTCTACCCATCCTGAAGAAAACGAAAAAGAAGGTTCCCGCCAAAGCAGAACACAAAGGAGAATACATCAAAATGTTTTCTGAAGAAGGTCTGGGAAGTGCTTATAAATCTTCCTGAGCTTCCTGCATAAAAGAATATTTCAAATCCTTTTCCTTTAACTTCCCTTGTTCAAGGCAATATTGTTCTTTGCGAAAGAAAAGCCTGGGGAGACACTGGAGTTGTTTTTCGCAATACCTGGTTTCGTAAGCTCTATGTGAAACTGTCAAATGAGTTGATTCAAACTTACAATTTCTACATATTAGGATTTGCAGGTTAGGAAGGGATTCTGCATGAGTTAATTTATTGTTGGCCAGCAGCTACTTGGAAAGACCCCATAAGAATATTAGCACATTTTTTGAAAGACTTTTCTTCCTAGAGTTCTTTAAAATAAGAGTGTGTGTGTGTGTGTGTGTGTGTGTGTGTGTGTGTGTAAAATTTAGGACAGTGAGACTACTTAATAACTCTTACCATCAAGAATTGACATGTTTTGCCTTGCCTGCAATCTTTCTGAGTTACCTTTACAATCTTTTTGCAACTTCATTTCACAAGTACTGCATTAGGGGCATTTTGCTTTGGATAGACTTCTACCCTGACCCTGCTGAGCCTGCTCCGTTGAGACACTGATGGTGACCCTTCTTAAAAATAAATAAAAACTTACATATACTATTTATCCTTATTACCTATGCGGATTGGGTGTTTGTAGTTGTGGTAGGGTGGTGGTTTTCCGATCACAGGTGAAGGCTATCTTCAATCTGGGATGATATTATTAATAAATTTACCACAGTTGCTCCATGTATGTTACTCAAAAAATTTTGAAGTTTTCCCCAGAGTTTCAAAAGAAGTCATAGCAAACCTAACGAGAGAGAAAGACTCGCCTCGCTGTGGTATTGGTGTTGGAGGGCAATCAGACCCCAGGCCACTAAGAAGACCACAAAGGTCTAATTCTGACCAATAGTATATATTACTGAAAGGACTTAATTTTTGTGCACATTTATGGTTTCATCGTCTATGTTTTTCTTTCATTTAGTACTGCTTTTCGGAAGATGGTGGGAGGGAGTTTTTATGTGCTAAGAAGAGTGTGGGAATCTGACCTATTGGTCTCATCATGTTATGCTAAATTTCCTCATGACACAGGTGGTTTCATAAGTTTAATTACATTAGCTGTTTGGGTTCAGTTCAGTTGGTCTCAACCAGTGCTTCTTGCTGACAAAAACTTGAAAATCACTTACATTCCTTACTTTCAATTCTTTCTGGACTTTCAGTTTTTCTAGATATGTCTACTCAGAAAGATTCATGTGTATTCCATTGCTTAATACTGTGAACAGATAAAAAGTTAGTAAAAGTTGCTTGTAATCTTATGATTAGACCTCATTTTTTTGTCTACTGTTGGTTTCTCTTGACTACATTATGTATGGTTGTGTTGCGTTTTCGTTTTGTTCCCATTGAAATAACCTCTTTTTGTGGCAAGGAATCGTGCCTATTTGCAAGTAGGAGCAAGGTCTTTCCTGCACACGGCATGTAGCTCCCCTTACTCCACCCCAAAGAGTGAGGATTTTTAATGGATAATTTGACTGAATATATTTCAGAATAATTTTTTCTTCTTTCCTTCCACCAGAACCATGGCGACCATTTTTTTTCACATCTTTAACATGACTTGTTGGAGGTTGAGCTATGGACTGAATGGATCCCCACAATTTATGTGTTGGAAAGAAACCCGAGGGCAACAGCACTAGAGCTAGAAGGTGTTTAGGTCAGAAAAGCTCCGCCCTTAGGGGTGGATTTATGTTTTCACAAGAGTGGGACTATTATACAACATGGTTGTCTGTCTCTTGTTCACTTAGCATTTTCTGTCACCATATGATGCTTTTCATGAAGTCGTGAGGCTGCAAGAACTACCTCAGTAGATGCATCCCCTGGATCTTGGACTGTCCTATTTCCGCACTAAGTTATATTCATTGTAAATTGCCAGTGAAATAGGTCCACAGGGGTAAAACTTGGATGATCAAAACCTCACGTGAAGCCACTCAGACTTCCTCAGTTTACCATTACTCCATGCCTAGCCCCCCAGATTTTGTTACCATCACCATCGAGATATTCATACCTGTTTCCACTTAAGCAGAAAGATGATCTCAGCTGTGACCTCCTGGGTTTGCCTCTCTGTTCGGCTTTGAGTGAATATGGTTTTCACCATAACCTCTCTTCTCCAATAGCAAAAGAAAATTTTTTAAAAAGAGAGAGACAAACTACAGCCTGCAGACAAAAATCCCAACTTTATAATTAATTTTTGAAACATTGCCCTGACAATATGCTTGCATATTATCTGTGGTTACACTACTGTAACAGAATTGAGTGATTGAGACAGAGATTATGTAGTCTGCAAAGCATAAAATATTTAATATCCTTTCCTTTATATAAAGTTTTGCTGCTCGGAATACAGCAAAATTTATTTATTGATGTATGAGTATGTGATATTCAGTCCTTGTCATTTTTCAGCATTTGCTGCTGTGAACAATACTGGGCTTATTTTTTTATGGACACCTATACAAATATTCATTTTAAATATATTCTTAGAATTGAAATTTCTAATTAAAACAGCCAATGTCTCAGTCTGTTTAACACTGTTACCAGCATAAAGAAGGCATAATCAAATCTACCTCCAGCTTAAATTTTAAGAATGATGAAGGAAATAAACTAATATTTCCAATAATTTTGGTATGAAAATTCTGTAGCTTGGTGAGAAATTCTAATTATCTTTCCACAAAAGGCTTTTGCAAATAGGCTGTCATGGCTAACTGGCTTGTGGCTTCTAAGCCCAATTCTGACTAGTGCGTTTCAGCTACTGGCCTCACTGTTTGCCAGGACAAGCCAAACTGGCTGAAGGCAGACTAGACAATACCATTTGCTTATTCTAAATGGAATATAGTACTCGAAGCAGTGTCACAAAGACCACTGCTGGCAAGGTTTACGTCGTGCCTGGGGCAGCAGGGTTGGGGGCGTGGTTCCCAACTTTCCTTTCGTAAGTGTTAGATAACTTAAATATTTTCTTCTTTAGTTTTTCAATACTTTTCCAGCCTCATTTTTGACATTCCCATGTCTATTGAAATGAATGTCTCAGGAGTACATGCATTTTTCTTTTAAAAAGAATTGATAATGCATAGCAGATGGTAGTCCTTTGTCTTACCTGAGCCTGTTATGTATTTTTCTAAGATGGTTCCAAACATCACAGGCTTTGTAGACTGGGTCCTACAATAAGTACTGTGCTGCAAAGTATTGGCTTGGTGTGGTCTGCAAGTCTCCCATCTCCACTAAAACCACTCTAACTTTGGCATGACAGGGATATGACTGAAACTGAATACAATACTGAAACAGAAGGAAAAAAAAAACTAACCTTTCAAAAACCTTCTGTTTGTCTTTAACGTGTTTCCATACTGACATAGTAGAAAGATAGACTGTTATTCTCTGTGACAGATCCTAGTTCAACAATTAAAATATTAGGAAAAATACTGGCACGAGAAATTCCACGAGGCTCAAATACTCACTTCAGATCAAACATTGCATCTCCTTGTGACATAATTTCTTGATTCCCAATTTCCTTTCTGTATAGGCAGAAAGATTGAGTTTGATCATCTATTAGTTTGTGACTTCTTGTGTAAAAACTTCCAGAACAGGCATGGTGGCACATACCTGTAATTCCAAAACTCTTCGAGGCCTAGGAACTAAGATTAAGAGTTTGAGCTCAGTCTGGGAAACTTAGTGAGACTGTCTCTAAATAAATAAATAACAGAGAGTAACTCAGTCTCATAAATAAATAAATAGATAAATAAATAAAATCAGTGACAAATGTCCCCAGTGACAAATCATGCTCAAATTTCAAATTTGACAGAGCCTTGTAAGACCTCACCTTTCCACAGCTGAATTTTAAGCTAATATGGTGAGCTAAGAACAGTGTCATAAGAGCACCGGGTAGAGGTTGGTGTTTCTGGAAAAAGGTCTTTTTAGATGGACATAACATAGTTGAGCCATCAAAAGTACGTAAATTTTCTATATTGAAAGCAAGTTATATTTATATATACTTTGAGTAAAAAAATATAAAACAAGATTGAAAAAAGATAAGTTTGAACTCTCAGAGTACTAGAATTGTAAACTACCTGGGCACAAAATTATGATTTATGGAATAAAACATCCTTGGTTTCAGTTTGTTATTTCTAAAATACAAGTATCCAGACCTGTACCTTTCCTCCACATTGACTTCTGAGCACAGTATGTCCCAATGCCTGGGCTGCAGGTGGCTGTAAAAATGGTCTCTATGTAGGTCATGTATGTACATTTTTAAGAAAAGTAGCATAGATTGGCCCAAGTAAAATTCAAAATTATAATAATTGCATATTGAAATTCTGTCTTTAAGTCTTGATTTTGTTTTGCCATTTTATTGACATTTTTAAATTTAACAAAAACATTCTGTATCTAAATAATTAGTGCACTATGAAGGATCTTTTGTTTATCTCCTCAGGATTCTCCTCCCATCCATCTCTTCTTATTTCTTTTTTACCGACATAAGCATGAACGTGTGTGGGTTTTTTGCATACATCTAAATATCTAAATAAAAATCTCTATATTCAGTAAGGTTTACTTAAACCTTTATTTTAAATGAGTTCATCAAATTTGCTATTTGAAATATTTAGCACTGTGTACATGCAATGAAGGCACAGCACTTCTTTTTAAAAGTCTACTGGTTCATAGGACACCTTTCCTTTTTTTATTATGTACAACGCAATCAATATGGTCCAATAAATCTCTCTTTTTTGTGGTACTCAGGAAAAACCAGGCATTCCCACTTCGTGAGTCTCAGATCTCTTTTAATTTCCTATTTTATTTCTCGCTAAGTCACTCAGCTGCCCAGGCTGAATGTGAACTTGGAATCCTACCTCAGCCTTCCAAAGCGATTGTATCGGAAGCTGGTACCACCACACACAGCTTTCAGTTCCTCTTTTATATGAAATCTATACAACACAGTCCTTTCAACAAAATAAGAATACAAACTTTAAAACATAGACTACATATGATATATATATATATATATATATATATATATGAATATATATAGAAACAAAAATTAGTAAATGTTCCACATATAAATGTATATGATGTAAATGTTTACGTTTATATGTCTATATGACATAACATGAACAAATATTCTCATACTCTCATTAATGTATGAAGAAAACAAAATATAGATACTGAAATTATTTGGAAGTTTCAAAAAGTTATTGAAATAAAGTGTCTTTCTCAGTGAGTGTTTGGAAGATACATTTTAATGGACATTAAAGTGTGATAGTTGGTGTCAGCTCATGTTTGACAGGATATTTTAGATAATTGTACGTTTCATGCTGTTATCTGAAATTTGATCCACCTGGAGTTTTTGGGATTGGAGAGGTTAAAGTATTCCTTATATAGAGATTAAAGTGCTCCGTATACAACTTGAGCCAAGACATTCATTTTACACTGTTTTGTGTATTTTGATTTTTCCCCCTTTCCACAACATCTCCAAAAGCCAGAAACAAAAATCGGGTTTAAGATCATGTTGCATTCTCAGAAAGCAAGTAACTGCTGCTTACTGAAGAGTCACTAGGTTACAAATACTTCAAGGGTGCTACCTCTAATTTTCACAACAACCCTTTAAGGTAGTTGTTATCATCTCAATTTTTTATTGCAAAAAATAAAATCCAGAAATATTGAATAATTTGATAGAAAATATCACTGAGATACAATGGAAGATCTATGACTAAGCTCAAGTTTTCTAATTATGTAGCCTGTGTTGCACACCTAACCATAAGCACCCACAAGAACACACCTACATACGCACACACACTTGGAAAGTTTTCCCCTTTTTTAACCTGAGTATCTACTGGAATTAAAAATGAGTACTAGGAAATCAGTGATAGCAGAGGTCTATGGTTTAAATGCATTTTTGGAACTAAATCCTACACCGTCTCTGTTAATTACAAGGGAACAAGTGGATTTTGAGCTTGACATATGAGCACCACGCTGAGACACGGCGTATGTTATGGAAAATTTCCTAGGACCGCATAAAAATGACTGTAGGATCAAACTGAATAAATCTTGTAGGAAGAGACTTACCATTGATCCCAGCAAAATTCAATTGAAGAGCATACATTTAGCTAATAATGACAAAGAACAATTTGTTGTATCCATTGATCACACTTTCGGTTAGCCAATATTTCTGTCTCTGTTTCCACATTCAAGTTAGGTCTCAATGTATTTCAAACCTAAGCAATTTTATTTCATGCTGTATAATAATTCAGAGCTGTTCATTTTGAATAAATAACTTGTAGCTGGTTTGAGAATGATGATTATAGAATCAAATATGATCATTGTACTAAGCAGCAGCATGTATAAAATTTGCAATATTTGTTAAACTTCATGTATTCTGTTGAACAATTGTTAAGGCTCAAAATTCATTGACCTGGGCAACGTCTCAATAACAATATTTTCAGATTTTATTTAAGCTTAATATTTGTAGACTGAAAGTTTTCCTACATTTAAAATTTTTACCACATTTTTTTCCCACTTAATGTTGAGGTTATTCTTCATGGATTCAAAACAGAAACAAACATTGCTAAATATTCCCCAGGGAGGATTTATGAGAGGACCAGGAACTTTTTCTTTATACATAGTTTCTATAGTTTTATAGAATATGTTACAAAACTATTTAGAATATTTGTCTCTAAAATCTGTAGAATTCATTACAAAGTGAATAGAATTTAAGACTCTAGAGCTTTTGAAATAATCCTAAACTGATTTTTACTAGACAGATGATTTTATTATGAAATTTTAAAAAGCAAAAGGGAAGATTGTTGGAGATCCAGAATCAATCTTATTTCAGCAACAACTTCTCAGTGGTTTGCATAAAATAGGATTAGACTTGTTTGGGAACCCTGGGAGTTTTATAATGGGAAATGAGGTTAAGATTGATTTAAAGTAAGAGAGCATTGTTGCTTACCTGATACCTTAGTGTAAGCACATGTTCAGCTTCTTGTCTATAAATTATTAATATAATTCCTTCTCATAATATTGTTTGTGTTTTTGGAAGCAATCGTGGTGCCATCGAAGCCTGTCTTTTATAGTCACCAGCTTGATCAAAGAATGAGATTACTGAGCCTCAGAATGCAATTTATTTGCTAGAGGATTTTGCAGTGCAAATGAACTTTTAAAAAGTTGTCTTTACAACTCTAGGTGTTTGTATTTGGGTGGAGAGAAAGCGTCGAAATGCTTTAGAAACTAATATTTTTGCAGATAGCCTATAATTATCAGTTCATCAGGGTTTTTGCTAGATAATTTGAAATGTATTGGAAACTGATGTAATTATTTATATCGTAGTTAGCATCTATTGAATTATGAGCTACAAAATGAAAGTACATTCCAAGTCTGAAGACACTCTGGTACTTTTAACCCAGAACAACAACAACAACAAAAAAGGTAGGGGACAAAAGGTGAATTATAGCCATAGGCAATAGGGACTGAACCTCAAAAGATTTGTGGATGGTCCTCTGGGACATGGAAGAGAAACAAAATTTTTCTTTCCACACAAGGAAATCCATATGATCAAATATTACAGAGTTGGACCCTATTCACTTCCAAGATGAAATGGCCTGACCCTAAATCTTGTAACAGGCAAAGGAATTCTCCCTTATATTTTGGTATCCTTGGTATCCCACAATGATCCCGATGTAAGTATCCACATTCAACATCTCAGAATGCTGTCTGCATAGCACACGTGCATCCAAATTTTGCCACAAAACTCAAGGAGAATCAAATCATCTAATTATTTCGCTTCAGAAATTAGTCAAATATGAATATAACTAATCATAATTGGCCTACGTGCACGAGTGTATGTGAAATCAAATCCATTCCTGGAATAAAATGCGATTAATATTAGGTGATTTCAGCTAACAAGATAAATAACGAGAGGATTAAAAGTGCTAAAAATTTCACCCTATATGAAGTGAAAAAAACTCAACCCACATTACTCATAGGCTCATATAAGCCTGTTCGTCTCCCTCTGAAATTGCATATTGATCTTCAGAGATGATAATAAGAGAGAATGTAAGGTGCGAGTCTCTAGTTAGGCACTGTAATTGAATTGGTGCCTTCAACATTTGACTCACCCCAGCCTGACCACTTCTTCTATGGACAGCTTATTTGTACTTTCCTAATTTTGAAGGCTTGAAAAGACATCGTAGATTTGGACAGTGTGTGCTTCCTCAACAGGGAGGGGACAGTAGAGTGCTGACAGCCTGTTCCCTGAGGAGACCATAATAAGACGGTAGAGCGATAGCTAACTGAAGACCATGGAAAACTCTTGTCTTAATCCATACTTCTTCGTTCAGATAAAGCTTTTAAGAAAAATGAAAAGGATCATAACCACAGAGACTAAGTCGGAAGCCTTGAGGGCTTAGAGATTAATTAATTTAGTATGATTCTGGTTACAAGTCACACAATATCTGACTCTAGGAATTGAAGAAACATTCAGGATATTGTCCACATAAAATACAATTTTGCTACCAATTATCCAAGCTTTTCTCAACTTCACATTGATTTTTACCACATGAGTGGAAAACAAGATTGCAGTTCAATAATCTATGCTGCCTTTTATAATATTTAAATGCATTTCTTTCTATAAAGCTTTTTATTGAACAGTTTTTCTTCAGATAGTATTTAATTGCCAAACACCATGCATCCCTGTTTGAGATGTCACATGACATCTCTTAAATAAAGAAATTTCTAAGAATTTCATCATGTACTCTCCCTTTTTACCTCACTGCAGTTGTCTTCATAAGTCTGCATCCCAAAGGCATTTTGGTTCAATAAAAAATATGTACAACAAATCTTTTCAGCGGTATAGTTTTTATCCATTACTCTGATTGACTATCTTAATGTCTGTTTCTGCTTGTTAATCTCCAGTTGAGCATTTCCACTTGTCTAGTGTTGCTTTATCTTTCTTTAAGATACGTAGAGGGTGTCTGTTGAAGTGAGTTGGCTCAGAAGCCTGAATCTGTAAAAATGAGAATTTCATAGTGATAGTTGAATTCTTAAGGTAATTCTATGTTCACAGCAATAATACAGCATATATGTAGTTAGAAACCAAACTTCTTCACCAAAGAGATAGCTTGTGGTTTTACTGAAGTTGTCTTCTATTCTCCTTCGTACAATTAAAATCCTTCTCACTGTCTTTTCTTCTCCTCAGCCCCTCAGTGTCCCCTTCTTCTTGCTTCTCTTCTGTGTTCTCTGTTTGTGTGTTTAGATTTTGATTTAGGGTGGATCTGCTACAGTCTCTCCCCTCCCAAAAATTGATTATCAATTGGCAGAAGATAGAGGAACTGTGGGGTTTCTTTCATAGTGTTAGCTCTTTGCTGTTTTAGACTTCCTGATGACCAGAACAAGAAGAGAAACAGTGTTTATTCTTAAACAAAAAATAAACTTAACTGTAACTATAAATTTATGAAAGCCTGTAGAAGGCTCTTTGTGCATGTAAACAGCTAACTATTTTGGCAACTGTGGTATTGATGAAGAAGGATTTTTATTCATCAGTATTGAGAATGAAAGAATAAATTGTGCATTGAGATAGTGGTAAAATTCACCTCAGTTTGATGAAAGAGAAGACAGATTTCCTCCTGATTCTAGGTCTCTAAGCTTCCTTTTCTTACAGCATGTAGTTTGGAAAAGTTGCAATTGTTAATTCTTCCTATGAATTGTATATAAAGTTTCTTATACAATTCTTAACAATTTTAGAACACAGAAAAATGTTTTTACCACAGACCTGGAATTCCTTCCTTGGCAATGTGAATGAGTGCTATATTCTATTATGTACTCTGGTCCTTATTTGAAGGACAAAACAGGTGTCTGGCTTCAGGGATGCATTATTCAGCATAGGAAAACTACTGCCTGTCATAAGACTGTGAGTCAATTTATTTTTCAGTTAAATCAACTAGCAAAAACAGGTGGCCTCTGATCCCCAGCTTTGAAAAACAATGAGCTTATTGTTTCTGTAAAATAGAATTCAATCTTTCCCACCTATGGCAGTAGTGTTAGATACAGGCTGTCTCGCTTGCTTGCCTTCAGGCTCTGCAATTTGTTACCATGCTCTGTTCTTAGAGGTTTATCCAGTTTATGCGTGAATATCATGAGAAACAATCAGCTTCTGAAAGTGCAGGAAAGTCGACTAATTCCTTCATTCAGAGGCAGACTTCTGAAGTGTCCAGAGCAACCCCACCTCCTCTCCTTCTCCTCCAACACTTCTGCAAGAGAAAACATGTTTGAGGCTTCCTCTAGAGCTGCAGAACATTTTAAATAGGATGGAAGTGAATGTGCTATAAGTCTAAAACATAGTTCATATTTTAATATATTTACATTGATAATATTAAATGATATCTTTATTAATAGGTTAAATAAAACATAGTGGAAATTTGTATCACCTCTTTGTTTTTATTGTTTTCAACGTGACCAGTAGAAAATATAAATTATATATGAAGCCTTACTGACTATTTCTACTGGACAGAGCTTTCTTGATGAAAAAATGGGCAACTGAAATGAGTACACAGTCCCCAAATAGCTAATAAATAAATGAAATAAAAATGCTAACTCTCTTTAGCCATCAGAGAAATGTAAATCAAAATAGCACAGACGTTCCATCTAGCTTCAGCAAAAATGGGTGGAATTAAGAAGTCAAAAATAATAAATGCTGCTGAGGTTGTGGGAAAAAAGGAGCCCTCCTACAATGATGGTGGATTGTGAACTGAACAACCATTATAGAAACCAGTGTGGAGACGGTTCCTCAAAAAACTGAAAATAAATATCACCTTCAACCCGCTACCCCTCTTTCAGGAATCTTCCCAAAGACTTAAGGTCGTCACCGTAGAGGAACAATAGGGACACACCCATGTTTACAGCAGCACCACATATAATAGCCAAAACTTGGAAGCATCCAGGATGTTCATGAACAGAGGGATGGATGAAGATGACTGGGTGGGTTTGTTTAGAGTTTAATTTAACTTGACACCCTAGGTCATTGTGATGGAAATTTTTGGATGGCAGTTGGTTTGGTTTGAGAATTGTGTACTAAGAGTACGACTGTGAAGGTCATGGAATTTTGACCTTGGGGACTAGATCTGGACCTCTGCCCCCGCGATCGTCCATTGACCTTTTCCCACTTGCGGTTTCCCAGATGCGACAAGTGGAGCACCTTTCCTCAGCTGTATTCTTCTGCCATGAGGGTTCTACTTGGCATCTTAACAACCAAAGACTGAAACCTCTGAAAAAAATAAAATAATGCCGTATGCCTTTATGTTGTGTTTGTTAGGTGTTTGATCTCAGCAGTGGGAAATTGACGGAATCACCTGGTGTTTCCTTTAAAGAATGTAGGACGTGAATAAGAGCTTGTGTAATGAAGGGAGGAAGAACTGCCAAGGACGAAGCAGGATGTGGTAAAAGGGAAAAGTTCTGAAGTTCTCTCTTTCCTCTGAGATTATGAATGATTCTCTTGGCTCAGTAGGCCTTAGTTTTCCACCTCTAAAGTGACAACTTAGTATCTGTTAGTGAGCTCGGACAGGTATTAATAGAATACTTCTGAGGTGCTCAGTATAACACTTGTTTAAAAATTGAAAGGAAAAATTACCCCAATGGTTGGATCACAATTCAGGGATATTACATTACTACCAGGTTCTCAAGATATGTGCCCACTGGGTGTGAAAGTAGCCTAAGGTCAATGCTTAGCATGTTGGGCCTCATCCCAGCAACTGTGAAAGAAAACAGTTGTAGTTATTTTTTGGCCATGAAGAATAACATTGTAAATATTTTAATTATTCCTTATGCAACATTTCTATTAATAAATTATACAGCTTAGATTTTAAAATAATCTTTTGCTAAAATTTACTGGGGAATTTATAATAACTTTAAAATTATTATGTTAAGATATTATTTGATGTCACATCAAGTCATTAACGCCATTATTCTGCATAAAAACTACAAAATTATGAGCATGCTTAGCCCTGTGTTTGCTAGCTGCAACTATAGCCTCTTTATGATTGTTTTTTTTTTCTGGTTGATATATTTTTTACACATTTTCATGCGTTGGGTGTCTCATTAATAACACAAGTCAGCTATAAATTTTCTGAATCCTGCTTCTTAAGATACAGCCTTGTGGTCATTCAGAACAGACTTATTATTTCCTTCTTTCTCACTTCTCTATTTTGCGTGAACCACCATAATAAGGTACCACAAGCTAGTTAGCTTCAACAACAGAAATGTATTATCTCACGATTCTGACAACTGTGAATGGCTGATACAGAACTATAGTGCTGTGTTATGACCTTCCCCTGACTGGTCTCTTGCCATAAAATACACATGTTTATGCTTGTCATCTGTTAATATAAAACTTTGTTATCTTTATCTACATATTTTGCACTCTCTGAATCAGAAATTAAACACTATGCGTACCAAGACCATAAAACTCTATCAAGGTGATTTAAGTTCTAGTTCTGGCTATAACTTTCCTTGACTCTTTCATTGCTGATTTTTTTTCATATAGGAAGTCAGGTAGACAGGAGGTTGCGGAAAGCCCTTTATGACATTATTTTCTTGAATTTATTAAATTAGAATGTGACTTAATCTCAATATAATTAGAGGACAAAAAAGAGTCTCTATTAGTTGTGTGTGGATTATTAAACATGCAAAGCTTTTTGTTTTATCTTTTCAGAACATTTTTATAATAAATGCACAAATCTCTGTTGAGTACAAATGTCAAAGTTAACCTCATGCAATCTGCACAGGGACATTCCCAGACAGTGAAGGTGAAGAAAAAAGAATAGGAATAGAGAATAAGAAAATGTCACATCTGAACAAACCAAAACCATAGGTTGGGTAGTCTAATCAGCTTTGGGCAAATGTGTTTCTAGCTACCAGGTAGACACTGGCAGGGACAGATTGTGGACAGTTCTATGCAAGAGATCATGTCTGTGCACTCTACTGTGGCTATGGCCACATGCCTCCTGATGGGCTGGTAGTCACTGGTGGTCAACACCTTTGGCTGTCAGGACAATAAATTGATCATCGAACACTTCTCATCCACCCAGCATTGTGTGTGCACATAGAGAGAAGCATTTCTTTTTAACCCTGTCTTCCAATTCAATAACAAGTTTGTAGTTTTGTAGACTACAACTATTGTTAGCACCACAGCACATTCTAAGGAGTTGTACATGTTTCCTAGGGTTACGATACAAAAAAAAAAAAAAAAAACAGTAGTTTAAAAACAACAGAACTTTGTACTGCCATTGTTCTGTGGATTAACAGTGCAAAATTAGAGTGTTTGGAAGGTTATATTCCCTCTGATGTCACTAAGAGAAGACGCTCCCTTGCCTTTTTCAGCTGCTGGTGGCTTCAAGCATTCGCTTCGGACAATGTCACTGTAAGCTCTGCATCAGTAGTCACACCACCTTCACTTCTCATTTTCTCTCTCTTTGTCTTTTCATAATCTTGTAAATATATTTGTATTAGAATTTATTCAGATGTAAATAGCAATTTCTTAAATTTGTCCACTCCCACATAATCACAGATAAACTTTTCTTGAGATTCTGAAGCTAATTATGTCTACAAGAACTCTTTTTACAAATAGTCATGTGCACAGATTTCAGGTGATTAGGTATTTTGAGAAGCCATCACTTACATATTATATAGGATTTCTGAGAAAATTCTCATGTTGGTGTAGTACAATAAATATTTGGCAGTCTTTTTAAATTTTATTCATATAAGCATCTTTTAAACAAATTATTTTCTAAGCTAACTTAATGCCAAAAATCATGCTTACACTAAAAAATAGTGCAATTATTCTTCACAAAGCTGAAAACAATCTAACCTCTTCCCCAAAATGACATATGCTATATTTTACAATTTGTTGTATATTTATTCATTCTTAGGATATTCAATATGCATTTGGTTGATTTCACACTCCTGTGTTATGAAACTGTAACACTGAGATTTTGGTTTAGTCATTCTTACTCATTTTTAAAACCAATTATTTTTAGATGTTTAATTTAAAAAATACATTCCAATAGTATTCATGTTAAAACAAATGAATATTATTAACAAAAATGTGTTTGTACAATTGATGACATGTTGGTTCCTGGAATTTAAAACATTTTTCTTCCAATTTCTGCATATTTTCCCTTCAGAAAGCATATCAGGTGGTTATGATTCCATAGCCAAATATTTATTCCTCAAATATTTGTGTTATGAGAAATTCTAATGTTAGTGATGAAATATATCATTAGTATTTTAAATAAGAAATAAGAATCCATTTGGATATCATCTATTTTGGTTATATGAATTTCTCTCTATTCTTGGAAGCAATCTAATTTCTTCTGAGTAACCAGAATTCAATAATCACCAAATAGTGTATTTATTGGCTTCTTTTCCTTCGTGTTCCCTGGTATCAAAAATCTAAAATTTGCCAAGTGGCAGCCTTAAAATCTAGCTCAACAGAATCATTTCTTTCTTTCTTATTTAGTTTTGAAAGTATTTCTTCATTAGTAATAAAATTCTTTAAACCAGCGCAATCCAAATTTGCATATTAGGCAATAAAAACTTTTCTAGTGAACCATTAGAAATAATATTTAGAGTAATGCCCACTATTTGCATGCCTTGATCACGGAATCCATAAATTATGGAAATGAGCCAAAGAGTAGTTTAGATATATCGCAGATTCGGAGGATATAATACATCCTAGAAGATACCACATCTGAGCTCTGGAATATTGTTGTCTGATGCAGTGTACTTAAATAACTTAAGGGACGGTCCTTCTAAGGAAGCCAGGAGCCAAAGTGTTGGGGAGTGAACTAGAACTGATGAATTCTGGGAGTTTGAGTCCAATACACTGCTTCATTTTTTAAAAATAAAATAAGTTATATGGCCTCAAACAATGCTAATTCGTGTATTGGATAAGAAAGTATTTTATCAGTCTTCACTGGAGGGCTTCGACAGAATCATTCCTGTCAGGAAGGCAAATCCATATCTAAATTATTTATTTATTCTGAAAAGAAAAAGCACTGTTTCTTTCATAATAGAAGGCCCAACATAATCAAACCATTTTTCATAAGTTGTTATTCACTTCATTCCAGGTACCTACAAGTATTAACTTTACTCCTGGGCCTAGTGGTACATTCTAGAAGGTGGGGACAGGAGAATCACAAGTTCAAGTCCAGCCCAGGAAGCATATTGAATTGCAAGACCTCCAAAATAAAAAATTAAAAGAAAAATTGTCTGGAAATGTGACTCGTTAAGTAAATGCCTAACTCCAATACCACATGGATAATATAACAATAATAATAATAATCTCAGTAATGATAACTGTAGTAAAATTTTGTTTCTATCTCACAGCAGTGTACTTATTCTTCTTCAATGCGGTCAGAATAGTAAACCAATCCCCACATTTTCTCCTTAGAATTTTTATTTTATAGAACTACTTATGATATCAATATCTGAATCTCCAGCACTGAATGCTGGCTTCCCCAGAGCAGAAGACATGTCACTGAAATTGTTTAAGATACATCGCATCACTGGAAGAGGATGATCCTCCTAAGTTCCGAAGAGAAACCTGCTAAAATCTATTATTTCCTCCAAATATGTGTTAAATATAAAGAACGCTTTTGGCCATTTCTGTAATTTATGGATTTAGTGATCAAGGCATGCAAATAATGGACATTACTCTAAATATCACTTCTAATGGTTCACTGGAAAATTTTATTGTCTAATATGCAAATTTGCATTATGCTGGCTTACAGACATTTTTTCCTAGTGAAGAGATACTAAAATAAAAAAACAAAACAAAAAGAACAAAAAAAGAGTTGAGTAGGAAAAAGAATTTATGTCAGATTTTAGATCTGGGGCTGGTACCAGAGAAAAGTAGCAGATTAGAGAAAGTATCATTAACAATTTCTCTGAGACACTGGCGTAGTTGAACAAGTCAGGGCTTTTCAGTGGAATCTGAAAATAATCCAGCTGCTAAAGTTAACCTAAAGAAAGCAAGCTCATGGAGAGATCTACAGGAATGGGTGCTGCTGTGTGCTGACCTCTGTGTTCTGCATGTGCATCCAGAGGACAGCTGCTGGCTGCTGGGTGAACGGTTTTGCAAATAAACCAAATGCAAATCAAGACAACAGGACAGCCTAAAGTGATGTGCCTCTATATGTGGGTCTACCTGTCCAGTCAAGCGCTCCATACTAATGGCCAATGCTGCATTTCCCCAAGCAGAATTCTCTAACTTTCGGATGATAAAAATTCTTGATTCAACAGTTTTTAATTAGCTAAATTCTCACTTAACCATATTGACTTGGGAACATCCAACATGCATATAAGAATGTTTGCTTGGGAACATCCAACACGCATATAAGAATGTTTGTCAAATACACAATGACTGTTTAGTTTAGTGAAATAGTGTAGATACCATTCAGATACTATTTGAGCAAAAAAAATTTTCTTCAATCCAAACCTGACCTTCATATGCCAATAAGTCTCTCTCTCTCTCTCTCTCTCTCTCTCTCTCTCTCTCTCTCTCTCTCTCTCATCTTTTGATATCGGGTCTTGGTCTGTGCCACTATTCCTCTTTGAACATTCTGAACCGTACCTCACCAAATTTATTTTCCCAAAATTCTTTATTCAGAAGTTTTTCAACATCATAGATTGCAATCTATATATTTGATGGCTGCTGAGTTTAGCTTTTTGTTTACTGAATTCAGATGTCTTAGTCTTGTTAATTTGCTGACTGTTTCGCTTAATCCATGAAGATGGATATATTCTTGATCAGAAGGAATGTGCAGAAGAGTGAGGAGAAGAGAGGAAGGAGAATGAACAAAGTGGAAGAAAGAAAGAAAATACTGTAAGGTGACAATTGCTCATGACAATTTCTTCTGTGTTTTGTGAAGAACTGGATGGGAGGAACTTGAAGTTTCCCAACACAAAGAAATGATTAATGTTTAGTGATGAAATGCTAATTACCCTGATTTGATCATTATATATTATCCCATGTTGCCTCATAAATATCTGCAATTATTAGTGTTAATTTAAAGTATTTTTTTAGAAAAAAAAAACTTTTCTTCTGGTATGATAGAAGCAGAGGGAAATTTTTTGATATTCACCGTAAGAGCTTAGTTCACGTCCTGCAAGTGAAATCCATAAATGTTCTGGGGCTCCTTACAGATAGAGTGCTTTGACACCTTTATTTGGTCGTTTGCTCTGAGATAACAGACATTCGCAGGTAAACTGTTCAGATTTTACTCCCTCAATATTAGCTCCCAAGAAATTTCTGCAGCTGAATTTTTAAATTGGTAAATTATTGCACTGTGTCTGCTTCTCTGTTTTGTAATTTCTAAGCCGGTGGTTTGTTCTGGGAAAGTCCATCTCATACAGATCTAAAAATCTAAGAAGAGTTGATGATTTTCATTTTGTTCAGTTTTATATTTGTTAAAATAGAGGCAACTTCAACCTTCTCTTTGTTTTAGTTTAGAAAACAGCAGTCCTTAACACTATCAATTTATAAAGGATAAAATTTCTGAAGTATGTTCAAGTGGAATGATCTCTAAAATTTTTACATTCTTTAAAAATGCATTTAGCTAAAATAGTTCCTTAGAAAAATGGAAACATTTCATATTACTTAGAAATATTCTTGCAAGAGAAGGCAAACAATTTTTGAATACGAAACAAATATTTTCTTAAAAAATTAAACTCTTACAATACAGAAGACATTTATGTTCCTTAAACATTTTAGCCAGATGAAGGTTTGTAAGTGACTGTGTTATACCTAATAATTACATTTAATTTAAATGTATTTTAAACACACTTTGAAAAAAAATCATCTACTCCCTGGCTAACCAAAGTGGTTTATTTTTTAAAGTAGTAGCATATTTTAAAAATCTATCCAAACATGTTCTTAAGGTCTTTAAATATTCTACCTTTAGTATTTTTAAGCTTGTTTAAATACAAAGTAATATGCTGGACATTTAAAATAATGAATAGTGGATCATAGGATGCGACTGCAAATTATCCAGGCTTTGTTTTCAGGCACATGAACAGGTTTCATGAACTAACTGATTTAAGCACAAAGAAAAGTCCCAGAGGCCACCTTCTGAGAATCCAGGGAATAGAAATATCTGAAAATTAAAGGACAGGAAGGTAAATGTAATTATAATATAAGCACCTTGGGAATGTAACCTGAGAAAAAGATGAGAAATTCTGATGTGTAAGTGGTATATTAGAGGAAAACCATCGGCTAAAATTTAATACAAGATTCTCAATTTTTTATTTAAAGTAAATGACATTCCAATGTTTTCATTTAAAGGACTGATAGTTGCTATTAAAATGGAAAGATAAATATTTTCTACAGAAAAATATAGCAAAACATCAAATAGACTGAAAAATGATAGATTCTCCAAGAAAAGATGATAATAATTTTTCCAAATTCTATTTTAAGCCATGATGGGACCAAAGTACCTCAGGAAATGAATCTCTCACCTAAGCATAGCTCAGGTGTCAGTTTCACCCTGAGAAAATAATAGTACCAGAAATGTACAATGCTAGAAAAGAGAACAAAACACTCTGTACAAAGTAGTGGATTGTAAAGGATGAGAATTAAGGAAGAATTAATATAGATGTTAGGTTATTATCAGAAAAGAAAATGTGTAAATTAGTACAAATCAAATGTTATGGCTTAGAATATCATCCCAAATGTCTCACGTGTTCAGACATGGGACATTTCGAAAGAGATTGAATCATGGAGGTGTTACAGCCATTAGTGATGGATCGGACCAATGGTACATCCTTAGTTATATGTTTTGTTGAGAGCTAGGGCTTGATTGGAAGAGGTGTGTCACTGCGGTCACCACTTAGAAGGGTCTATATATCTTCCTGCTCTCTGATTCTTGGCTATTTTCAACTTGGTTGTTTCTGTTTTGGGATAGCTGATTGGAGATTGAAATTTCTGAAAAAAAATGTGAACCAACATAAACCTCTGCTTCTTAAGTGTCAGACACTTTGTCCCAGGGATGAGGAAATGGCTAATATATCAGATAAAAAATATGATCTTGTGGGTAATAGCTCTCAGTGTTACTATTTTATGTATTTCAAATGTGCTAATTTATTTAGTCTATATTTAAAGTCAAAGAGGTAGATACTCTTATCACCCATCTAAGAAACCCATCAGGAAACTGGAGCACTGAGATCTTAAATGACCCACCAATATTACAGTGCTGATGAGCAAAGTGCAAAACAAAAAAGGTTCGAACCGCTCTTACTGTAGGATGCGACCCGTTAAGTACCATAGAGTGTTTTCTCCTCTCTTATGTGGCAAGCTAAGCTACCAATACATTGAGAAAAATGGTTATTTTAAGAGCTTCTCTTTCTACGTTGCTCATAACTAAGTAGTAGTTCCTGGACTTCCCTTATGATGGAAATAATCAGAAAACTCTCCAGATGTCTGAAAAATTAATCCAACATATCGATAAGGTACCGAGGGGAGGAGAGCAGAAGTCTCTGACCATGGTGACTGTCTGTCTGGTGGCATCTATTGAACTCTGACCCAAAGAACCAAGAAAGAGACAGCAGGCAGGATGGAGCGATCCGGGAAGCTGAAGACATGGAAACCAAAACCTATGGAGACCTCGGTGCCTAGAGTCCGTGGGAGGAAGTGTATTTTGTAAAAGGGCTCAAAAAGCTGTTAAACGACCAGTTTCTTAAGCCTTTGGCTTAACAATGCTAAATATGAAGCGTAAGGTACCCGTGAGTCAGTCTGTGCAGGGGGACAGGTGACGTGCGGGACGGCGTCGGGGGAGCCGCAAAGGGACCACAGAATTGTACAACATTTAGAATGTTGATTTAAGACCAGCCCAAACAGAGCGACATTGCGTCATCCAGAACATTCGAGACATCACCTCAACATTCCTCACTGCAGAGTATGTCCGAAACAGAAAATATTATTCTGCAGTCACTCTAATACGGATGAAAACTTCTCAAAAGAATTTTTTTTTACACTTAACCATGGTCAAAATACAATGCAATTTCTTTAAAAGATTAGAAGAAATGAGAATTTAGGAGAATGAGCTTTTTGAAGATAGATCGTTAGGAATTTAAAACAAAATCATCAGTAGGGAAAGAAGCATATTTCAGAACAAGCCCTGAAACTCCGAAACACAGAATGAAAGCTTTAGCTAGAAAGCCAAGACAGGATCCAAGTGGAATATTGACTAGTATTAGTCAAAGAGTTAAAGATATCTTTTGTTCTAGATTTTTTAAAGAAAACTAAAATAGTACTAATTTCTTCTGCCAAGAAATAGCATACAAGTCTTTCAAATCTGTAGTTGTGAAGTTGAAACATAATTCATTATTTTGAAAACAGATTCTCCCTAAGACCAGATGTAATGAACCCACAAAGGACCATTTATATTTCACGAGTACAAAACAAGATACTGACAGAAAAGTGCCAGTAGCCCCAAAATCATCACCTATACTAATATTTACAACCTGACATACAGATAATTAAAAAGTAAACATATTTTGTTTCAATACACAATGCTATGTGATATTAAGAAGACTTTTTATTAAATACAATCATATAATTTTATTGTTTTCTCAAACTCAATATCTTGAGATGTTACTTACGGTACAGTAGAAATGCTGAATTAGATAGGACAATTTTACTTGTAGGCAGACTTAAGTAAGATGTCAGAAAATCTGTGAAGGCTTTTTTAGCTGCAGTTAAGTAATTCCTATGCTGTTCTTTGACTAGATTTTGGTAATAATCTATACCTGAATTCTACTTCAGCTATTAGAATTAAAAAATGTAGTGCTTATATTAGCTGCTGTATTTATGTTTTTCTTTTTTTTTGCTTTTTTGTTGGCTAGTTTCTTACTGTTATTTTTAAAATTTAGATAAATAATATTTCTATTGATCTACCTCATGTGACTTTTACAAAGATTGAAAAGGCAATGTAAATAAGATAATTGCATGAATTATGAAATAGCATATACTGTATATATTGTTATATACAGTAAAGTGACAAATAGGTATTCCAGATAGGCTGATGCAGAGATTGAGGTAGATTATGAAAATTCTCACTTTCTTAAACTTAGTTTTAACTTTCTCCACCATTCCAACATTTACGTGGGTATATGTGAAAGAAACCCAGAGGTTGTTTAAAATTACATATAGGTTTCCCTTTTTGAAACGTTGAATCCAACCTTCTGAGAGTTCTATTGCAAAAGATTTTGATATTTTCTCATCCTTCTGCATGAAAGAATTTTGGTAGGTTAATGACGACATATGCAGATGGCTTACGGAGTTATGTATTTTCCATTCATATTACACTTATTTTTACTCCTCTGGTTATTTCTCCCCTTTCCTGATTCTTAAATTCTTAATCTCGTCTTCTTCTTGTCAGGTTCCACCTTATCTCACGACAAAGCTAATCCATCAAAGCCCAGGTTGCTGATGGACCTAAATTACCAGGCTTTATGTTAGCATGGTCCCTTCAAATTCTCTCCGCTTCTAAATTATGGCCAGTCTAGTAGCTCATCAGTAAGTGGCCTTTCCTTTATAGTACAAATTGTTCTTTATCCAACAGCAATTTGAGAAAATCACTGGAAATTATAAAATTGTGTTGGTGCCCATAGCACTTGGGGATTGAATCATTTACTCTTACAGGATCATAAATGTCTCCTTCCTCTCTTTGGTCCAGTATAAATCAGAGTGGTTGTCTTTGTAGGGGACAGAGAGAGCCGTCTCAACAGATGCTCGGCAGATGAAAGGAATAAGATAATAATTAGGGCTCTTCTGGGAGAAATTGTTCAAATTCTTCAGCTCTGTCTGGAAATGCTGCCTTTAGGTCTGGCCCATGTGCTCAGAAAATGAGAGATTGTGCCCCGAGGAAAGAATAAGCGATGAAGGGAGCATCTCGTGGGGTTCCCTACAAAATTGGGGTGGTCTCAAGTGTCACTGTTTAGTTAATTTTCATTATCACACATCCAGCATAGCAACGTTGCTCTTCCAAATTGTTTCAAAACCTAGCAACATCCTTAATCATGATGCAAAGGAGTTCATGGCGGTAGAAATCCTACCTCGGTGTCTTCTCTCGTAATCACGATGGCACATGGAACTTCTGGCCCTCAGTCTCACTTTAAAATCAGCAAAAAACAGCGCCTCCTTTTCTGTAACTGGGAAAATGAGCGATTGGAACAGGTATAAAAATCCTTCTCTGCTTTATGATGTGTGGATTAATGAAGGCACTAAACCATTCTAATGATAGATAAGGAAATTATATCCACTGTTGCTGAAAGAAATAAAACTATTTCATCATAAATTAAAGAGGTCTGAAACGTTGCAAGCTCATCAATAGTGCATGGGCAGCAAAGAGGTACAATTTTATAACCCATTATGAGGCAGCTTAATTTATTAACATCCATCATCTTTTAGTGTTCTATTACTGCCAATGTTATTCTCACAAACTTATGGAAAACACCAATTTTTGTAGAAATTGTAAGAACAAATATGGGTCAGAAGAGTATCACAGCTAAGAGGAATGTCGGAATTGTTCTATTTTATTAGGATGTTGCACTGTTAATTTTAATTTCAATTGACATTCTCATCTAGGTAGCAGCTGTGCCCTAAGCTTGAGCAGCATGATTTACTGCTCAAAGATTAAATCTGGACTTGTAATAAATGGTTGGACCATAGATCCTAAGAGTATAATTCCTAAAATGTCACAGCAACAGTACCCTCCCTCCTATTGATCCAACGTGATCAGCTATGTTGATTCATCAGTGCAGGCTGCTGCAGAGTAGAACGCCACAAAAAGTACGTGGGGAGCATCTGTATTGGTCATCTCTTCTCTACCTGTCCATGTCATGCCTACTGCTACGGTGGCCATGATTGTCGCTGGGCTTCTGCTAGCACAACCAGATATTGAATTTCCGAGGGAAGGTGCTTTGCTTTTTTGCCCTTCTTCAATGCAAGAACGTAAGACACCTAGAGAAAGCCACTCAATACCAAGATATGCACAATCTCAAATGTGTCAAAGAGTATAGAAGAGCTAGCACCTGCTGTGAATTTGATATGGAAGTTCTCCAAAAGCTTTTGGAAGGTAGTTTGGATAGTGGAGGTTAATTGGTTCAAGTTATTAATTTCATGTGGGGCTTGATTGGGAGGGGCGTATTGCTGAGGGTGCAGCCTGAAATGATATAGATAGATAGATAGATAGATAGATAGATAGATAGATAGATAGATAATTTGAGATAGAGTTTTGTGATATAAATCATTAAGCAGCCTTGGTTAGATTTAAATTTGAGATTCTCATACCTCACGTGTTCTGAGTGCTGGCGTTACAAGCCTGAGTCCCCAGTCGTATCGCTGGCTTCTCTGCAATCTTTCTGCTTCTTGTCATGTTGTTGTGACAGGAACTATTGGGCGTACAGGCAGTTAGAGAGAAAAAGGGGCTTCAGGAATGGAGGATTTACTGGAAAGCAAGGTTAATAAAAACTTTGTGGGGAGAGCAGCTGCCCATAAGTCATGACAACCTGTAGCTGACCATTCCTCAGAACTGTCGGTAACCACGTGTTAGGCCGTTTAAAGAGAAGAGGGTGGAGGACCTTGAGGGCAGAGGATCTGAAAACTGATAAATGGTGGAGGACTGTAGTACCTACTAGAGGGTGGAGATTATAGCAAACAGCCCTAACAGCCAAGCTGCTACGGGTGAGTCAATCCCGATACTCAGCCCACTTATATGAGCACCTAGTCATTGAAGCCACGTGGGAACCCACCTGTCTCATTCCTTTATGACTAGCAGAAAGTTTTTCCTCCTTCTTTCCTCCTTCTGTATTTTTCCCGAACAGGTGTCTTCTCTACACTTTGTCTCGTTCATCAACAATTTCATTCCTTGACTATATTGGTATATTGGGACACAAATCTGACAGACTGTCAGCATGGCCAGCCAGCAACCTTTTGGCACTGTGAACAGCTTTTCTCCAATGAGACCCTCACTCGTGTCCTTCTGCTGTGCTGGCTACCCATGAATGGATTAGGAACTTATGAAACTGTGAACTGTTAATAAGCAAACCATTTCTCCTTTAAATTGTACTTGTGAGGTTTTGTGTCCTAGCAACAGGAGAGCGATTATAATAGCACTCTGAACACACACACACACACACACACACACACACACACACACACTTTTTTGCGGTACTGAGGCTGGAACTCTCGACCTATGCACTCAGCCAAATATCCTCTTTTTTTTTTTTTTTTTTTTTTTGGACATGAGCTTGCTAAGTTGCAAAGTTATCCAATCTGGGCTCAAACTTACATCCCTGGGCTGAAAGAATAGCAGTGCTCTGCTCGTCTCAGAGTGCTAGGATTATAGGCCCGCCCCACCATGCGTGGTTTATGCACCTATAATTGACAAATTTGTCCTAATGACCCTGACATATTTGCCTTCCCATCTCAATCCCTGAGACAATATCCTTCCGGCCATTTTTTTTCAGTAATTGTGACTAAAATTTATGTTTGCTAATTTTTTGTTTACATTTTTTATTCACCACTGGGGAAAAAAATGCTGAGTTCTAGACTCCGTGACTTCAGAGACTCTTGTAAACTAATCTTCTAGGCAGGGCTTATCAATGAAGTTAGTGCACCTCCCCTAACTCCTTTCCCCCGCTCCTAAGAGAATTGGTGTTGTAGACGATCACAGATCCTCCTTTACTCTGTAACCACCCATTCCCCTCAATCAGGGAGATTTACCTGATGAACAGAAGCCACGCTCAGTACAGGCAGCGCATTCATGGCAGTGACGTGAGCCAGTAGTCAGCTTGCAGTTCTCATTTACTTACTCCGCTTTAAACTAATCTTGTGGAAATAACGAGACACCACTTTATGCCTCAATATAATTTCAGTCATTTAACCACGAGGTTGAGGTGAAAATACTTGAAAACACTACCATTTGTGCAAATTAAACTAATGCACCATTCAAATCTTTTGTGTTCATGTGTATGTTGTGCGTGCGTGTGTGTGTGTGTGTGTGTGTGTGTGTGTACATATATTGGCTTTGATCCAAGACAGACTTCCTCATTGTTAAGTAACCTATAGTCACAAACTTATACCTTGCTGGTTTTTAAATCTAGCAGAAACATGTTGTCTTCCCAGTGTTTTCAACAGAAAGTGTAAATAAAATTAAGTATTATCTCAGGTTTACTGGCTCTTTTACATGTTACTCTATGATCAGTAAAATGTGAGGCTCTGTTTTGATATTTCAGTGCAAAATAGCGTTGTTCATAGCGAGAAGGACCACTGCCTCTGTTTTGTAACAAGGAGATTTCAGACTACAACGCAGTTGGCCAACAAGGAAAATCAGAAGGTTGTGACCATAAGAAATAAAGATGACTGTCGAGGATACAAAAGCAACAGAGGTTTATTGCTTTGTGCTAATCTAATCCTGCAAACATTCCACCTCCCCAAAAATACCCCCAATCTTATCCCCTTGCCTCATCTACTCATCTTTCTCGGACAAACACATTCTTTTGTACACCGCCAGTTAGTTTTGATATTGCCTGGGGGCTTTATTCTTTTGAAGGACCTCTAGGGACTAATTGTCCATGTTCTTATTCGCTATTTATTGTATGTATTCACTGAAATGTGGATTATCAGAGTCATTGCAATCTCATAATTTATTTTACATATGATACACAGAAGGGGGCACTGTGGCATTCTGACAACTCAATGCCTCAGAGCTAACAAAATCACTAGAGAAGACATCCTGATGAGAGGGGAAAAAAAACACAGGACAAGTTGTTGAATCTGTAGAACTTACTTTTCTTGCTCATTAACTTTATGAATGAATGTTGAGTTTTATTTAGGAACTTGTATGATCATTTTATTTTGGATTTAAAGTTTAAATAAATAATAAAACATGAGAAAGGCACATGGGATAACACTGAATCTGTGTGATGGCTATGTTTCCATATATCCCTGATTGCCTCAGACAAGCCTCCACTGACACTTGTAAAAGAAATTGCAAAATTATGTGTCAAAACTTCTATTAAAAATTAGTTTGACCATTGCTGCTTAATAGCGTGAGGTCCGTACAGATGAATTCAATTCATGAGTAGATTAATTAACTACCATATTGCCTGGCTCCAGAGTTTACTTCAAATTCCTACCACTCAAATTTCAAATGGGTCCAACATCACTAACCCAAAATTGAAAGAACTGAAACGAGGAACACATTTGGCTCAGGACAATTGGGTCTCCCATGGTGAGAAAGCTATTCAGAAAGAATCTTGTATTGAAGGTCAGCCAGGAGAAACATCTTCACATATAACAACATATATAGAGTATCAGGACTGACTAAGGGCAGATGATTAGCCTGAGCCATGTTCTAGTACTTGGCCCACATATCTTAACCATTTTTGTTGCCATAGCAAATGCCAGCTCCTAAAGAATGTAGATGACATTTTTTTGTATCTACTTCCTAGGCTTACACCCAGAAAATAGATCATGCTACCTCTTAGCAGTTGGTATTTAAAAGGTGTTTCCTAGTATCTAAATGTCTGTACTTTATAAATATCTAAATGGTGAACTGTACAATAGTGCTTCTTCTTATTTTTATATGAAATCAATTCTTTCAACCAAAAAAAAAAAAAAGGAAAAAAAATAAGTAACACTTTTGTCATTGGGCCATACGTGCCTTCTATGGAACAAAAAAAATTTCTAAAGAAAATTCCACAAGAAAAGTACTTTAAGGACCTGTGCTGGGAAGTGTTGGAGTCTTCAGGGCCCAAGAGCCTCAGCATCACTGACCTTGGCCGAGTTCCTTCCTTCCCACGAAGAAATGTTATTATTTGTAATTTAAGCCAGGTGTTGTTTTGCTTAAACACAGGAGCTGCCAGTTTAGTAAATGAGAAGGCGTTTACTGAAAGGACACCCAGAATGTGTCACTCTGTCTTCTGACCCCCTCCTCGGCTGTTCCAGGGTCCCGGGGAGGGGAGGGGGGCAAAGACCCCTACAGGGAAGAAGTGTGTTTGAAGTTTAGTTGGAATATGGGGACTAGTGAAGGCATCTTACATTTGATTCAGTGGACAGGAGAGAAAGGGAGAAAGAGAGAGAGAGAGAGAGAGAGAGAGAGATTGTTACTGTCGCTATGTCTTGTCCTCACTATTCCCTTCATCCTACACTACTTTTCTGTTCTACTGGAATACTGGAATTACCTTTCTTAGGTAACTCGGTGGTAAGGAATATTGTAAATGAAGATACTGTGGCTATTTTTCCCATTTTATTGATATGTACATGTGCAAGATTTAAGGTTTACAATGAAGTTGAGCATTTTGTGCACAACTTATCTTGTCAAGGTGACAAGGCCTTTCCCACTCTCCTTTTGTCCTTCTCCCTACCTACCCCTCCATCTCTCCCCACCCTACCCCCCTGGTTCACTTTGTTTTTCATTTTTAATGAGGTGGTTTAGAAGGTAGTGGTTGGGAAGTCTAGAGTCAACCATGTTGATCTAAGACTTTTAATTGCGACAAATATAATGTATTTATTTTTTTCCTCTCAGTTCTAAATGGATTGTTTCAGAAGTATTGTGCCTTTATCAAATTTGTAGTAAAACTTCAGTGAAATGTGGAAGGTTTTATAAAGGTAGGTGAAATTTAGATTAAGTTCTCTCTCTCTCTCTCTCTCTCTCTTAGATTTAAGAACATTTTTTTCTTAAATTGGCCCTCAACAGTTCCTCAGAGGAGAGGCCATGTGGAGGATGTCATGAGTTTTGACTATTGTCTATAGTTTATTTAGAACTTATTAAATTTTGGACTCAATCCTTCCCCCCTTTTATGAGAGAGGGTCTCTCACTGTACTTCAGGCTATCTCTGAACTCACTATGTACTCAAAGCTGGCCTTGGACTCACAGCAAACCTCCTGTCTCAGTCTTCCAAGTGCTGGGATTACAAGCATGCACCAATATGCCTGGTTCATGTCGCATTGGAGAATTGAACTCAGGGCCTTGCACTTGCTACACAGGCATTCTACTAGCTGTGCTATTTCTCCATTCCTCCAGCCATTGACTCAGTCTTACAGGTCTTATATTCTTTACCTCATGTAACTCTTCCAAACTAATATATTAAGTGCTATGAATGTCTTAGGCTTACAAAACTCTTTTTTAAACTACAAAACCTAGTGAGAAGATTCACCAGTTTCACAAAGTTAGAAAGTCATTGAGCAAGATTTTCACATCGATCTGATTTCAAAGCCCACGCTCCTTGCAATTTAACACATTTGCGTCCCTGGGAGTGCAACAGAAATGGTAATAGCTTCGCCGTTATATGGCTCCTTATAGTATGTACGCTTTATAGAATTTTTTTCAATTATTTGCCTCCCCTGCTCTCACACAAAATGCTCATTGAGGTAATTTTTTGTATTTTGTATTTTCTAACCTATCTAGGATTTAAAACATCAAATTATTTCCTTCAGATGTGCAAATGTTTGAACTTCCTCCTTAGGAAGTTAGCGATGTTTTTCCCCCTTCTCTGAGCTACTTAATATCTATGGATCTTCCAGAGCTCTGGTTGCCCCATTGGCTTAAGGAGACTGTTAATGCGTTTGTCGCCCATAATCCATGCACAGAATGCACAAGTGCAGTACGGGGAGAGAAGCACATGGCCATAATTTGATGATAACTAATAATAAAAACACTCAAGAGTATTATTTCCTCAATACAAACACATTTAATGACGAATCTAAAATAACTGTTATTTGTGTTTCTTTACCAAAAGTATGACCTTGTCATTTTCTATCAGTACTACTTAGAAATGCAATAAAACTTTAAACAGTTGACGGATGTCTCTGAAAAGTGTACAACTATTTATTGACCTATCTAATATTCTCCTTTATATTAACTCAAAATATTTTCAAAGACCAGAAATATTCTTGTGGTTTGCATCTGGAAAGTCCTTCAGAGTCTCATGTACGTGGATATTGTGGATTATCTATGGAACCATGTGCTGTTAGCAGATTCAGGTCCGGTTTGGAGTGGTGAATGATGGGTATGTGGTGGAAAACAGGTGCGTGGATTTTACTGGTAGACAGGATAGTCAAACTGACTTAGTCTAAAGACTGAAAGAACAACCATCATGATGTTCCTGAAGTGGAAGAGGCAGGGCCCTTACCAGAAAGATATGGGGGAGGGTGGCCAAGGTGTGTTTTTCATTCTTTATCATTCAGAGACAAGTAACTTTCTGAGCTTTACTTCTCTAATTAGAAGAACCGAGAGTCTAGAATTTTTTCCTCTATACGTAGATCTTTGCAAAGCTTTAACTAAGCTAAGCAGGGCGATTTGAAAACTGTGGGTGAAAGTTGAAGCAAGCAAACCCTGATATTTACGATGAAATTTCCAAAGTGGATGTGTCGCACTTAGTTTTATTTAGAGATACTAAAATGTGGAGGAGGCTTAGGAAAGATGCCTAGCGTGCAGTTTTTCAATAACTAAACATTTACTTAACTTGCAATGGTTGCTTTATAATTCTTTTATAGATATAATTTCCCATAGTGTTACTTTCCAGATAGAACTGTCTCTCTACCCCTTCCCCAGCCCTCTTTCTCTATCTTTCCTTAGTTATTGAGCGAGTCAGATTTTCTTCTGTAGAGTTTTCACTTTCTTTATCGTCTCATTTTCAACGCAAGAAATTTCTCTTTCCATGAATGGATGGGCGAATGAAGCGGTATCAGGTACGCTTGGTGATTATCTTCTTAAAAGAATATAAGGAATTTTAAAATATGTATCCTCAAGTTCCTACCTCATACCCAAGCTAGAGTAATGACTCATTTGTTTCATTTCTCAAACAAAATTAAACTTGTCCTCTTTAGTTTTGGGTTATGATAGTCCTAAAGGGTACTAACAATGATGATGTAAATTAGGGTCAATTAAGTTTATAATAAAGATTAGTCTTCATCATTCTCAATAGATTTCCAATTCTGTGTAAGTCATAATGAAATAAGATTTTCTAAACACATAACTACATACATAAGCTTTGAGTTTATCACAGTTGAGACCAAGCCCAGATTTCTCAGGTGTGATTTCTTATTCAGTAACTATTCTAGGTTTCATAAATTGTAAGAGTGAGTGGGATGAAGAACACTGGTCGCCTGTCCCAGGGCGTCTCTAACCTCAGCATCTTTGGAAATGCAGAGAAGGTGGAATACAGAGTCACAATTACGAAACACCTGTTAAAATGGAGCTCTTTGAAAGGTATCACACAGCATGATATTCAGAAAGGTTATGGCTCCTACATTGAAGTAAAAATGAGAAGGTGACCCAAAATGTAGAGCTATTGTGCAGGGCACACTGGCGACCAGGGTTCTTTGTTACCTCAGTTGGCTATGGTTTGGACTCCATTTCTGCCAGAGAGGACTCCCTCAGCCAAAAGGAATGAGAATTGACAAAACAAATAACAGAAAGTTGATATTGCAGCCCTGATCCTCGAGGTGTTTCTCAAAAATTATTCTTCATTTGAGATAGAAATATCCTCACTAGATGTCTACTAATTACAGAAACAATATGAGGTCTGTTTTTCACAGAAAGAGAAAAATGGAATAGACCCATGACTGGGCTCTCCATATATTGTACTTAACCTCTACATCAATCTTAGGGCAGAGCTGTGAATTTCCCCAAATATTTGTGACTAGCATATCTAGAAAAATATTAAGAAAACTGAATAAATACCAATGGGCTGCTGTAGCCCAAAGTTTCTTTCACCAATAGGTTTATTGATTAGTTCAACTCTTGAAAAATAACATTAAAATAAGTAGGAAACGTCTTTATCAGGTTCAGTGATTTAAAAAAATCAGTATAATGTAAAGAAGAGGTCAAGGCATAGAGGATGTGAACCTATGTAATAAAGCTGTCTGTTATACTCAGACAGCTTCATATTCCAATCTACAGCTGGAATATGTGCTTATAGTAAATTTATATTTAATTTATGTTTAATTTCTGTTTTGCGAGTTGCTCATTCAAAGGGTCATATTATCAAATAAAGAAAACATTTGAAAAGCTGAGACAAAGGTCTCTGTCCTCTGTGACCCCAGGGAAATGCCCAGAAATAGACTCATATAGGTGCCATCAGGGGCCAGACCAAGTCATTTTCAGTGTAGAAAAACTTTGATACACTTTTGAAATATATAATTGCTCCTCCTGGCTATAATGTGAGAAGATGTCAAAGCTAGAAAAGGGAAGGAGGATTGCTTCAGGGAAATTAATATTTAATTTTAAGGTTTAAATTATCTTGGCCTTAATAGAGTTGTCTGATTCATAATTCAAATATTGAACTTAGCCGGCTCTGAATTTGTAATTGGATGTGGCCCAGAATAATTTCTTTATCATTACATTTAAGAGATTTATTCTTTAGTGTTTGTTTGTATATGACATTCTTTTTCCTTATTTTTGCATTTTCACTCTTTTCTGAGAAAGATGTTGGAATAATAAGTTGGAACTTGGAAGCTACAATTTTAGTCTAGCATTAGTGCCTTTTAGTGTTAATATCTGGGAGAATTTACTTAGCTTCTATGCCTGTATCTATGCATAGGGAGATTTGGTATGTATTGTGCCTGCATCTCTCTTTCTCTTTTTTCTGTTATGTTCATGTGTGTTCATACATATGCATATATATATATATAAATTTGTCACCTTTTGATGAAGTCACGAGATGACTTTTCTCAATGCTGAATTCACAGAAATCATATATTTTTTCCAAGGAGAAGAATGGCAGGGTGGAAGGTGATAGACATTTTCTCAGTAGCTCTGTAAGCACCCTGGAGGAGGTGGATCCTGGGAGTAGAAGGTGATGGGCTTTAATCTTTTCACACCTTTTGTGATCTACCCTATCTCATCAGTATGACCTTCCCTCTGATGGTCCTCTGACCTTTGATCAGGCTTTTCTCTTGGTCTGCTCAATTCAACCTCTTACTGTTGGGCCTATGCTTCTCCTCTCAACTTGGGGCCCTGTTTCCTCTAAACACTTGATTCCTTCGGTCTTTGGCTACTACGCGTAGTCACTTCAGGAAACACCTATATGTTTTAAATCATCCTTTTGCACTATAAACATGTCTAAGCCACTTTCAGCTTGCAAACAAAGTCCCTTTCCAGAGGCTTCAAGCAATTCATACTAATTGTCTCCATTGATCTTTAAAAATGGCAGAAACAAGCTAACACATGAAAAATTGCTCTTACAAAGGCCACTTAAGACCTTTACTTAAGGATCAAAAAAGTTCTATTGCTGGTCTTTTCCTTAGAATAGCATTAAACTCCTCCATTATTTTCCTTTGCTTTCTTGCTACCTCACTTCCCTTTGAAACATAATTTCATATGCCAATGCTGTTGTGGAACTAGCTTGTGGCTTGGCGCACAAACTATATCCTCTGTTGGCCTGCAGTCTATACTCAGGGTGCTATAGTAAGCATTCAGAACAGAGGACCCGATAGTAGCATTGAATTATCTATTTTTTACATTTCTTCATTTTTGTGCATTAGATTATTTGAGGTAGATCTTTTTACTATCCCTATTGGGTACATGAAGACCTAGCGGCTCAAAGACATAGAAATTAAAACTCCTTTATTTCTCACTATTCCCTACTACTGAGGTTCTCTTTCAATGCCTTTAAGAAATGGAGAAAGAGCTCCTAACGTTCTTTCACTGTAACACTACTACTAATCGCTAAATACACTGATTTCATTATATTCAACATAATAATGATCATTATTTGTTGAAATATTGCCGTGCTCTACATAATTGGCTGAGACTTTTAATATGTTGTATATCATAGCAAAACTATTATGAGGTAGTTTATTTGCTCTTTACCCATTGGATAATGGTGAATAAGTGAGTTTACTAAATTCTAGGTGCTTCTATTTGTTTGATTATTAAAATTGTATTCTTCCTATTCATCTTCTAATTCATTACCTCTTCATTGTATAGACATAGAGATCATTAACATAAAATATTCCTAGTTTTTTAAACTTCCTTTACCATCTAAAACAGCACATTAATCCTCACTATTAGCACCTTGAAATATATGATATTCTAGGGTCATTATATTATAAATATATTTCTCTAGTGGAAATAAAAATGCCTTGATTGTGGGAACATGGATTCTATTTTTATTTTACATCCTGGTCTCTAGATATAAGCTTAAAGTTTACAGATATGCTTATCAGACATGAGGATATGCAAACTTAGTCTGGTATAAAGATTGTAATTCAAAGAGAATTAATAACTAAGAAAGTAGGCTTTTAACATCATTCGCAAAAGTTAAAAAGTGGAAACAAATTAAATATCAACAGATAAACGGGTAAACAAAGCATAATATACCCATAAGAGTGGAATATTACTCAGCCTTAAAAATAAATGAAACATTTATAATACTACAATATAAATAAAATGTACAGGAGTATACTAAGGGATTAAAGCAGACACTTAAAGAAAAAATATTGCGTGAATTCACTAACCTTACTTATAAGAAGTACCTACAATGGTCAAATCCATAATGACAGGAAGTTGGGTGGTGGTTGCCAGGGCCTGACGGGAGATGGAGTGGAATGGGCAGTGTTTATGTAGCAGCTACAGGAGCTTCGCACTGGAATCATGAAAGATTTCGGGAGATGGATAATGGTAATGATTTTGTAACAAAATGAATATACTGAAAGCTATTAAGCTGTGCATTTTTAAAAGGTTAAAGTGGTAAATTTTACTTATTATGTCTGTTACCATGATAAAAAATAGTCCAAAAAAGAGAGGTTACATAACTCAGGCCCACATCCAGCAAGGCAGTGGGAAGGAGGAAAAGGCCATGTTCAAGGCCACTGGCAAATGTGTTCAAGGCTGCCTGTAGCACTGCCTCTGCCCACCCCTGCAACTCGCCGGGCCTTTCCTGCCCTAACACCCTGCAGCCATGATGGCCTTGTCTCTTGCCGTCACACAGATCCACTTTATTCCCAGAGGCTGCTCCTAATTCCCACTTACTCTGCTGACAGAATTACCATTTCTCAAGATTTATGAATGGCTGGATCGTTCTTGTCACTCCGAAGCTCTAAAATCAATTCCTTAAGGATTTCTTCCTTGACTGCGCTTTAAAAAGATGAGATGTCACTCATTTCATCCTCATCATTTTAGGAACATTTTGTTATAACACTGTTTTATTGTTGATGTAATGTCACTTAGCAATGATTTTCAATTACTTGTGTACGTATCTATCTGTGTTCGGGGCTACATGTTGAATGTCTGTGTTCCACCAAGCCAAAATCTAAGCAACTTGAGGGCAAGAACTTTTTCTATCATACTCACTGCTGATTTTGACATCTGAAATGCTGCCTAACGTGAATTAGGTGCTCAGTAAGTAAGGAAAGAAACGGGAAAAGGATGGGAAGAAGGAAGGAAGGAAGGAAGGAAGGAAGGAAGGAAGGAAGGAAGGAAGGAAAGATTTGATTCTTCTATTTCTTTTTTTTAGTAAAAATATAGGTTTGTTATAATTTGGACCTGGAATGTTTCCCAAAAGAGTCGTGTATTAATATGCTGTGGACTGTTCATGGATTTCACTTGCTATCAGGATGCGGGGCCAGGTCGGGTGGAGGGATTACTAGGAGTGTGGATGGAAACGGTATATTCTTGCACCAGTTTCTCCCCCGGGCCGATTCCTCCGTCTTGGGAAACCATGAACAATGGATCTCTGGCAGACCCATAGTATTACTGGGAGCCAACCGTGACCAGGCTGAAACTTCCAAGCCTGATCTAAAATAACCCTTTCCTCCCTTAACTTGTGGACATCCGATATTATGTCCAGACATGAAGAGGTCACTAAAATAATTTCATTTAAATGTTTACTATGACCGCTAGATCAAGTATCTAGAACTAAAGAGTGAGAATATATTGCAGGTGGATCCCTGCTTTAGACAATCTGTCATATGATAGCCAGATTTACCACCAAAATTCACTGGATAGTAAAGCTCACCTTTCAAACAATCTTTGTGTGCCACTGAGATCCAACAAAGGAAACCTTTAAGTGGCAGGTCCCTTCTCTATCTAAGTGGTTGTCTCAAGGCCATTTGCTATAATAGCATGTAAGAGAGTTTGAAAGAGTTTAAAACTAAAGTAAAATGGCTCTTTGAACTGAAGTCCATCTCAATAAAAATTTAGTATTGCTGAAATATTGAAAAAAACTTCAAAGGAAGCATGTAGCCTGGAATATTACTTAAACACCTATGAGGACATTTTTGGCAAGTGAATAAAAAGAACCCTACCAAAAAATAAACCAATCAAATGTTAGCAGTCTGAGATTGCATTTTTTAATAGAACTAAAAATGTTCAGAAAACAGTTTATCAATAATGTGATTCTTGACTCAGTAGACTCACGGATAGCATGGTTTTAGAATACATGTGTGCTGTATTCATCCATGTTCAGGAGATCTTGTGTTACAGCTATGAGGAGGTTTCCAGTTTCCATTGCAACATAATTTCCCTTCTATACTTGGTGGGTTTGTCTTCTCACATTTCCAGAGCTGGGAAGCAGCTAGAGAGACAAGCCGCGGTAGGTGCATCTCTGTTTCCCTATTTCTTCCTTTTCCCATTTGGATCCACCCTTAATGGAGATTTTGGTTGCTATTCCAGGCACTTCTTTCTGCCTTGTTATGTTTCTACCATTCTAAGCTCAAAGTGAAAGTAGTCAGTCTAAAGACTTTTGGGTCACATATCTCAGCCAATTTCATAATAAGTGCACTGTCAAGTGGATCAGAGACTTCCCCTGACAAGGATCTTACAAAGCACACAGAAAGGATTCGTGCCATAACTATTTTGAAAACGGGACACCCATTCAGAGTCTATTTTCATTCATTGCTATTTTCCTCATCATCCCTAAATAACACAATATTAGTATTTCCTTCCATTTATCCACATTATCCCTTTCTGCCTAGAGAATCCTGTCATCTCCTATCTTCCCTCAACATCCTAACCATGGTCAGAAGGCTTATTTTAAAAGACCTTCTTAAGGTTCACACGCAGTTTTCCAGATTTACCTGGCTCACTAGAAGACTTGGTCCCAGAATTCCAATCTAATTAAGCTTCTGTGTTACACTCATACATCACCATTTGCTGCTGGTTTTATTACATGCAAATGATTTAGTTGAAGTCATAGTTGGCTCTGTAACTTTGAAGTCCCCTGACATCTTCAACATGGTAGTATCTGTCACTGAAGTGATTTCAGTCGTTTCCTAAAGTCTCAAACAATGCTCAAGCTTTCCTACAAGTGCAATTACTCATCTGTTGATCAAATTACCCGGGAATTCTCCCAGTGTTTCCAGCAGCAGCACATGGCACAGGGGAGGGCCACACCACAGATTATGAAAATTATTTTAGAAAGAGCTTAGATGTTTATTTATTTTCTTCCCCGTCTTTCTCATCTGTGTTTTCACTCTGTTTTGATGTGTTATTTAATTTCATAATTACAACAGGTCATTTTAAGGCAAGTGGTGCAAGGACCAAGCCCTCGATGAGGCCTGAGGCTTTAAGATACACGGTCTCAAAAACATCTCGGATCCTGTCCCTGAATTATATACTCAATATTTGAGCATACAATGGACAATGGCAAATTGAAAGATTCTGAGTTAATGTTGAATGGAGAATAAGGAAAGAATATTTTGAACAGGAAGCCTGGTTGATCGTTAGGAGTCCCTTTGGCTGTCTGGTTTGGAGATCTAGAAGCTTTTGCACATCATTGATTTAACAGAGGTAAATGCACCCCGCTAGGGGGCCAGGAAGTTGGACTGGGCTCTTAGCTGCATTTGAAAAGCAGACCAGCTGCAGTTCCACAGCCATTGATTTACCTAGTGAAGCATGAGATTTGATTATCTCTCTGTTAAAAAAAATTCTTTAACAGTCATGGCTAATTGGACATGAAATCATCTAGTTCTACTCCAGATCAAACTACATAATATGACTCAGAGAGTCATTACCCACACAGTGCAATATTCAGTTTCCCTATATAAAAATCTTGGGGGTGGATTTGGTTAGTACAGAAGGTTGAGGATGTTCGTTTGCTCAGTAAGTGCTCGGATATGAGACCTTTCATAATTTCTCCGCCCTGTGAAACTTTTACATTAAAAAGCAGCAGAAACGAGGCACTAGAGTGACACATAAGACATGGTGGGTGTGAGAGAGTAATCAGAACATTTCTGCACTAGAAGTCAGAAGCCTTGGTGCCACTGTTCAGCCTGCAGGAAATCTTAATGATGTACATTTATTAGACATTTTGCTAAAAGATATCATATTGCCATCCCACTCATCTTATATGTGAAGAAGCCTTGTCTCAGTAGATGAGAAACTTCCCCAACGCTGTAAGGATAACAAGGTAGAAGACTGGGATTCAGAACCAAGCACATCTCTGCATCACTCCGTGCCTCTGCCGTTTATTGTGATAAATGTAATAGCCTCATATAGTTAGAACGGAATATATAAATAGGAATGTTCATATGTGTATGCATTCCAGTTCTACAGTGGCTTTTGCATTATGTTTACAGTAGATTTTTAACTTGCTTTGCTTACGAAAGTGTATATTTGATATTATAACAAGGTTATAATACATAATGCAAGTACGTAATGCAAGTGTATTTTGATATTATAACAAGGTTGCCTGAGGCAGTCAGACAGGATATGGTGGCTTCTGACACAAAAGCAACAGTTACCGCTGGGATGTTGACAGGAACCTAAAGTGACAGCCTGTTGTTGTACATGAAACAGGGGGTTAAAACTTTCAGAACTTCTCAATTATTTCCAGATAGTTTGATGTAATACCTTCTGGTATGAAAATACTGCATCAGAAAAGAAAAAAAATGTTTATCAAAGGTGATATTTTGCACAAAACCCCAGGTAAGTGATTTAAAAGAAAAGCCAAAAATATACTCAAGATACTAGTTGCCTCGTTCTAACTAATCTGCATTATTATGACAAAATAAATTGATATAATGTTTTTAAAAAGTTGACCAAGAGAAACTCTGCATCTTGCCGTCTGGATGTTGTTGCACATGAAAATTCTTACTTTTACAAGAGCCCTTGTATTAAGAGGCAAGGGAATAACATTATTCATATGAATTTAGAAGATATTACATCACCTACCCGGAATTTGTTTATGTTACTAAAATGAATCTAATAGATTTCCCACAATGTTTATATCTGTTCCCAAATCCACAAATTTAGATTTTTTAAATCATAACCATGACCTTGAAGTTAACTAACTTATATAGGACAAGACACAAAAATTTATAGATTAAAAAGATGTGAAGAACATTTTATAGCACAACATGACATGAGAATCTTTTATCCTCAGTACTCAAGGGAAGTCATCATGAGAAAAAGCAATAAAAATCCCTGAAAGATGGGCTAGATCTCAGAGATAAGGGAATGTGAACCCTTAGTGTTCTGGTCCTGGAAATACATCTGACAAGCACTAGGTGAGCACAACAGGATGGTGAATGAGTGTGGGAAAAATTATCTCAGAGAAAGAAGACTTGTAGAAGTTGGCGCGCATTTCTAAATAACAGAAGGACTTAAGTTGCAATACAGTCAAACTTGTGCCTCATGTCTGTGGGGCCATCAGAGTTAACTCTCTTTCTGTCTGACCAGGACTCTCTTGGCCTTGGGCCTTAGCAATGACCCCTTCGGCTTGTGAACAGTGTTTCTACTGAACTCAAGCTCTATGCCCCGTGCCACCCACCTCCACATGACTGTGACCTAGATGATCAGTAAGATCATGCCCTACCTTGTAATTTCATGTTAGTTTCTGTTGCTCGATGGCTTTAGGGAAGCATTGTCTCATTTCGGACCTGCAAGGATTTTTCTGTCTAAGCATTTTGCCTTTGCTATGCCTCCTTTCTTTCTCCTATAAATAAGGATGAGACCTTAGCTCAGAGCTGCGCCACGGTCGCTCTCTCCTCTAGAATGCTGATCCAGTGGAGTCTCTGTAGGCCTTGCTGTCCCAAGACAGGACACGGACAAATTTTTTCATGCCTTCAGCTTTTGTTGAGAGTGCAACACATGTCCCCAAGGAATGTGCCTGAATGAAAGGTACAAGGACACCCTGGTTGGATAGGAGGAATATAGATAGACAATCCTTTCTCTGTGCAGGCTACTGAGTTCTTTATTGTCACTTGAATCTTTTTTCCCTTATCTGAATGCAAGTTTGCTTTAATTTCAGCCTTTTCTTTATTTTTTCTGTTTATTTTTCTTTCTTTGGTGGTTTCTAAGAGGAAATCAACACATACATCACATAAAAGGGAGATTTTACTCTCATAATTTCAATTCTAGAACTAATTATTAAGGTACAGAATGATAAATTTGGGGGTAGGAGAGAATAGATTAATGTTGCTGTTTTGTTGACAGCAACAAATAAATCTTAGTAGGATTATTTTTTAGCTCTTTGAACATATCTCTTTATAAATTTTAGATTGAATCTTAGATAAAAAGTTCCAACATGGGCAGGAAAGTGGTAGCAGAGAAGAATTAATGCAAATTAAAGTAAAAAATCAAAAATTTTTACTTTCCCTGGAAACTATTAAGAAAAAATGTGGCGTGCATGCATGCGTGTGTGTGTGTGTGTGTGTGTGTGTGTTTGTGTGCGTGTGTGTGTGTCTGAATTTCTACCTCTGAAATAAATGTTTGACCTAAACCTAGAATGAAATTTGAATCCAGATTTTCTCAACCCAAATCCTACTTCTGTTTCTTTGGAATGTTTTAGAAAACTTATTTTGATTGACCCAAGTATGACTCATTATAACAAATCATCACAAAATAGTCCCAATGTAAAATTTTTTTCAAGAAAAACCTTCAAGGAAATTAGAGGTTATTTCAATTTATAAAGCACTTTTGGTCTCTAAAAGTTTCATCTGTTTATAACAGAACAGTGTCTTGAAATCCAAATTCAACAAGCCATTTCTTGTGAAAGTCTACGGGCAAAAGAGGCAGCCATTTTGGACTCCTCCCTCCAATGTTCCATTCCTTATCTTCTGTTGCACCACCAAAAAGTCCTGCTAACCCCAATATATTTTTACATAAAAAATAGTTCCATCTTCTCTGTAAAGGAAGTGAAAAACATCATTTTTTCTTTGCCAGACTTAAGGGTTATGTAATCTTTATAACTTCTAGAGTTCAGGTAAAGTACAAAAGGAGGGGTAGTATTCTGAGGACATCAAGAGAAAGGTGAATCAGAAGGAAAGAAAAGAATAAACTGCTACGATTTCAGAACCACATTTTTATATTGGCAGGCAAGATTTCTGATTTTTCGCTCAAGTATCTGTACCTCCAAAGAACCTCACCAATTACTGTCAAGTAAATCTTAGCGCAAGAAGAGAGCCCTTTGGAGTTACGTTGTTTCAAAAGTAAGCCTCGCAAAAAAGAAGCTTTATGCTGAGAAATTCTCCTAGAAAGCCTCAAAGTTAAATTTTTAAAGGCTTGACCTCTCAAGTACATTATGTGACTAATGAACAAGTTCAGTATATTCCAAAAAGAAAAGGAAAACAATTGCTTTTGTAATGGTTCATGGGTTTTAAAATGTAGATAAATGCCTTGAGTTAAGGAAACATATTTTTAACACTGGAAATAGAGACCTTTCTGGAGGTGTTGAAACCAGGGGACTCTTTGTGAATTACCAAACTAGAGATTGAAAAAAAAATGAAAATGGTCTTCATTTTCATTTGTGTAGCTTTTAGGAAACAAAAGAGAGACAGCCAGCACAATGAAGGTGAGAATTTTCTGTTATATTCAATTCTTACTTTTATCTTACATTAAGATATTCAGTTCAGTTCATTTTTGTAAGAATCTCTATATTTTGTGAGTATTGGGCATTTTTGCCCAGATGTGATTTCTTGAGCTACAGTGAATTTGTGATGAGAAAAGGATGGGCTTGGAACTGACTTGTTCCTGGTAGAATGTGAGCTCTGGCTGACTGACTTGGTTGAATCCACAGTTCTCACAGTATGACTGGGCTACCAGGTCCTCATACTAATAGGAGCTTCACTTTCAGGATTACACACCCAACAGCTGCTTTTATATCTATGACACTGAATAATCTCCACTGAGTCGAGGAAGCAATTCACTAGGGACTTCCCCTTCCAAACTGGGAATATAGCTCAACTGTAGAGTACCTGCCTGGCATGTCTGGGGCCCTAGGTTCAATCCCTAGAACCACAAACAAAATACAATGTTACAAAAAGACACAAACTGTCTCTTTCTCCCTGTCTACCCTATCACAAAAAAGGTAATTCAGTCTGTATACTTAAGCTTCATTTTAGCTAATAACATAATGATGGCCAATGATGGAGTTAGTGAAAGTGAACTATGATCGCTCTGTGAATTGGTTTTATATTCTCATGGAACATTTTCATGAGACCAGAATCCTTGAAAAAAAAAAAATCTTTGTTAGTTTTAACTGTATGTACAATTCATAGGTGCCTAGAGTTTGCGATTATTATTATTATACCCATAAATATGTATTCTTACTCGCATAGCTAGGAGGAATGAATCAGATGGAAGAAATATGTCATTCTTGTTTTCACAAAAAAAGTGAACTAAACATAGACCATTTTCCGGAAGCTCCAGTCTCATCTGTTGGAATAAATGAGAGTAGCCCCAAACGCTGGAGGGAACAGCTGTGGCTTGAGAACAGGCTCGTGTTCCGCTGTACTTATTTTTCCTATGTAAATTTTCTCTTTCCTTTCTCTATGTGACATGCTTTCTCCTGCTTTCCTTATACTGTGCATTGTATGATGATAAAATGACAAAAAAAAATTGAATGAAGATTGAAAGCAGACAAAAAGTGATTTCTTATCACTCCATTCCTAGGTCTGATACTGAGTCTCCTTAACCCCCTAAACAGGGTTCCTGATCAAAGAGGCTATATTGATCTCTCAGAATATCTTTTTCTCAAGAGTCAGAATATAGCACTTTGGATTGGATTGTGTCTCCTGGCCAACTTCCGTGGACTTTAGAAATACAATTTTCAAGTCTTTTTGGAAGAAAAATGAGGAGCTGAATTGCTTTGGCAAATATTTTACCATCACGCTTTTCAAACCAGGAAAGTTTATCAAACAAAATACGTGAAGTATATCTCAATTCTTATGAAAAGAAATGACAGACATCAATTTTATTTGAGGCTTCAAATCTCAAATAACTGTTAAGACCCATGAATGTTTGAGTTGTACAGGGCCTTAAGTACTATTATTCTGACACTAATATTAGCCTCTAAACTTGCTTTTACTTCAAAAGTGGCCATTATCCCCTAACATAGCATATTTGGTTTCCCTGCAGAGGTTAACTTTGACACCATGTCAGCCTGTAATTTCATTTTTCCTGACCAAATACTTAGGGTTCACGTTGTTGCTACTGCTTAGCTTTGACCTCCTGACGTTGAAATCATCCAGCTTCCTTCAGGAATGCCTGCCTGCTCAGAGCGTTCACCTTCATAATCCTCAGGTTGTGTGATAGATAGATTTCTAATATGGTTTTCAGTGAGTTCCGTATTGCCCCTACAATTATGGCCATTTGTAGTATAGTTTCTGAAGACCACTCCGCAGACCAGAAAACGATAACATTTAAAGAACCCACTCCTATTATTTGACTGTAAAATGCAACTGTTTTTCGTGCTGCCCTAGACTCTCGATTACTCTCTTGGCTGGCACACTTCCATTTTGAAGAGATTCGCGTAGCAAGGAACAGGACATACCTGCAGTCAGCGGGCTGTTTGAAACTAAAGTCCTCAGTCCAAGAGCCTTTGTGTGACTGAGTGAATAACTAAGCACATAAGCTTAGGAGTGATCCTTCCACTGTTACTCTTCACATGTGTTCTCATGGCTAAGTGGCATCTTGACTACCGGTAGAAACTGTAAGGTAGTACACGAGTGTGTGTATTTGTGAGGGATTCTGCTAAAATATGTATTACATGAAATATATCATTTTCACCATTTTTTAAGAGAGAGGAGGAAAGATTTATCTTAGATCACAGTTTTAGGACATTCCAGTCACTTGTGGACAGCCTAGAACGAAAGAAGGGCTTGGTGGAGGACGGCTGGAGAGAAGCTCCTCAAGCCTCAGAAGACAGGAAGCTGAGACAATGAGAGGAAGGGTGGAGCTAGCATACATAGCTGCAGGTCTTGTCGCAGTGACCCACCCCTCCCAACAGGTCCCACCTCTCAGCACCACAGGAAACCAACATAGGAGCCCTGTGATTGGATTACCTTCCAAACAAGAGGCTTTGGGGAACATTCCAGATTCAAACTGTAACAGTCTTAGTTCAACATGCTGCATTTTCTCTAAACTTAGGCCCCTTGCACACACTGTTTTTTCCTTCTTGGAGTACTTTTTCATACTCTTCACCTAGCTATGTCTTACCTTTCAGGTATTAACTCACTCAAAAAAAAAAAAAAAAAAAAACCCTTCCTTAAGGAGACTTTGTTACCCTTTTCCAGACTAAGTTTGTGTCTCTACTCTGTGCTCCAGAGTACATTTTCCTAAAATTTTTAACCCTTATGTTTCCAAAGCCTAACACTAGTTGTCTGCTGGAACATCTCAACTACTTGAGCAGCACTATTTTCACCATTTTTAAGCTGGAATTTCCATGGGGTTAAGTAAATTTTTGGGGTTATTTTTTTCTTTGTGCAAATATTATGAACCATTATTTTCAGAACATTTTTGTCTTTGTTTAGTAGTACTCTTTATCATTAAACACAGATTATATATTACCCTTTCTTTTCTGACTCTGGCCATCAGCATTCCATTTTCTGTTTGTCACTATAGTATTGACTTCTCTGGCTAACTCAAACATTTTGAACCATATAGCATGGTGATCTGTAACTGGCTTATTTTATGTAACATTTTATCTTTGTAGTCTATTCATGTTGTTATTTGTCAGGAATGATTCTCTTAAATATGTTCTTGTACATACACACTATAGGATTTTCATTCATCCATTCGTCTATTGATTTAAATGAGTCATTTATGCTTTTTGACTATTATAAATAATGTTACTATAAAAATTGTTTTAGAATTTTATTTAGTTATTTTGAGACTGAGTGTCAGTCTGTAATTGAGGCTGATTCTGAACTTACTATGGAGCCCAGGCTGACCTTGAATTAGTGGCAGTCCTCCTGCCTCAGCCTCCCAGGTGCTGGGATTACAGATGTGTGCCATGAAATATGACTTATATGGTGCTGGAGAATTGAACCCAAGGCTGTGAGCTTGATAGGCTGGTGCTTTGACTGCTGAGCTCTTCCTCCTACCCACAAATATTTTTGAGTCCTTACTTCCTGTTTTTTGATTATATAACCAGAAGTGGTGACTCTATGCATGTTTGTGTTTGCTTATATAGTATCAAGCTATTTTGAAAAGTCACTATCGCTTGTGACCATTATTTTTAAAATGATAATTAAAGGGAATCAGTGTGCACAAAAGTGGAGGAAAAGTAAGACCCATTCTCGGGCACTTGATAGCATGAAAGGAAATACCCAAATATTCTTGTCATCAAATGTATATTCATACTATACATTACTATATTTACATATATGTAGCATACTATATGTATACATGTTTACCATATATGTGTATTTATGCTACACTACATACTACATGTGTAATATACATATATACTATATCACCTAGTATGGTGCACCATATCCATTTGTGCATAGTTGTGTGTATATATATGCATATATTCATATATATGTATGTATATATATATATATATATATATATATCACAAAGAAAAGTTTTTGATACAATATAATTTGTAAAAATACATCATGCCTAGGCAGATAATACCCAGTTGAAAGGGAAGAAGCTATAGCAAATGAGCCAGCTGACTAACAGCTTATAACACAAATTAGACATAAGACCTCTTCCCGTGATACCTCATTATGCCCCTGCACCGGAAGATGAAGAATTCTCAAAGGGAGAGCAGATTGCCCCTGGAAGGCGCCCTACACAGACGCCTCCGATGCCTGCTCAGAAGCCTCCTCCTCCTCCTCCTCTGATAGAGAGCTGCTCTGTTCACTGGGACTTACTGTATCGCCATAGCAATTATTTTGTTGGCCCTTGTATTTTTGCTTTATTTTGTCACTATCTTTTACACAACAGCTTTTGTTTTGTTCAGCCTTAAATAACAGATAGACATGTTATTTTTCCTTAAAGCTAATATCTGAAAAAGATTTCTAAGTTGAATATGAGAACTGACCAGGCATTGCTAGAATAGCCTGCCGATTGGACTGCTTGTGGGCCGAGGGTACAGCTCAGTGCTTTAGCGCTTGGCTTGCGTGCACAAGGCCCTGAATCTGATTGCCAAGACTATAAGAAATAATATTGAAAATAGAATCTACTTCAAAATTTTTTATCTTGACTCCTTCATTTTCCTCATGTGGACTGAAAAAACTGTGACTGTAGTGTATAATATAACTTTTAAACTGTTGATTGTGCTTATAATTCATGAATCATATCTTGGTCCTGAGTCTTTGGAGGCAGAATATCAAATTTCTAACATTCTCCTCCAGAGAGTAATCACAAAGTCACAAAGTCTGTCCCATGGGAACCTTTTAAAGGTAAGGCCTGGACATTATCTCTACGATAATTGTGAAAAAAAAAAAAATGCTTCAAAAATGTGTCGGCCTCAATCCTAAATGTATAGCAACTAATCTGTCAACTAAAATCAAGAAACTAGAATACTGGGCTCCATCTTGACTATTGCTCTGTACATGTTCCTTATCAAATTATGTGTAATAACTAAGGAACAACAGTTCTCAGGAAAAGGTTATGTTTATCTGCCTTCTATCAGAAACATATTATGAAAAATACAAGCTCCGGTTTACTAAGAAAATACAAATTTTGGAATCGGCTGGGTGCAGTTACTTGGAATTTTATATTCTGGTATGTTTACCCACCCTGCGGGTGTAAGCATCCTCTCTTTTCTCAACTGGAACTGGAGTGTTAGAGATGTCATGATCAGAACAACTTTGATTCCTTTTAATTCTTATTTTTCCCTGCTTTCAGGCTAACTTCAGGGCTAATTGGCTACAGAGCTGGGAACAGCTCATTTTTCATATCCTATATATAGCATAAATTATTAAAGATGACGAGCTAAGGAACTTATTTCAACAACAACAAAAAAGGACACATAAAGTAGAAAATGAAATTAACATTTACCATTTACATTGAACTGATGGTACTCCTACACTTATTCAAAAAGTTAAACCTAATTATCGTAGATTGAGATGCATGTTTTTTCACAGGAAAAAGAAACTATTTGAATTTCCAGAGGTTTCCTTGTCAGGTACCTTCAATTACTAGTGACTCTCAGCCAGGCCTCGTGGTGCAGGCCTATAATGGCAGCATTCTGGGAGGCCTAAGCAGGAGGATTCCAAGTTCAGCTTAGTGAAACATTGTCTAAAACGTCAAAAAAAAAAAAAAAAAAAAAGGGCCTGGGAAGTAGCTCGAAGTATAGATATTTCTGTGTTGGATCCAAAGTATTGCAGGAAGAAAAGTGACTGTGAAGCAGTATAAATAGAACTGGTTGTGAATTCTAATATACCTATGCAGAACTGGGCTGTTGCTCTCATATAAAAGAGAAGAACGCACATAATTCTAAGTAAGCTGACGGTAGCACCCGTGTGTGATAGTGCAGATTCTCCCCTGAGAAAAGGCCCGTGGACTTTCTCAGTGGTGTTCATCGCTTGTCTCTCCTCCTGTTTCGGGTTAATATCTAGGCCAAGACCCTTCCTCTGTGGTTATCCCACGGAAAGCCAGCCTTATATGTCTGATATTTTACCTCTATGGACTTTGGGTCAAGATAGGGCTGGCAAACATCTCGAGCATAGTCACGTGTGGCAGGAGGAAACGTGTGTAGGTGCTTCTCTTTCCCCCACTTGCTTCTTTCATCCAGTCTGTTTTCTGAAGCTGTCCTAGGCTAATTTTCATCACCTACTAATTTTTGAAAATAATAGAGATCATTGCTCATAAATAATTAAATTCTTCATAGCATCTTTGCCCCTGAGGAAAAAGCAACATGACAACAGTGGTAGAGCTAACTGAAGAAGTCAATTGGGGGGTGTGACATCCTTCCACACCTCAGCCTGATAGGGCATATAGAGCCTCACATTTACTGAGGGACTGGAAATGCAGCCAGGCACTGCTCATCCAAATGTTTGAGCACCAACCTTGGTAGATTAAGGAATACATGCAAGGGACAATCATATGTTTTTTTCACTTTCATGGAGTATACAGGTTCAAAGCTGGAACACTGAAGTGAGATAGACACACATACAAGTAGCACATGCAATACACATACTAATGAAAATTATGATCTTAGATGTATTTCGTGTTAGGAGATCATAAAATACAATGGATTGGTTTCAGGCCTGCGTAATATCTGAGGAAGTGAGAAAAATGAATTATAACATTGGGGATAGTAAATGTGACCGGGCAGGAGCAGGGAGAGAGGATTACAAAAGAAATATGTTGAGTTTAGGGGCCATGAAAGTGATTGTTATGTTGAGTAAAACAGAAAGTGAAGGATGAATAAATAGAAAGCGGCCGGATCACAGGAGCTCCTGTAAATCTGGTAATCATTCTGAAAAATGTTGATCTATGTACTTTTGGGTTAAACAGAACCTTTGTAGAAGGGATGTAAGCCAAGGAAAAGAAATGGCAAACAAGAGATAATAGTAAATCTCCTTCAGACATAATATGTAAAATTGTTTAGTTTGAGGATGATGTGGATTAAAGACATTAATTTGGAGTGTCTCAAAACATTTCTAGGAAGGCGTTGTAGGGATTAGAGTGCTCAGAATACGTTGTGTCAGCTTCTCAATAGAGCTGTAACAAACTACCACACATGTGGTAGCTTAAACAACAGAAATATATTCTATCCCTCTTTGGAAGCCTAATCTCTCAAAAAATTCATTAGAGTGAAAATAATAACCATACCGAAAGACCACAGTCCTCCTGGAGGCGCTTAGAAAACATGCATTCTTTTCTTCCTTTGGTGTCTGAAGTTCTGGCACCATTTCGCTTCTGGCCACATCTCTGAAATAATGGTTTTGATGATCCTAGTGCCTCCTACTCTTTGGAAAGTGTCACAACTCAGGTGTGACTGACCAAACTGTCCAATCTGCTGTGGCCAGCTGCTGTTTTAAATGAAGAGATTCCTAGAAGGCATGAAATAGATTACCTTTCGGAAGCCACAGACAAAGATTAAATTTCTCTTCAGGCAAAGGCAAATTCCTTAACTATACTTCAACTCAATTTCTAGGGAATAAGACTTAGGTATCATAGAGCACAATATTCATTCTACAATATGCAGATTTATTTGCTTACCGCATTTTTATGTTTCCTGTTACATGTGTGGTAGGCGCTGTACTAGGAGTTAAATTTGCAAAATAGGCTGTGAGGTCTGAGGAGAAGTTAAAAAATAAGTAGGTACATGTTGATTGTACACAGTGGAGGGATATAAAGGAGAGGACACATTAAGGAACACTCCTAAATTTCAGGCTTACAAAATAAAAGAAGTAGATTTTGGTGGTCAGAGTTTGAAGGCCCAAGTTTGAAAAAAAAATGATTATATATTACAACCATACATGTCAACTTTAAAGCTCCTATGACACATGTAAATATAAATTTTCATGGGTTAAGAAAATTCCAAAATCACCCGAGATTTCTAGTTCAATTGCTATCTACCAACATTTATTTCTTTTGCCATTCCAACATATCTTTATTGCCTGCACTATCTTAATGAAGAGGGATCTTACAATCTTTTGCCAGGTGGAATAATGTTAAGTTTATCACCAGAAGGTTTTGGAGAAAAACTAGAGGAAAAAGGAGATTTCCTTCCTAGTCCAGGCCTTATCTCTTAACAGATTCCCATGGGGAATAACTCTCATAGTGACTCTGCACCACAGGAGGCTGTGAGTTCGTTTGAGTCCCACTGCCTTTCCAGGGGGCGGGTTTTCAGCATGATTCTCAGGAAGTGTTTATGGTGCACCATGTCATAAAGCTGCGCCTCCAATCACAAAATGCAGCAGAACTTTCCTTGTAAGACTTCGGTCTTAGTCTTGGGGAAAAATAACTACCGATAGGCCAAGTAAATAAAGGCTGAAATCTTAATTCCACTTAGCTACAGGCTGATTAGCAGTAACTTTGGGGAGAATTCTGTGCTACAGAAGAAGAGAGAAGCCAGAGCCGAGTCCACTGAGGAAGAAGGGAACATTCAGAAAGTCAAATGAGTTTGAGAAAATTCTTAAAGTTAATTTGACAATAGAAAAAGAGAAGAGAAAGCAGGGAGCTGAACAATTTTCTAGTATGTTCTCTAATTCTAAGGTTTCTATGTCTAGATTTTCTATTCTGTAAAGTCTTCCATGGTCAGATCCTAGAATGTCACCAAGGCAAGCCTGTAGCACATGAGGATATGCATGGTGCTTGTGAGATGCCACGGGACTATCGTAGAGGCAAGCCACCCCCAAGAACCAGCGAGCAGCATTCCTTTATCCCACAGTCAGGAAATTGTTTGAAGGGCTCTGAAGACAAAAGATAAAATCTGAAAATCTATAAAGATTTTATTCTTATTAATAAATAAAAGTACAGCTCTTGGGAACACCTCAATGTGAACAAATAATTTTCTTAAATTAACTAGCACTCAATAATAACAAGTCTCCTATTTATGTTTCACACAATGGTAATAATTGTCTTCTTCTAAGTAATCTATTTCATTAACTGAAGCAGTTTAATTCCTTAACATTGCTTTTTTTCCCCACAGGCACAAATTGTATGAAACCATATGCATACTTATATATTCCTTGCGATCTCCACATTTTGTTTTCCTAAGCTTTTCTATTTGTTTCCATAGAGTGAATTTTTCATGAGAAAAGGGTGCAGACTGCCACTCGAGGTTTCTGTGGTACAACCTTTAGCATCGCATATCTAGACAGCTGGAGTACGGGAAGTGCAGATGCTTGGCAGCTGATGGCAGGGCACAGATGGGAGAGATGAGCAGCAGACCCAATGCAGGCCAGGAAGGGAATCAGGTGCACCAGTACACAACGCGTGTGTACGAGGAAGCCTAAGGCACAGAATTTGTGCTATCGACGGAGCTTGACCACACTAAAGAGATGCTATGTTATGCTGTAATTGTGGGGCATGGACTGAATGACTCTCCTTGAGTGTATGTTGTGGCCAATGTAACAGGACCAAAAAAATAAGAACTTTAAGGTGAGATTAGGTACACAGGGCTCTTACCTAGGGAGGATGAATTTAAAGGCTTTATAAAGAGGCTTTGTACAGTTTTTCTGGCTCTTGTCCTTCCCTCACCTGCCCTGTGGAGGATGCTGTTTTCCTACACTTTGAAAATTGCAGCAACAAGGTGTTGTCTTTAAAGTAGAAAACAGGGAAATAGCTCAGCGGCTAAAGCACTTGCTTGGCAAGGACTAAATCAAGCACTAAGTACCCAGATTCGATTCCCCAGCACCACATAGGCTGAGTGTGGTGATGCACACCTGTAATCCCAGCACTCGGAAGGCGGAGGCAGGAGGATTTTCATGAATCTAAGACCAGTCTGAACACTATAGTGAACTCAGGGCCAGAGCGAGACCCTGCCTCAAAGATAAATAAATAAATAAACAGCTCTCAATAGATAAATGAACTTCTCATAATCTTGGTCTTAGACATCCTAGGCTCTAGAACTTCGATAAAATAAATTCCTTGAGTTCAGGATGAGCCTGTGCTATATAGAGTGAAATCTTATCTCAAAAAGAATGAAAGATAGAAAGAAAAAAGGAAGAAATAAGAAAGACCAAATATTTCTCTTCTTTATAATTTCATCTCTGCTACATTGTTTTAGGAACATAAAATTAACTAAGACAGGTTTCAATAACAATAATTATGCTAATGTAAGCTGCCTTTTTATCAAATAACATATACACTCTAATTCAATGTATATAAAAAGTTTGGAAAAATAATTTAGTTTGAGCATACACCATCAGATCGAGTATACTTCATGTACTGGACTGTGGAGAATGCAGGCTGGTCACAAGCTTGGGCACATGTCCAGGATACTCAGATCTAGCACACTAGATCACATTTCCCGTTTGAGGCATACCTATGTCCTATAATGCTGACCAATTCGCTCTGGCCTCATAGTACTTCCTGCTTGTTCTCCTTCCTCCTCTCCTTATTTGGTAAAAGCTTGGTTTAAATCTCTCTGATTGGGTATTCCATTCCCTCTGCACATGTGATTCTATTTAAGCCCAGTCACTTCCTGCTTAAAGTAGACTGCATTCTGCCAAACTGTTCTTTGGAGTGTGATTCTCCGTCATTCAACCCTCCTCAGCTGTTCAGTGGAACCCGAGACCATGCCAGACAAAATTATTTAACTTCTCTGAGTACTAGTTTATCAATATCTAAAATGTGATTCTGGTCACAGAGCTGTTCTATGTTGGAAGGCATAGATTCTAAATCTAAATAAATCAAACTCTTATGAGCAACCCGTTAGCTATTTTGCGTGATGTGGGCTGATGCCAAAGGCCTCTCTCTTTGAGCTCCCTTCAAACAACCATGAATGATGTACATGAGTCGCCACTAGAGATCAGAGCAACGTTCAGCATGATTCTGCATTAGTAAATTGAATTTCTTGGAAAGCGTAGTCTCTCTGGTCTCCTCTGACCCAGCGTGTTATCATATTCTGCAAGATTTTGTAGAAGAGGCTTCTTTTTCATTTGCTTCTATGTCATCAGGTAAATAAAAAGCAAAACAGCCTTTCTTTAAAAGCAGACCAAAGTGTATCCGTGAAGCAAAGAGTGACATGACATGGCGTTTCTCTGAGCCCTGTTTCAGATGCAGTGAGAATAGTGGACACATGGGATGCATGGTGGGAACCAGACTTTCTCTGATATCTACAGATCCTGTTTGACCAAAAACACTTAGGCTGGAAAAAAAAAAACCTACATATATCACTCAGAATCAGTTCTGAAATGCTCTGGCTGCAACAACCCCTTGATTTATTCCTCCATTTTCTTTCCCCAACATCTTATGATTTGGAGGCCAGAAAACTCATCGAGAGCTATCGGGGGTTATCAACCAACAAAGTGAAAATGGATGGTGTTAGCAGGTCCCTCATCTCTGTCTCTGCGGTCACATTCCCCTCAAGTAGACTCAGGTGGAGACAGCAGTGAACATGCATGGGCTCTACAACCAATTTGCTTCCACTAACAGTGTGCAAGCCCCACGGTTTCCCAGACAGTGACCGCATAGATATGAAGGGCAAATGGGAATCTGTCGCTCCTGATTTATTTACAGTGGACTACAACCAGGTCTGGGGATAAAAAGAACCCAAGCAATTCTTGACAATGCACCTTTGGATTTATATATTTATAGAGAGCCTAAAACTGCTTTGCGTTGCCCACCCAGGTTTCTTACGTCAATGTGTACTGCTGCCCAGGTGGGCCACTCAGGCTGCTTGTTCATTTTCAATAGATTAGGCTCATCCATCCAGCTCCATGCATTACTGCTTTATCAAAATATGAGCATGAATTGGAGATTTTAGGTGATCTATATTCTTCACTGATTTTCATATTATGTTGCTTGTTTTTCTTGCAAATGTGTGTGAAGTTTATATTTAAAATAAAAACGAATACATATTCAAATTTAATTATATTTTAAGAGTCACCAGTTATGGATAAAAGTTTTTCCTCATTGTCCAGTAATTTTGATATATATATATATAGATAGATAGATACAGATATAGATATATACTATACATACACACACACACAGACACACACACACATATATATGTATGTATATACACTATTTGATTTGTCCTCTTAGTACAATTTGATAATTTCAAATATTTATATATCGAGAGCCTTTGAAATTTATTTTCTCTCAGTCAAACAAGTTCTGTTGGCAGTAGCTAAAACACAATAGGTGTATCCTTTCCTCAAGAATATGAATGTAAGAAATTGAATATTTAAAATCTAGCTCAAAATTCTCTGTCTATATCTTACTCATAATTTAGCCAAACACATGCACTTTTGATATCTTTGATTCAATTTCAGCAAACTGTTAGACACAGTATACAAATATCTGCTGGTTCTGGTTTGTTAATTGACAATTTCATCCGTAAGTTCCTTTGCTTATGGTCCAAACTCTTGGGATTTCCCAAACTCATATATGAGCTGAATAATTGGTCCTCATCTATTTCTTTTTAGGAATGAATTGCTCCAGGAAGGAGGGTGGTGGATGTTTTTAACTTCTTTGTCACTGAATCATAAAAGACAATGAGCTATAAAAAGAGGTGGTGATAATACAGCCATTTGCCATTTATTACTGGTGACGGTGGCAAGCAAGATTCTGTTCTGTGGTCTTCTACTTATTCACATCATCGTCGTCTCCTCTGGGTCTCGGTACTACTCTATGGCATTGTAAGCGCTGCCTTAGAATCTTAAGTTAGTGATTCCGAAACTCAAGTTCAAGGTCAGAAAATAAACTGCCAACTGCCACACCTGAAATAGCATTTTTTTCAGTTAAGCAGTATTTGTCAAATTTCTGATATTATTTTTATTGAATGGAAGTAAATTGAATTTAACTTGTGGCAAAGTCCAGACTTCAAACTTGGCTGGAGGTCACTGACTGACAAGTCTGGAGGAAAAATCAGACCCTATTCATGTAATTTCAAAAGCTGACAAGAAATATTTTAGTCTCTTCTCTCTGGTCTCTGAAACCATTCAGGATATCTGTGTCATGAAATTCCACCTGTGCTTATGCTCATGATTTTTATTAATTATGATGTAAGCTTTGCGCTAAGTAATTTAGTGTTATACAATTGTTTTCTAATCATTGGATAATATGGACATGACCTTGAAATATTTGAGAAGATTAAGATAGCGGTGAAAAGAGAAAGATTGTGATAGTAGTGAGCAATCATTTTGAGTGTTTACCAGATAATGAGCCATTAAAGAACTCAAGATTCTCCAGAGGACGACTTTGCTACCATTATCCTTATTTTAGAGACAAAGAACCTGAGCCTTAGGGGGTTTAAATAGGTTGAGATTTGAGGTTTTGCGAAGTCAAAATGACCAACTATCCAGGATCATCTGTTAACAGATGATAAAGCTGACACAGTCAGAGACCAGATAGGGGCAGAGGACAAACATACTCCTCGACCCTCTATCTGATACTCATTAAGAAGAATGACTTGTGTTTTTCTCTTGAGGCAGCCAGGAGCTTTAAGTGGTTTTTGTTTAAAAAAGAAAAAAGTGACACGCACTTGACCTACAGATGTCTAATAGACACTAAAAGCAGAAGGAAGATTTGTCATCATTTTGTGTCCTTTGCTACATTAAAAACTTTGGGTCAAATCCCTTTTCTGCTTTCTTTATTGACAGTTTTGCCATTCGAGGAGTATATGTCTAAAAGTTGACAAAACAAATTCATACAACCTATCTCATTTCTCTTTAAAAATGAGAAAACCAAGATAAAGTGATTTACAGAGACATCGATTAAATCTCAGAAGATAGAGACTTCTTCATACCTGGAAGTCTATTACTCAAAACCTACAGTCAACTCAGAGCCTTGTAAGACTGAGATTGCCCCAGTCAGAAATAATCACTTCATGGTGATCAAATTTCTCCCTCAAGCAATAACGACTTTCGGAACCTTCTTACAGAGCCAAGCTAATGATTAACAAGACTCTATTCCACCCGGCAAATCTATAAAACCTGACCTGGTCGATTTGTGATTGAGACTCATCCCTTCTCCAGTCCAGTGCCCCTTTCACAGCTTCAGACTGAAGATTCTCCCCTATTTTCTCTGACTTCGCCCCTTCCCCCCATTTTATTGATATGTATAAGTGCAATACATAAAGTTTACATTGAACTTTAGTATTTTGTACATGTACGTATCGTGGCAAAATTACAAATTCTTCCCTTGTCCCTTATGACGCTCCTTCCCCCTCCCTTCAGTTTCCATTATTCCCCATGGTAAGTCCCATGAAATAGTTGTGATTTGGGTTTCTCACTCCGATTTCCCTTTGATAGGTGGCTAGTTCACCCTTTTCAGAGCTATAGTGTTCATTGTCACCAAGGTATACACCCCTGCTGGCTGGCGCCAGAACTGTTAGCTGCTAAGCACAAGCGGCACCATTAGGGCCCATCTCCTCACTTGATGCTTCTTCAGAGTGTCCTCTCTTTGTTTCAGCTAAAATTAGAACACACTCTGTCTGCTATGTTTGCTGTCACTGTTTGAGCCTGCCCAGAAGCGTCTGTGTCTGCCATCATAACCATCCAGATATATCCTCTTTGGTCATGTGTCATGATGGCCCAAAAAGTGTCCGTCCTTCTTGAATAAAAGGCTTAAACTGAGCATGCTTAAAAACGTGCCTATCCAATAAACTATTCCTGTATGTGTGTGTATTTTCTCTGAATAAAATTCCCACGTTTCCATTGATCAGGGCAACTATTTTTACTGTTAACTCCTGTAATTTTCTCACTTGGTGGGAGTAACAAATCTTCCTTTTTTTTTTTTTTTTCAACTTCTGGTCTTGCTCATGGGCCTTGCAGTCACCAGAGAATAACCTACGTGTTCAGATGCAGACGTAAGATACAAAAGCAAAGGTTTTGACCCAAGACTTAATTGACCCCTGCCTCTTTCCCCAGGCTTTACCCCTAGGATATCAATTGAAGTCCTTAATAATAGTAATTATAAAATGCCAATCGAATGTGCATAGGCATATATGGGAGCTTGTGTGTGAGGGGCTCTTCCCTTGCCCCCACCTTGGACTGTGCGGAGTGACCCATTTTGGCTCCTCTGTGATGATTCTGCATCCAAGACCTATCTATGTTGATTTGTCAGCAGAGAGGTTGGCAAGCTGTGAAGCATGTTCCTTGCGGAGGTTGGTACAGAGACGATATTTAAAGGCTTGACAGTGACTCTTCAAAGTGACTCTTGAAAATTAAAATGTGTGTGTAAGCCATCACTTTTTTTCCCCTTAGAGTCACTGTACCGTTTTCTTTTATACCATACATATATGTAGAAAAACTTGTTCTGATATTTCTGAATATCTGAGTTTATTACTGGCGAGAAATGAAAGATCTCTGGCTGGACCTGAATGCTATGAGACTGGCTGCCTCTGACAGGTTCCATGCTCTCCTCTGTGGGTCCCAGTAGGAGCCAGGCAGTGCAAGGTCGGTAGGGAAATGAATGCCTAAGAATAGTAAATTAAATTATGCAAAAAGTTACATAATATAGAACCACCACCCTGAATAAGCGCTATAATACATGTTACCCTGCCATACCCATTTGGTTTTATATGAATAGATAAAATTATTGTTTTCCTTCTTTTGATGTTTGTATACCTCTTCCCGATGTCTGTGAAATGGCTGTGTCATTAAGAAAAATCTTAATGTTGCCCATCACGACACTTTTAAGCATTGTATCTGCTTTTTCTTATTCTACCTGCAGATTCTAGGAGGTCACGGTTTTGGTGTTTGCTTTAGAAAAGACCTGCACAGTGATTGACACATGTGGTTTTCGCTTGATGCTTTCCTGTTTCATTTACTGTGTTAGTATAATTCTATTGTCACCTTATTCTTCTCTGAGAATGCAATTTAATCACCGCAAGCACATACTGAATCAGCCTAGATTAGGAATCAGTAGAGTTTCAGACAACGAGTTTTGCCAGATACGCATTTGTGCTCAGCTGATTCTCGTCTTGGTGTGTTTTGAAACACAAAGGGCCTTTGCATTGAAAATTTGCCCTCCGTGGTTCCCGAAATGCTAATGGTCAGCGTTTGCACAGGCATCTACATCGCATTGTCTGTAGGAGAAAACTGAGGGCTCAAGAAGCTCATTCACGTGGTCACCCCGTCTCATAATTCAGAAATGCTGGCCCTGTCATTCTCTCTTCAAATCCAACATTCTTCCTACCTCATCTCCTCTTCAGCCTCACAGCAAGGCACGGTGGGGAGGCTTTCTGAAGAAAGGTCTTCATAGCTCCCTCAAGTTCTTCACTAACCACAGAAGCAGCATGCAACCTGTCTAGTATTTAATGCCGTGATAACACCTGTGTAAAAAAACAATTAGGTCACGTGGGTCGTAGGTCCACTGTTTCTCAACATGCTCAAATTATTTGAATTTTTTAGTTAAGGTAGTAATAATTGCATGAATACAATGTGCCAGTCTCTGTATAAGGCTTTAAAACTAAAGACTACAGAATCCAACAAATAATTCTAATACTAATAATGGTTGATTAACAGTGCAACAAATTCAAAGCCGGGAGAACTTCATGCTGCTTTTAGAGTTCATGCATGTTGCAGCCATGCAGGGAACTCCACTGCTATGGTAACAGCACCTCTTGTTTTGGTGAAGACATGGACGTACACACTAATCTTGTGTTTTCAGGTGCATCTTTGCAGTGGACAGTGACCACACTGACAAAGTTATGGCCAATGAACTGTGAATAGGAGTAAACAATATACAATATCTGGTTCTTTTTTTTTTAAGAGAAGACACAGGACCCTTGTATGATTTCCACCGATTGGAATGTGAATATGGTAAGCTAGTTTGGGAAATGGAGACAAGGCCAAGGCCTTTGATACTGTGGAGCAAAAAGTTAGAAAGAGATTAGGGTTCTGAGCTTTGGATCTTCTGTGCTTGGCCCAACTGCCTAAGCTCTACAAGCTAAGTAGGAATGGGTATCTCATTCTATCGTGACTAAGTTTCTGTTATTCTCAGTCTCTTACAGTAGGTTATACTATCTAATGTATATCCTACCTATTTCAGAAGATCATACAACCCAGTTTAGAGGTTCCAGGACAGTTTCCAGCACTGAGGCCAAGACCTTCAAGACTAAGACTCGAAAAAACTTCTCCAATTAATGTTGAGTAATAGGGGGTGAAATTAAGAATATTTCTGTGAGGAGAGAGATGGCATATTCAAGCTTAATGATGATACTTAGAATTTTATTTTAAGGACCTGTGTGTAATCAGTGAGAGTCCTGAACATAAGAAGAATATATGCAGTGAAATCCGATGATCATTGCAATTTGTCTGTGAAAGCTGCTTTTATGTCATGTTAACGGACTTGGACTTCATATTACATGCACATCACAGTGACTTTTATCTCATATGAAGATTAATTATTGAAGTTCAACTGAATCTCAGTAATAATAATAAATGTAACAAATATGTTAAAATTTTGATGCAGTAACTATTTTTACACTTTCTAATTTATTTTCATTTTCACTAGGGAAAAACATATTTCCTTGCCAAAAATTTTAAATGGCAAATGTACTAATATTAAGAGCATAATTTTTAAAAATCCACTTTGATATGTGTACTCTGGAACAGTTTTGACAATTTACATGCCTCTGTCTTTGCCAGCATCTCACCAGGTTACATTTGGGCTTGTAGTGTGCTTGCTATGATACTTTCGTGATCACAACCTATCTGGTAAAGAGCTGTAGAAATCCAGTCTGTGAGGGGGCTAACTTCTTCATAGCTGCATTGTTTTGGGGGCCTACGGCATCAACCTAGGCCTGGACATTTCCAAAAGTGTCTCTCTATCTCTTTCTTTCATCTATTTCCCCTTTCCTTTTATTTGTCTTCAAAATTAATTCTAGTTTTTCTCCCTCATTTGTCATTCCTTTTTTTGTTTCCTATTATTTAATTCTGTTTCCTTCCAGCCCAGTGAATATGAGTCATAATGACAGATTTTTGGTTCGTGGAATGAAGGGTGCTTCTGTCTACAAAGCTCAGCAGAGCTCCACTTCTGCCACTTAGCAGGAATACACCTTTGCCTCTGAGAGCCTATGCCACTGGTGACCTATGCCACCTACTGGCTGGAATGTGAGCAAACTTTATCATGAGGCTAGAAGATGATAGCTCATAGGAAATGTTTGTCAAAGCCGTAGTAGATGCTCAGGAAACATTTGTTAACTCAATGCTTGTAGGAGTTTTTAATGGAGAAAAAAAAGAACATAATATTAACCACTGAGGAATTTGCTGGAATGTCTCCTGTTTCCTTTTATTTATTTTAGTCATCTTCTACATCCTTGCTCACTGGCTTTTGGCTCTACATTGGGTGCTTTGCACGTATCTTCCATGTGTTTTCTCCCCCATTACCTCTGCCTTTGGAAATACCTGTGGCTTTGTGGAGGACCCTCACTGTTTTCTTATGTTTTCTCTGTCTCAATCTTATCCCTTTCTTCCAATTTTGCCTCTCTTACTCATCCTCTGAGTTCCACAAGTTTTATTAGGGCAGAAAGTACAATAAAGTATCTTCAGAACTCATACAATGTAGACAAGCATTGCCTGATGAAAAATTTTATAGCTGAGTGATAAATTGGAATTATTACGGCGGGATTGACAGCCTATTAACTAGCACACCACTGAGGATGCATTCACAAGAATTGGTGAACATGGTAGAGCAAATGCTTAACAGCCTCCCTAGGCAAAATAAGTCAGCAGAAAGCAGCTGTACCAAAGGGCTACTATAGTTATGTACAAGTAGTATTCCATTGTGTACATATACCATAATTTATGCATCTATAGGTCTGTTGATGGGTATTTGGGCACCTTCCATATCTTAGCTATTGTGAGTTGTGCTGCTGTGATCATGGTTTATATATTTTTTATATGATGCTTTTAACTCTTTCAAAAAGATGCCCGGAAGAGGTGTCACTGGATCAAAGGGGTTGTTTTCATCCTTTTGAGGAATTTTCTTACTGCCCTCCATAGTGGTTGTACTGATTTACATACCCACCAGCAGCAAAAGAGGGTTCTGTTTTCCCTCATACCCTTGCCAGAATTGATTGCTGTTTGATTTCTTGATACATATCATTCCTTCTGGGTTAGATGATCTCTTAGTGATGTTTTGATTTGCATTTCTCTAATGGCAAAGATATCAAACATCTTTCCTTGTATTTCTGATAATTTGAACATCTTCATCTGAGAACTGACTGTTCATTTCTGTTGCCCATTTTTTAATCAGGTCTTTAAATTTGAGGTGTCTATGTTTCTTCAGTTCCTTGTAGGTTCTAGTTATTAGCCTCCTTTCTAAGTTATACATGATGAAATTTTTTTCTCATTCTGTTGGTTCTTTCTTTGTTGGTAACTTTCTTTGCTGTGCAGAAACTTATTAATTAGAAATAATTCCATTTCTTGATTCTGGGGACTGTTTCTTTTACAATAGGAGTCTTACTGAGAAAGTCCTGGCCTATAACTATGTCTTTCAGGTTTTTGCCTAATTTTGTCTCCCAGAAGGTTCAGTATTTCAGTTTGTGTATCTAGGTTTTTAATCCACTTTGACTTGATTTTGGTGCATAGTGACAGGTATGTGTCTAAATTCTTTCTTCTGCATTTGGGTATCTATTTTCTCAGCACCATTTGTGGAAGAGGGTATGCTTTCTCTAGTGTATGCTTTTAGCACCTTTATCAAAGATCAGGTAGCTGAAGATATTTGAGTTTGTTTCTGCATCCTCAGTTCTGTCATAGTAGTCAGCATATCTGGTTTTGTTCCAGTGCCATATAGTTTTTATTACTTTTGTGTAGTAGTATAGCTTGATGTCTAGAATCATAATACTACATGCTTTAACTGTATTACTCAGGATTGCTTTGGATTTTCTCTATTTTCATAGAAGTTTTTCAATTGGCACATCCATTGCCTTTCTGGAACACCCATCTCTACACTTATGCTCAAATTTCTAGGGCACACATTTCCATCACAGTTCTCAGACTGAAAAAAGGAGAATATTAAATCTCAGAGCTTAGCACAAGAGAAGGCAGCGACCTCGTGCCTTCTGAATCCCTTCCAATGCAAGGTGCGGAGCAGAAATGGACTTCAAGGAGTTGAACAAATTAGACTGACATAATGTCATCGCACTAAAGAGGAATGTGAATATGAACATTATTTCTAAATCCTCTGGTCTACATTGCAGTCTGTGTCTGTATGTTTTACGTGAGGTTCCTTAGGTGAGAAGGGCAATAACTCCAAAACCTTGGAAGAACCACAAAACTTACATCCTTTGGTGGGCGATGACTTAGAGCTTCCATTCAGGCAAAACTCTTACGGAAACTGGCAAATTGGCATTTTCTATCTTCCTGCAGTTAAGAGATGATCACCCTTAGGCATGTGGCTACATATTTCTAGCACAAGGGGACTTCAGTGGGAGCCAGCTGGTCCCCTAACTGTGTGTGGCTGAGTACATCAGGAAAGCCATGCGTTTGGCACGCTTCTGGAAAGTACGTGCCACAGGTCATTTCCATAAAGTGACTGCTGTGGTGCAATTAAAGGGGGAATAAGTCTGATTACCTTGATGACAGCCTGTGAAACTGGAACCATGCAATATAGATTTCTCTGAGAAAATGGAAACTTGTGTTCCTTGACAGTGTAATTATTATGCTCTGTCAAATTACTTGGCTTTTCTTCATAAAAAAATCACTTAATACTTCATGCAGATATTACTTTGCCCATCAAATATCACTTTAGGGAAAGTTAATAATTTAGAAACTTATATATTTAAAAATGGCAAATCCAATAAATGCATGAGATACCATCACCAGATTTCTCTCTCCCATCCTGAAAGTTTCATGAAATCACTTCAGCTTCTGAGTCAGACTTCAGAGAGAGCCAGGGGATGGCTCAGGAAGGACACTGGGACTTGTAGGTCAAAACATCAACCACACTCTTAGAAGTGCCTTGAGAGGGTATCTGTGACTTTTGTTTAGAGACGTAGTTCTCCTAAACTTGCATTCTCTTTTACTTTAAAATTTTATTTATACACATAATTTTATTTTGTCCTTTACTTCTGTATGAAATATGTTTTATCTTTATTACAGAAGTTTATAATTTAATAATTGTAGCTTATTTTTTAAAAAATCTTTAGTATATACCTGGCACACACATAGGTTCCATTTTTAAACTCATAGTGTCATGTTTCATTTTTTTATCAATGTGAGAAAATTTATGTTATTAGCCCATTTTACATATGAGAAAATAGTAGTTCAGTGATAGGAAGCAACTCTGGGCTCACACGATTATTAAGTATCTGGTTGTGATTTTACATTTAGATAATCAGAGTCACAGCTGAACATCATAGTCACCCCATTTCACTGTCTTTCTGTAATTACTTACCTAATTATTAAGTTCTTGTACTTCAGCACGTGGCCAGCATTTTTCCTCCCCACATGCAATGTAAAACCGAGGAAAGGAATGCTTGATTCTTTATAGATAAGAATACTAACGCTTATAGAAACTAATCCTCCTGTTCTTAATGTATGAATATTATTTAGTTTTCAAGTACATTTGGGAATCTCAGTCTCAAAAGTTAATGATTAATTTTGCTATTTGTAAATTAACAATACACTAATTTTTTTTTTCAATTTCCATTCATCTTAACATGCGTAGAGCTTTTGCATAGCTCTCTGGACATTAGTAAAGGGATCCTCCCACATTTAGGAAAACAAGTACATAATAAAATATATTTGGTACTGAAAAGAACTTGTCTCTTTCTGAAGTATTTTTTTATCTTGAGGTTTTAATGGTTGAACAAATATAATTTTAACTTTAATTACACGGCTTTGACGTATAAAGAATGATTTTAAATGCAGTTCAATATCAAATTGTTGCTTTGGACCTTGCATTTTTTTACAGGATGGTGTTCATTTTAGCGTTTAAAATTAACATGTTAGATTGCTTATATTAATGTCTTTCCTCTAACCACTATAGGATTGAACGAATCTACTATCCATACTAATATACAAAGGGAAGACTTAGTTTGTCAAGAGAATTTAGAGTGATTGTATTTTTTGCCACTTGTAAGTTTGCCACTTGTAAGAAATTGTTGAAGCACTTTATGTAAGTATTCACTTAGACCCGCACTGCACGTTGACCATTGGTACAACATTTTATTGAGGCACAGAATATGACAACCAAATTTGAGGCCTTAAAGTGAGCTCCATGGGTTAATGCCAATGATTTCTGATTCATCATGGTGAAGACTGGTCTGCGAGAAGATCAAGTAGAAAATCCTACGTGATAAACACGTATGGCTGATGCTCGTTCAGTGATTATTAACCTCATATCTCAATGGTCCTTGAATGATCAACTTCTCATTGTATTTCCAAACAGTAAAATATCCTGCTTCCGTGTCCTGCTTCATTTTCCGGACTGCAATGTGAGTGTGAGACAAGAGAAGTGCTGAGAGATGTGGAAAGTTTAGATCTTTTCTCAGTCACCTTAAAGGCTTTTAGTTAAATCTTAAACCTTCATCAGGTGACTCATAGGCCCTTTAGTTAGTAGCCCCACGTGCATCCTTTATCATCTGAGGAAGCCAGAGAGGTGACAACTTTCTGAGCATAATGCTACAGTTGGGTGATATCTTTGTCCAGTCCTCCTTCCTTTCTCTTCTTCTTTCAAAAATTTTAGACATGCATTATGATCTGAAGGTCCTTCCCACCTAATTTTCTTCCTTTATAGATGTTTCTTCCATGCAGTCTCTCCTGCATTTCACTCTACATTGACTCTACTTCACAGAGGACTAAAACAAACATATGTAAACAATTAGATACCCCCAGTGATTAAAAATCTCTCTTGAGAAATCCTTGCCATAAATATTTCTTTTGATGGTATAAATCGTGTTTCTGAAAAATTAATTAGGCAGAGTTCAGCTTATATTATTCATTTTAAGATTTCAAAAATGAAAGGGTTGAAATATAGATGATTGGGTTAGAGGAATTACTTTGAAGGCAGAAGGCACTGGAGTAATCTCCTAAGGGAGGAAAAAAAAGAAACCATCGGGTTTATGAATGTATTCTCCAAGTTCTTTCTTCTCTCTCTACCTTTCACAATTCAAAAATTAGGATATCCGCTCTCATCTTCCTTGTGTTTGCATTCAAGTGTAGGCCAAGCTTGAGATACGAACATCTAGTAGGCATGTAAAAATTTTCTTCTACACCTTAATTTCTGGTTACCTAAAAAACAGTGTCAAGGGATTATAGTAAATGATAACATATTATATACTAGGAAATTGTTTAGAATAGAATTTAAATATTCTCACCACAAAAGAAAAAGTAACCATACATGTTAATATTGATGGAAATGTTCATTAGTCTGATTAGGATAATAATTTAATAGTTTACACATACATCAAACATTATTTTGCATATCTTAAAAGCACATTTTCATTTGTCAATTAAACCTCCAGGAAACTGGTTAAAATAATTGAATGTACTACCTTTATAAAATACTTAGCACTATGACAACAAATTTGAAGAGTCTAATGTTTATTGCTATGGCTACTATCAAAGCAACTGTAGCTTTCAACATATAGATCTTATAAATCATAAAGTTGGATGAAACGCTTCACAAGTCATTTTGTTTAAACTCCTCATTAATAAATCAAATACTTGGAAGTCGTGAAGCAACTGACTCCAGGTAGCTATCTTCAGAGGGAAAAGTGTGACCAGGATGTTCAAGATTCCCTTACTTTCTGCCCGTCTGTCCTGAAGGTAGTGTATGTCTTGGCTCATCCTCAGGATAACAGGCTAGAGCAGCAAATGGTAGGGTCGTTATGATGTTTCTTTTTATACTTTGTTCATTATTTGTTAATATGACATTATTTGACTAAATGTATGGCAAGAGAAAGGAAAAAAGAGTTGAAGCAATATTCAAATGATGATTGCTAATTCTTTCTAACCCATTAAATTCCCAGAATAGACTTCAGTGGGTGTCAGAGGCATGTTAAATTCTCAGAAAATTCTCAGATGGCCACTTGTGGCCTTGAGAAATGTGCTTATGTCTTAGACTTGTTTGTGCCAAGTGTCTTATTGGTTTTGTTTTGTTTTAATTCTCTCACTCTCTGAGGTGAGAGATTATAGACTAGTCATATAATTAAGATTGATGATCTAACTTGTCTACATTTCTGTCCAGTAATTCTTTCATGTATTAATACTTCCATCAAGAACTCATTCCACATGGTCTGGGCCTATGCATACCAGGGCCACAGAACAAGTATATAATTTAATGCATATACCATGATTGAACTTCGTGGAAAGACATAGATTGAAGAGCAGTGTTGTTCCTTACTCTGTCACTTTGTGATCTAGTACACATCTGGATTTCTGAGATGCACCTTTGCAAAATGCCAAGAATTAGTGACATTGTGCCTTTGGAGGTAGTTTCAAGGAAGCTCTGAAGTTTTCATCTTTTTTCTTCACTTTTTAGTATCTTATTCCCTGGACAAATGTCACACTTTCAACATTTTTAAGTAGAAACTTTTTAAAAAGTCATTGTGGAATTAGGAATACATTTTCCACGACTCAGTAATTATTTTACAGAGAACATATAATAATTGCCTTTTAAAGAGGGAAATTTTTAAAAAGTTATTAAGAGTTTTATTGGATCAAATAAAATTTTCAATTTTTATTGAAAAAGGATAAAAGGACTAATTAGAATTGGTTTTATGAGTCTACGTGCACATTTCCAAAAGAAGCAAATAATGAATTTGGAAAAAAAATAATCTAACCTGTTGGAGTCTGACAAATCAACTTATGCTACATTGTCTTATGACTGGGCTAAGTCAAATCGCGTGGATATTCTTTCTGCTTCCTTCTTTCTCCCACTTCGCACACAACCCTTAATTTGAAATCACGGTTTGCCTCCCGTGATCTTGACCACTGCCTTTTCGAAGCTCTCACGCATCTTGTCTGAAGTCACTTGCTAGCGGGCCTCCCCCACCCACTCTTGTACCCACCTATCCTAACGCGAGGATTTCCTTTCCCCAGAGCTGACCGTGGCAGGGGGTTCTCTCTTGTTTTAACCTTCCAACGACTTCTCTTGTTCTTAGGATACGAGCAAGGAGTTTTCATGTAGTCTTTAAATTCGGTTTGCTTCTCCCTTGTCATGATCTCAAAGGAAAATCTGAATGATCCAATGACTCGTCTCCCTTTTTTTTTTTTTTCTTTAACTGTCTTGAACCTGATAGAAACTTTTTCATTTTGGGCGTATTTGTAGTTTTAAAAATCTCCATCACTGTTTTCAAGTAATTCTTATCATCTCTGCTTGAATACCAAAGACAAGTTTAGGTTATATTTTAGTTATTACTCTTCTGGCAACATTTTTGCCTTTGATGGCACATAGGATGAAAGTAAGCACGCATTTATTTCAAGTTTGAGGATTAATCTTTCTTCAGTACTTAACTGTACAAACATCTTTCTTGATTTAGCTAATGCAGTAGAAAATACCAAGAAACTGCTTCATGATTTCCACATCAGGAGAAGCATTTTATATTCCAACCAACAATACATAGTTTTAACTTCTCAACTTTGTCAACATTTTTTTTTTACTTTTCCTCAACAAATGTTTAATTTATTCTATGCACCAGAAGTATTAGATTTTAATTTTTATGGATTTTATATTGTAATAGTTAAGCAAATAGAGAATATACATCTCTTATTCACACAACACAGACACACACACACACACACACACACACACACACACACACACGGCAAATAAATGTGTGCTTCCACTTACCACACACACACACAGGAGAAAGAGAGAGGGGGGGGGGGTGAGGGAGGGAGAAAATTATCATACTGCGTAATCTGTTCAAGATTACAGAATATAATGTAAAGTATTTCGATCTATTTTAACAAACCAGAAAAACTGTGAGAAAATTTTGCCGTAAAAAGAACATCAATCTCATTTTTAAACAATTTAATAATATATCACATATAACAAAATGTGACAAGGCAAGTAGTCTAAACGCTAAAGTTAGAAAATTTTTACGGCAACAAAAATGTGCTCTTGCCTCCTATATCACTAACACTGAAGTCAGTAGCTCCCATTCCATAATCATTCCCTCGTTCCTCACCAGCAATGTTTACTGGCCCCTCCAGTAGTCCAGGCCTAGCTCTTGGCCCTCTATTCATCTCAATCCGGTCTTGGCCCTCTGCTGGCTTTATTTGGCAATCCTGATATTACACTTGCCAGCGATGAGCTTCTTTCTTATAGAACTTGGGCAGAACTTCACGATTTTTATCTTAGTAGCTTTCACATTACTTTGGGGACCTAATAATAGTCCATGTTCTAGTGGATGATGAAAAATCCTTGCCTCTAACTGAGATGTTGCCACTGCACATGACAGCTCTTTACAAAAGAAATAAAATTGTATCTTGAGACCTAGGGGATCAAATTATTTATCCGAATTTACTCCTTTTCAAGCCTTACTCCTTCTGCAGAAGGAGCTTGAGTCTAGCTTCTCACACCATCAGCATCACCAGTAGATTTTCTGAACAGGATCACCAGGTGTTTAAAAAAAAAACAGACTATTTCACGTGGGGACAAACCATAAACCCGAAGAATTTGAGGTAGCCAGAATAGACAATCAACAGAGTGCAGCATATCTAGGTGGTAATCTCAGGGCTTAAGCCTTATAGTTTTCACTCTCTCTCATTAGCTGTTAAAATATGGCTTAGCCTAGTTTTTACGTGAGTCCCAAATACCTCATTTGTAAAGAGGAATAACAATAGTCTTCCTATCTCGGTGAGGATTAATTAATATAATGAGCAATGCATCATTCAGTTTCCTGTCCAGACATGGCAAGCTTTAAATAAGTGGCCATAAACTTTAAGAATTGAGCTAATAATCAATATTCACAACATTATTGGTGTTATTATTGTTACCACCAGAATATTCTGAGTTACGTTACATACATTAATGCTGGAAGAATGATGAGATTTTCAAATTTTATAATTTATATTCTTACAAATATGTAGAAAGTTTGATATGATTATAAATATTAATCTTATTACCTTCTTTAATTTCTTTTCTTAGCCTGTATGTTTTATATCACCTGGAAATTGGCATAGTTATTCTAACCTGTGATAATTGAGCATTTCTGTGGCATGAAACAAGTTGCTGTTTCTTCATTCTTTTTTCCCCAAAATGTTTCCGGGATACACTCAACTTGGGGAGTTCATGTAAATACATATCACATCATTATCCTCTTTACTTCTCCCTCCCACACTCCCATATCCTCCTTTTGATTTAAAGATAAGTGATATTTCATCATATCAATATGCTATATTTTGCTTATCAATTTACATCATGAAAGACACTAGGGTTGATTTAAATTTTAGATTTTGTGAATAATGTCAAATGAACGTGGGCGCACAACTATCACTGCCTTCAACTCTGGAGTCAAGTTTCATCACTGAAAATCTTACTTTTTATTCCCTTGAACATGCACTTAAATGTGAAATTGCTGGATCACATAACAATTCAATTTTTAATTTTTGTGGAGACACCAATGTTTCAACAGAGAGTGTATCATTTTTACACCATTTCTAACAGTTAAAAAGTTTCCATTTCCTTTGCTCTTTTTAAAATATTTGTAGTAGCCAACTTAAAAGAGATCGTGGTTATCTTTTTGTAGTTTGATATTATTTATTCAAGTATTATGTTGAGCAACTTTTCTTGTGCTTATAATTTGTAGAAATGATTATTCAAACATTTTGCCTATTTACAATAGCTAAATATCAATTTCTAACAGCCAAGTAAATAAATAAATAAATTGTAGTTACCTTCTCACAAAATGATACTTGGAATGTTTTTCCTTAGTCTTATTTTAAATATTATGAATGAATTATATATTTACTTAGTACGCTAGGGCAAATCTATACTAATCTACTTAAAGTTATCAAAACATTTAAAAGTGTAATAAAATGCAATCAGGGCTCTACTATACATCTTTCAGAAAAATATTGAAGTACATCTATAATAAATGTAGTAAAATAAATTGTTACTAGATGTATTGCTAAGTCAAATGCTTTGTAATTTTAAAACCGGTGGTGAATATTTATGATTTGCTTTTCAGAAATTGTATATACCGATTTATGCTTTTAGCAGATGTCCACAAATGGGTTCACATTGAATGTTTTCATTACATGCAATCTCTGAGCATCAATACCCATTTACTAATCCAATAAGTGAATATGTTTTAGCTTTTAGTGAATCTATCTTAGATAATCGCTGACATAATTATTGAGGATTAAAATAGAATATATGTCTATAAACCTTGGCAGCATTGGATCTGTGAATTTTGTATATGACTTTTAGATATTTATATAATATAAAGGTTCCTTTATATTTGAGAAAATTACTTTGTTTTTGCATTTATTCTCAATAAATACAAATACATTCAATACATTCAGAATGCAAAGACAGAACTCTGAGCTTTTACACTGATGATTACAGGTCTTTTTGCTAAAGTATTTATAATATATTTATATTTATTTATAATATATATAAAGGATGTGTTGATTTAAAAAATATTCTTAACGTGAAAGTCAAAGGTTTGATTACCCACATTAGTCATATAAATGACAAGAGTTCCTACAGGAAGTGCAGATATATAATTTCTTATCTTTGCTGCATGTCCTGACAAATACTTTTACCTCAAATCTGCATCTGCCATACATTTGTAAAGGCAGATTTAACAGAATAATAAGAAGAAAAAGCTGCCTAAACATATTTTTAAAGATTCTCAGCAAGATGGAGTTCGAGGACAACTGAACATTCAAACTGTTTTAACTCTACACCTTTTGACTCAATCTTAGGTTTTCATAAGAAAATTACAATAAACTGCCTCTGAGTCAAACGTGTGAAGTAATCGTTTTCTAGACATTTCTTTGTCCCCTGTCGGTAAGTGCTATTTTCTTGGACTTGCTGACCTGAGTCAGTGGACAAAGTAAGAAGGGCACATACAGCTCCAAACAAACACATTAGAATAAAGCAAACACACGGAGCCCTCCTATATGAAAACTCTCCTTCGAGTTCTAGTCTTTGGCTGTTTTCACAGGTCTTGGGAGTTGTTTTTCTTACATCCTTCACTTGCAAGTGACTTTACGTCTTCTCCACAAGAAAACCAACAGTAACAAGAGTTGTGTAATCTTTTCTGCCTGAGATAATTCAGTGTGTGCACCGCAAGGTGAAGATAGACCAAACCCCCCTGTGGACTGGTCACCAGATGCCCTGCGCCAACCCCTAAAGCATAGGCTTGCAGAGAGCAAAGGCACAGTCCAGTCTTCCAATGAAATCTATTTTTTCACTTTATTTTTTCCTTTCTTTCTTTTTCTTTCTTTCTTTCTTTCTTTCATTCTTTCTTTCTTTCTTTCTTTCTTCCTTCCTTCCTTCCTTCCTTCCTTCCTTCCTTTCTCCTTTTCTTCCTTTCTTACATCTTTTCTCCTTCACTTGTCTGTTATGTTCAGCAATATGCGTGCACTTCCAGTGTGTACAGGCTATTAAAAATAAATCAATGGTCCCATTGATCAAGGCCATGCATATGAACATCCTATGTGTTAATGCACCTCAACTCTGGTCAGTGTGGTCAATGTGCACTGGCTGCAATGCACAATATACCATGAGCCAGAGGAATCAGGTTGGTGTAGAACCAAACCCGAAGCAAAGAAAATCTATGTACTTCGAGGCAAAAATTATTATCAACAGTATACAGAGCTATTTCATACTGATGAAGAACCCTGTTTATCTATAAAGGTTAAGTATTATGAACAGATGATTAATAGAGAGCTGCAGAGATGTGTGAAGAAAAATAAAGAAAAAAACTAGAATGAGAGATGAATTAACTATATTCCTATAATTGGAGTTTTTAGCATGTCTATTTTGGCAATAGTTAGAATCATTAGACACAAATTCAATGAAATATAGAAGGTTTGAGAAACACAGCTAACCAACTTTATGTTTGATGTGATTCTGTTGTATAGAAGAGCGTTTTTTCTCTCAGGTACACACCTGTGTATGTGCCCAAGATACGTGGAACAGAAAATAATTTTTAAGAAAGGCAGAATAACAAATGTTTTTAAAGAGGATGAAAATCACAAAAGTTACTGTGAATGACCAGAGCAAAATTAAATTAAGTCTTACTAGCATGCTGAGAAAAAGACTTCATAAACAACACTGAGACAATAATTAATAGGGCTAACATGATACCCTACCTGATCTGAAAAAATGTTCACAAATGGGAAGAAAAGTATCTAACTATTGTCATGAGAATAGTTTTGATTATGTGGACCCTCTGTGATACTTTAGGGGCACTTACCATGAGCAAAATCCTGTAGAATATGAGAAAAGCTGGGGGAGTTCTCTGACATCTCCAAGTTCATGGTAAATTGGGGCAATGTTCTTTGAATTCTGAAGTCAGGAAATAACCTCTGGAGTTATTTTCAATTCAATAGCAGTGTGCTGGAGAAACAATCGCAGTCCTAACAAATCTTTGTCTCATTGCCTTTAGAAAAGCTTTGCTCAAATGTTTGCGTGTATCTATGTGAAGAAGAAGCTTCTGCTTACTTCAAGGAAGGTGGCTTTGCAATTAAGAAATTGTTGGAAACAAAATAATAATTGACCACATTTCAGTATTTATGTGTATTGTTCATTATATACAAGACTACTTTTGGTTTTGTAGCTAAGATCAATCCCATTTAGTGGATAAGAAATTGGAAGGTTAGAGGACTTTTTTGGCCAAGGCTTCAATGTAGGTGAATTATGACTCAAACTTGGGGAGCTTTATTCAAAATTCTGTTAAATATCAAGGTGTTTGTTCTACAGCACAGGAAGAACACAGAGAGCATTTGTGGAGAGACAATGAAGGGGGAAAATGACAAAGGTGATTTGAAGTTGCCCAAGAAGCCTACTCTCTCTGCCAGCATCTAAAAAGAGGGGTCCATTTGCCAAGGATTAAATTAGATAGTCAAGTGACCCTTGATGGTAAAACCTTTTGAATATTTGTGTTCGAATATTCATGACTCCCTGTCAAATTACCTTCTCTACCTCCTAAGCAGCAGTTGCCCTCTTAAAAGAACAGGAAAATATACTTGTAGCACATATTTATAGCTTGCATTATAAATGAAGGAGAATTTACAAGTGATAGTTTTATATTTGTTTTATGTAACATTGTCCTCTCTTAGAGCGCAGACAGTATTTCTTACCATCGTTGTAATTAATACATATTTTAATGTCTTATTTTATTCAATATATAGTTATTAAGCTCCTGCCAAGATGCAATAAAAGAAAATTAAAACAGCCAGGGAGGCATAATATATGACATTTGCTCCCCTGACGCAGGATTTGAAATAACATTCAGTATAGTGCCATCCAGAGCATTTGGGAATTACGCATTGTGCTATTAATAAATTGTTGGCCGAGATGAATTCAACAAGCAGAGGCAGTGCAAGTTTGCTTTCAAAGAGTTTGAAGAAACTGATGCATATGGAAGGGGGTGGGGTTTACATCTTCCGAAGACCGTTAAGGCAAACAAACATGGTGGGTGAGGAGAGTTTAGACCAGTCCCCTTCTGTTATTCCTTGGCGATACAAACAACTTTCTTAAAAGCACATTTTCTGCAGACTTACTTTTGCAGAGTAGAGCCAAAAGACGGAGGGTTCTGCCTCTACCGCTGTTAGCAACCTGGGATATAATCTCAAAGACCACAGGGTGGTGAATTATACCCTTGGTTCTCTTGAGTGCACTTCTTTATTCAAAAATTTTAAAAAAATATGAAGGGTCTAGCCTGTTCCTGCTTGCAAATCTATGTTTCTCTTTAAGAAAATTCAAACAAAGGAAACCCCCTCCCAGATAATTGGAGCTTTTCTTCTGCTATCCTTTGCTTCTACCTGAAGACTGGTTATTCCAAATTCGTTTAGGCCTTCGTATTTCATCCTTCAACATTGTGGAACAGAAAGAAAAACATACAAGCAGCATTCTGTAAAAGGGAGGTGCAGCAATGACCAAAATAGATGGGCCAGCCCCAGGCAGAAGCGCAGAGGCATATGTGCAAAGGTGGAATCAGTTTCACCAAGCAGGAGAAGCTTTGGCAAAGAGTTTTAGTTCATAATACACATGTAGAAGAGGATATGTATTATAGATTTACTATGCAAAAGATGCTAGAAACTGCACCTGCACATAAGTTGGAGCTGAGCTCAAGAAACGCAATGTAAAGATTTAGCTGGGAGGTTCATACCTTGGTTGATAATAGTTTTTATCTCACAAAGAATCGCTATTATCCTGATATCTAAAATCACAGATTGATTTTGCCTGCTTTTGTACTCTATCATTCTATTTATTTCACTTATAATATTACATGTTATGTTTCCTCAATGCGTGTGGTTGTGTGGTTAGAATGGAAATCCATCCTTTAGACTCAGCGGGGGATCAATTCCAGGATCCCTGAAGGTCCCAAAATCCGTGGATAATGAAATGATTTATGTAAAATGCCATAGCATTTGCATATCACTTCCCTTGTACTTCAAATTATCTCTAATAATTTATAAAACTTACTACAATCTAAATGCTCTGTAAGTGATGTTGTGCTATGTCCTTTGCTGAATACAGGCAAGAAAAATATCTGCATACACAGAGTTCAAATGCTCAAAATACTTTTTTAGATTTTTTATGAGACTGGTTGAATCCTCAGTCTCAAAATCCAGGAGTATAACAAGATGACTGTTTTATTTGGCAGAAGTTGACATCGATTGTTCTAGAACATTGCCCATTGAAGTTGGGATACTTTCTTGTTTAAGGACTTAAAATTCATGTTATTCATTTTTAATGTTCTAGTACAGGTGTTTTGATGAAGATATGTACATGCTACAATGAGTAGAAGGGCAGACTTAGTGTGAGCATATTCAATGCATCAGTTATATCAGACACCTTAAAATAGCAAAATGGCAGCAGTGCTGTTCACTCTTACTAGTTGTTCATGAAAGTATTTAATGCTTCACAGTGTTGACAGTATTTAGATTTTCATCTTTTGCAATTTAGAAAATTTTATAGACAATGTAGCAGAGCTGGTTATAATTTGTATTTTCATTTTCCTGATTGCTTAAGGTGTTATGATTTTTCTCATATTTTTACTATTTAGATGTATTTACAAAGCATCTCTTCACATTTTTAAAGGAATATTCTTTTAAAAATATAATCCTACTGATTTGTAGTTATTATGCAGCGAATAGGCAATAGATACATGTGTTTAAAAACATCGCTATTCAATCTATAGATTAGATTGCCACATCAGCTTCCCGCTATGTTTTTTAATGAACAAGTTTTATCATAATATAGGATAATTTAAATAATTTTTCAGTTTACTATTTTGTGCTGATTAAATATTGACCGAGTTTAACATATGCCTTTTTCTACCTCTCCTAAAATGTTGTTTTGAACTATTGTTAGTATGTGCAGCCAGCAGGAGAATTTGTGGATGTGTGCATATGAATGAGTGGTTGAGTTGAAGTGCACTTTTCCAACAGGCTATCCAACGGACCCCGCAGAGTTTAAAAACTCCCATCTTTGTTGCTAATTCTGATGTTAGAAAATACAGTTCTACACATGTGAGTCCATTTCTATTCTCTCATTGGTGGATTTCTCTATCCTTTAACCAAAAGCAAAGTATTTACTGTTTTTTAAATAATAAGTCTTGATGTCTAGTAATATATCTCCAGATTTCTTCTTCATATTGCCTACATCTTACACAATTTTATATGTTTTTTTTCAAAAAATCTACTAAAATAAGGAAATCATAGAAACAAACTTTTAAAAAATGATATTTATTGGTGAAATTATTTTGAGGAGGAAAATTTTTTCATCGATTAGCTATTCAAGCTCTTGAACATAGTCTTAAAATTTGGTAATGAATGTTAATGATATTTGGTGTTTTTAATTCAGTAGTCTTATATGTCTTTTTAAAATGTATTGTTAGATACTTGCTCACTTATGGTGCTACTTTAGTAGTATTTTTAATTGCATCTTATATTTATTTCAGTACAGAAATCTAACCATTTCTATTAGTCGTATATTAGAAGACTGTGAGGTTCACATTTTATATTTCTATAAATGTTGTATGTTACTGGTAGATAAGTAACCCATGCTTTTTCTTTTCTTGAGCTGGTTCGGCTATCTATAATAATATTGATTAAAGATAGTGTTAGTAGACATTTTCTTTTATTATCTCTCCCAGAGAAATACCAGTTAGTACAATATTAAATTTATATTCTTTACTCTTTTTCCTAATTTCTTAAATTGAGAATCTTTTAACAGGTAGAAGCTAATAGCAAACAATTTTATTTTCATCTCGTGGATTTGCTATATTCTTTACATTTTTTTGTAAAGTTTTCTTGAAAACTTATCTTTGTTCTGACTTCTTTTGTCTCTTTAAATGAATATCGTACGGGAGCCAGCTGGCACTTTTGACCTTTTGCCAAGAATTTCTTTTCTTTTTCAGAACCAAGAGTTGTTAAATTGGTGTTTTATTTTTCACATTACTACAAATGATATATTTGCTAAAGTTGTCTGTAACTATGTAAATGAGTGCAGTCATTCCTGAGAGCTGTGGCCTTGCCTTTGCTCTTATAAGTTGAAGGAGCCAGCCATCCCTCATTTATGAATTGGTTGTTGAGCCAAATAATGAGATGGTAAAAGCTGCGTCTACAGATGAAAGCTGCCTCCATCTCAATGTTCCAGGCCCCAAAATTGAAATACAGTCAAGATAAAGCGAAAGGCACAATACTGTCATCTAGTTATTCATATACAGTGTCTTCAGTTTTAGTTGTGACAAGTGAGCTGACTTTGTGATGTCCCTGTAGTACAACGGAATATTCAATATTTTTGTCACCAGCATTCAAATTGCAGCAAATAAATTAGACAAAATATTAGAAAGAACAAAATCTACTCATATTTTTCCATTTTATTTCTTTTTATTACCTTCAATAAAGACATTTAAATGCATCTACAATGTTTTTCCAGGATTAATGGTGACATCCTCTGTGAAGCCATGATTTGACCTTACATGTATTCAGAGGCTCCATTGCATGAACTAGTGTGAACATATTAAAAGCAACACAAATGCATGCTTACATATTCATTTACATTTATATACATATAGCTGCATTGTATTCAACTCTGCACTTCGCTATGTAATATTCACAAGTGTGTATTAATTTCCACAAATATTTTGTGGTAGCTATCATTAGAAGAGCCATGTAGCTGAGAACTCACAAAAAAGTCCATGAAAAAATTAAATAACATTATAAGAGACATATAAACCTACATTATGACAAAGTAAACAATCATACGACAATTCATGGTCTAGAAATTTTACTGACTTGAATTGAACTCAATTATTAAGGGTATTAGACAAATTAGAAAACCGATTTCCTCTGCCCATAGACCTCCCAACTTAATGGGAAGTGTCACAAACACGACGTTTTAAAAAATGGTGGGACATTTAGGAAGAGAGAGTAAAAACAGAATGGAAGACAAGTAGCAGTTCTAGCAATTCTCTGGCGGCCTGCTCTTTATTCAGATATTTGCACTTTTATGAACTGACACACTGGGGAATTCCTAATGAGGCAAGGGAGTGTGCTGGGTTCGGGTCCTGGATAAGACTGAATTCTAGGCTATTCCAGGTTCCTGTTTGAATTTAATTCATGTTCCTCAACTTTCAGGGGTATAAGTTACACTGAGCTTCTACCTGAAGCAAGCAGTTTCCTTAATCACCATACTTAGATACTTTCTTAAAACCATTTTCATTTTGAAATAATTTTTTGAGATTCAATAATTTCATATTTTATTCCTAGCAGAACTCACAACAAAAAGCCTTTTGTTTTCTTTGTCTGTGTTCTGATATGTTTAGTAATGACCAAAGCGTGTTCTAAGTATTTTTAAGGAATATGTCACTGGAGCTTTAAGAACATACTTAGTTTCTCATGTGAAAAATCAGGCTTTGTCTGATATGTTTTTCTCTCTCTATTGTTTAATGTTGAAGTTGTTTTTGGGAATTATGTTTTATAAGCTTTTCCAAAATAAGATGCATACCTATATGAAACTTAACATTTTGCACAGAACGTGCCAAATATATATTGAGGAAAAAGAGTACACCATGTCAGTGCATTTTAAATTTGACTATGTATCAGTTGCATCAATTATTATTTATGGTTTGCCTTTTTAAATAGTAGAAAAAGTTACAACTTTAATTTTGGGTGATAGCTGAAAGGAAAGGCCACATATGTTGCTGTTTGAGTTCTTGGCGTTTGCCATGTTCACTGTTAGTAAGGTGCTGTCCTAGTGCTGTTTTGATTCACAGTTTTTTTCTTAGAATATACAACAGCCTGCAGAAAAATGTATTCCTGAAAGTCAAAGACCTGATTAAAAATGGGCAACTGTAATGAATAGTCAGTTCTCAGACAAACAAGTTCAAATGGCCAGTACATACATTAAGGATTTTCAATATCCTTAAACATTAAAGAAATGCAAATTAAAGCATTACTAAGATATCGTAACCCAGAGAGAGTGGCTTATAATAAGAACTTAAACAACAATTGATGTTGGCGAGTTTGTGGGGGAAAAGCAATATTTTTACATTCCCATTACAGTGGGACTTTAAGTTGGCAAAACCACTATGGAGGGCAATATAGAGATTAAAAGTTTAAAATAAATATTCAATTTGATCCAACAATATTTCTTCGGAATATGTTTCCAAAAGAGTTAGAATAGTGATTTCAAGACATCCCCTGGAGGCTACCCAGAGACGGGCATACTGTTGCACTAGTGCCCCAAGACACTTCCCAGGAAACCCACTCTGCTCTCACTTCAAAGGAGAATTTAGTTTGTATTTCTGCCTCAGCCAATGATGAAGGTCACAAAAATCTCTGCCTGACTGGAATTGTCACCCTGTGAACCTTCCACGATCATAGGCTAGCCTAAATCTTGAAGATCTATCCAGCCAAGTACCTATAAAGACCAGAGGAGACAGTTATTTTCTTAAATGTGCACACATCAGCAAAAGACACAATCATTAGGAAAAATCAGGGAATCATGGCACCTCCAAAAGGAGCTCCAGTAACTCCCCAATAATAGACTCCACTGAAATAAAGAGATCTATGGTGTGTCTGACAAAGAATTCAGAGAAATACTCATCAGAAATTTCAATAAACTACAAAAAAATAAAGAAACTTTGAAGGACAATGTAAGAACGAAATTAAAAGATTTGATTAAGAAGCTGAAATAAAATAAAGTACCAGTTAGAAATCCTAGAGGTGAAGAACATCATTCTTATGTAATAGAGAATGGCAGGTGCACACTGGATCAAGCAGAAGAAAGGACCAGCAAGCTGAATGCCAGGACACTTGAATTACCTAGTCAAAGAAGCAAAAGATAAAAGAAAGCTTAATGGATTTGTGAATTATGCAACATTGTCCAGTTTCGCATAGGAGTACTTGGAGGGAAAAAAGAGAGAGAAAAGTTTCAGGAAATATATTTTAAGAAAGAATGGCTGAATACCTTCTTAATCTAGGCATTGATACCAACACCCATTATAGAAAGTGATATGGCATCCAATCAAATCCAGTCCAGTGAGGAATACACCAAGGCACATAACCAGGAAATGATCAAAACTCATAGAGCAGCAGGAGACAGGAGAAATTTCAATACAACTGTCAAGTTTTTTTTTTTTGTCAGCAGAAGCCTTCCAGACCAGGAGAGGAGAGGCTGAGGTATTCAGAGTGGTGACCAAGCTAATCTTTCAACCTGGAAAACTTCACAAAGCATTTCTCAGTAGAGCAATGTTGTTCTTCACAAGGCGGGGAAAGATCAAAACTTCCTCAGACACACCAAAGCTAAGGGAGCTCCTCACCACTAATGTCTTTCTAAAGAATTAAGCTGAGGTAGAGACAACTGAATTAAAGTCTCTGAGATCCTCCAATAGCAAAGACGTTCAGTTTGGTGATGTTTCCGCGGGCCTATATACTCACCCTTGGTTAGCGGCATCTCACTATGACTCTAGGCCTGGTCATGTAGCTCCCGAGCTCATATCACGATAGAAATAAAAACTCAACAATACTTGACAAGAGGTTATACACAAGTACTTCAGGTACCATGAGGAAGGCATACTATAAAAATGAAGTCAACAGTGTACTGATTGCATCATCGTTCCCTGAAATGTCTTACATTCTTATCACCATTCTACAGAGAAGCCCATCTTTTAGTGGACAAGAGCATAGGTGGGGAGAGACAGCAGCCATTCTAGCTCTGTTAGGCATTCCATCCCTTCTAGTTAAGGCCCGAAACACTCAGCAGCAATGAATGACATACCTTAAAATATCTGATCAAACTTAACAACAGAAGAAGAAAGACAATGCTACTGTTGTAGTTCCAAAAGAAACAGGGTATTCTTGTTACAACACTCCAGTAGAGAGTATCCGCACAAGCAGCTGCATCTGAAGAAACACCGCTGTTCTGTTGGATATCCAATACTAGATTTAAAACTATATTGGAGTCAAATTGCTAGAACTACACTTGGGAATAATTGACATGACTTGAATGTACAGCAAGTGTACTTAAAACAAAAGTTTCTGTAAGCACAGTGTTGTTGCCCACAAAGTGGATAGTTGTGTCAGGTTGTGTTGGAAACGTAATGTTCACCTGAGTATCAAAACTCCATAGTGTTTATAGTTACTGTGTGTACATCAAAATTTGTCAGGAGCATAATCTTCTATTAAGTGTCCTTCTGCAAACAAAACAAACCATACACAAATAAAGAAACATAAAGGAATTTTGAGAGAATTTGGTGACCTTGATTCTGGGAAGTTTTTGTTTATATCTAAATCATTAAATGGTGCATATCAGAATTTTGTATAGCAATTATACCTCAGTAAAGCTGCTAAAATGTAGTGAGTACAGGAGAAAATTTGTATAGAAAAAGTGGTGCATGTTGGGGAAGAAGGAAGCTCTCCGTGGACTGGATTAAGTTCGCCCATCCTCGCTGGGTCCTTTCTTCTGTGCTCCTGTGCTCCTCTCCACTCGTTTGGTTTTGATGTTTTAGACTGGATGGTAAGTGCATCGTTTACTGCTGAACTTTAAGTTCCAACTTTGGACAGTTAGTGTTAACTGCATCAGTCAGCCTTATTCTTCCGTTTGTGTTCCTTAGTTTATTTAATGTCTGCGCTAGGAGCTCTTTCTCAATATGGCCTTACCAACACACTATGGCTAATATCTGTGCTCCTCCTTCTGCTTACAAACACCCCAGCTGTTTGTTCTCACCCTCAGGAGCTACAACAGCTCCCTCCAGTTCCTCCTCATTTGAATACACTTTTACCTCAGCAATGCTTCTGAAGTGGCCTGATTCCTTCCCCCAAACTGATAGTATTTGTATATAAGCCATTGCAATGTCTATGCACGCGTTCCCTTTTCTCATACATTTGAATGTAAGAGCTTCTGAATAATACGTGATCCTTGCCTTACCTGTGAAATTTGGGGAATCTTCTCAGATTTGCAGTGTTTTTGATGTGTTTATCAACTTGTATTTAAATATTATTTATCTGTCCACTGCATAGCAGAAAAACACTTAAGAGCCTCTTAAAATTCTCAGGACTTATGTTTTAAGTATTATTCTTAAGTACTGTTGTAAGCATTAGTATCAGACAGATTGCTTGAAAAAAAGAGAATTCTTGGTCTGCTTCCCATATATTTACAATTTCAGCTACAAATACTTCTAAGAAAGAGGAATTGCACTGAAGACAAATGGAAACACAGCTAAGAAAGAGTAAAATTATGATGTAGAATATTCTAGTGTTTGCAGAGAGGACTGTGTGTGTGTGTGTGTGTGTGTGTGTGTGTGTGCACATGTGAATATGTGTGTGTCCTTTTGGAGCAATTCTTTGATGACTTCAGCAGATAGAAAGCTAGTTTACATTTAGAAATGGTTTTCTTTACTCATTTTCATACAGATAATTATTAATGATTTATTCACTTTTTGTAGCTCTTTCATAGCTTTCGACAAATAGGGTTTTTTAAATTATAAACTGTAATATAAACCATAATTTGTTCAACAAAAGCATAGAAGTTCTCCACAAAACAGTAAGCACTGAGCAGTCACTTAGGAGAGGATACTAAGCAAAATAGAAAAGTTCTGTGTCCTTGAGACGATCACAGTGACATCAGGGATTGCAGTTTCGAATTTAGTAGTGTGAGAATGTGGTTGTCTTATACTTATTTGATGTTGGGATAAAATACCCAACATCCACAATTTAAGGGACAACGAACTGTTTTATCTCAAAAGCAATGTGAGCCATTGAACTTTAATTTTGTGGTGTGTATAAATGGCAGCATTATGTATGCACATGTGCATGTGTGTGTATGTGTGTGCATGTGTGTATTGTTTTTCATAATATAATATATGTGACATATTTATAATATTTTATATAAAAGATCATTAGGGGCAAATTTGGATGTAAATATGTTTAATTTTGGCTGGCATAAGGGAAATAAAACTATGGCTCTGTTTTTGATGCTTTTCCCAAAAATACTAAACTATTTTATCTTACAAGTTGTCTTAGTTACTTTCTCATTTCTGGGACAGAAAGCCTGACATGTGCAGCTTTCAGGAGGAAAGATTTATTTTAGTTCACAGTTTCAGAAGGTTGCAGTCCAGTCACAGATGGTTGGGAAATGGTGGAACCGTGAGGCAGGGCCACAGCTGGAGCTAGAGTTCCACAGACAGAGATCCTCATGGCATGGCAAGACAAAGCCAGGTCTGGCAGGAAAGGCATAACCAGCACACACCCCTTCAGGTCAAACCCCAGTTACCTCCCCCTGTCAGCCAGGTCCCAACCCCAACAGTACACAGTATTCATAGCCACATGAGTTTTCTGGGGACACTTCAGATACAAACCGCAACTCAAGTTTATCTAAAAAAAATTCAGGAAAGTGTTCTTGACTGCCCAAACAGGCAGAAGAGAGTCAATCATTTTCAAAATTCATAGCTTTGAGAAACCAACATTCAAATAAGACAGGCATGGGTATATAAGTAAAAGATATAGGATTGAGTGGATATTTGTGGGAAAACAAAAGTTTTCTTACATCCTGAAAGAAAATTAAAGTATTTGGTCACTCCTTCCTCAAACACCTCCACAGGTATTTAACATGGTATATCTGTTAATCAGAAAGTAATGAGGTTTGCATTGTAATTAGTCATTGGAAGTTGACAACCTGAGAGTTTAGCAACAGCAGATGTTACTAAAATCAGCATCTTGAGGCTCATGTCATCTCAGAGAGGGCCAAGATTTAGTTAAGGAAGTTTCTACTCTTCTCATTAAGACTGCCTCCTCTTCAGATGCATTTGAAGGGCCTACCTTTCTCTCCAGCCAGTTCTTTTTTCGGATGCAGCCTAGCTCTTCGCTCCGTTCTCTCCCAGCAGGTACTGCTTTCCCACCACCTAAAATCCCCTCACCATTTCTATCTCTAAGTGCTTTCTTTTATGTTTTATAGTCCCATTGATTTCTTCATGGAGGTAAAATTCTGCAGAAGAAATGTTCTCTTAAATGGAGCCTAGGGATATTATATCAAGAAGAACTTTCTAAAACTCAGTTCTATTACATGACAGAACAAGTTCCCAGGAGCTTTAGTAAGAAGCCAATCATCTGAGTTATTTAAAATTCAATTGGACAGCCACAGTCCATGTACTGGCAGAAATTCCCTAGCTTCCTCTACACATTAAAAGACAAAATATCATATAAGGATTTTTTCTCTTTTCCTTAAGGTTTTCCCCAAGGTGAATTCTTTAATTTTTGCTGAATCCAACTATATTGAATAGTCAGTAAAAATTTCTGCTTTTTTGCTGTCATATTGAACATATACTCAAATAAAAGAAGGAGGATTGTACTATGGAATATATACAAATTTTAAGCAAAGGGCATGCCTCATGAATAAAACTATGGATGTGATATCTAGGAGCTTTGTTACTAATTTGACCTCTCTTCCTGATTGTATGATCAAGGAAACACCTTTTGGGACAGTCACAAAATACCACTAACATTGCATGATGAACCTTTCCCATCATGTGACACTCTGAAGTGTCTATATATGAATTCTGTCATCCACACTGTGACTTCTACTTTAAACTAGTATTTTACCATTAAGAAGTTGATATAATTTCTCTAATATGCATTGATAGCTATTTCAAATGTTTTAACCATGATCATGGCCATGACTGTGATTAGAATGTGTAATAACCAGCCTTGAATAATATTAGAGAAAAAGTCTCTCCAACCCAAAGTGTGTAAAATATTTACATTGTCATTTTTGGTTACAGCTATGTTTCTAGAACAGTCATGTGGCTTTTCACTATGATATCATCAGAAGGAAAATACTTTTAAAATGTCGAAACCATTAATAAAAACCTAATATGATTTCAAAATTCAATAACAAAGTGTAAACAGAACTCATACTTTAAGGAGCATTATTAACATCTTTTCAAATCTTCACATTTTAATGAATACATCTTCATTTAAACTTCAAGACAACCCTACTAGTGTATACTGTTATTAAATTTATTTAATATACAAAAATAGAGAGAGAAATGATGTGTTCAGGAAAATTATTGCCTAATTGTAATCTATTTTATATTAATGATACTTAAACTATTTTATTAAGTGTGCTTTTTTCTTTTCTTTCTCAAATATTCCAGAGACTTTATTCTCTGAAAACATTGAAATAATTTTTTATATTTTTTTCCACTCAACTCTGTACTGTCTCCTCTTTATAGTCATTTCCAAAGCAACACACAAATATGTACAATATTTTAATCAATAGTTTAGATAAGAAAGGAAGAGTCATGGGTTTGAATTTTAATTTTCTTTCACAGGAAGCATTTATCTACATTCCTTTGGAATATCTGGCTCTTGGTTAAAATTATTAACCACTGAGCTCATCAGCCAAATATTTTATCCATTCTTCTTTTCAAAGGACTCCTGCCTCAATGTCTTCTAGCCAATTTCACCTTCTCACCAGGTCACAGATCACGTGGAATAAGCCTCTTTGATTCGAAAAAGGCTCCTGAGAGTAGAGGAACAAAGTTATCATGCAACTAATGATAGTGGTATTATCCTAAGTTGTGAGCAGGCATTGGTCTTCATCTGACTAGGATAAGCTAGGCCAAACTAGGACTAGAACAAGTTTAAAACTCCTATTTTACTGATTTTAAGAGTGAAAAATAATTAAATAAACCAGTAAACAAAGAAATAATGAGATTTCTATCACATAAACACCTCAGCAAAAATTTCCTTCATGTTCGCGATGATGGTGAGTTCTATTCACATCACTGATAAATATCACAAACATTTATGCTCAATGAAAGATGGAAAGCCAAGGGTACTTTAGGAGCGTTTTTCAGGAAAAATATTGCAGTTCAGATGTAAAAGTCCTCCAAAGAACGTATATATTTGGAAGTCATTGAATTGAGGGACAAATTGTATCTGGTGGGTTAATTTACCAATAACTTCATGTGGTATTAGGAGAGGCACCTGGTTGGTTGAACTAGGCTACTGAGGGCCTGGTCTGGAAGAGTGCATCCTTTCCTTTAGGCCTTCCCTTGTGTCTCTGCTTTCTGGCTGCCTTGTGATGTGATGCGTAGCTTTTTAACCACGCCAAACTATTCTGACAATAGAGCTGGTCTAATCACGCACAGATTCAGACTTACAATATGTGGTCTAAGATAAACCACTTCTTTGTGCTGTGAAGATCAGATATGTCTCCAGTGACAGGATAGTGACAAAGTGATAAACTGGTGCCAGAGGGGTGAGGTCCTTGTTGTATCTCCACATGACCATGTAGTTTAGAAGCTTTGGGAACTGGTTTTCAAGAGTTTGGAAATATGAGAAGGAAGTTAAGAAGCACTCGAACGTTGTAAGCTGAGCTTGTTGGGAAAATTGTCTCAGAGCTCAGAAGATCAGAATGCTGATAGGAATGCGGATTTTATAGGCCAAGTTCAGAATGTTTCAGATGGGAAGGAGAACTCATGGACAATTGGACTATGACATGTTTTGTACATTCTGGTGAAAAGTGTGTCTCTGTTTTGCCATGGACTAAGACTTTTCCTGAGAATCAGATTAAGAATATTGAACTAATTAATCTGGTAGAGGAAATGTCAAAGCAACTCAGTGTTTAGGCTGTGACATGGGTACTAGTGACTGCTTTTACTGAGGTAGTAGTAATCAGAAGCAAATATTACAGTAAAAGCAGATGTGGGAATGTTGCAGTTTCATCAGAAAGTGTCTATAAAGTTGTGACAAAGGATAGTGTGATTGATGAAAAGATGTGCTTTAAAAAGAAGCCAAGTACTTTCCATCAGGACAATAGGAAAGACACTGCGAAGTCATTTCAGAAATCAGCAAAACCTTACATTTTTTGTAAATTCAAGAGTACAAAACTGTGAAACTTTCATTTGAGAAGACATTTGGAAGGAACCCGGCTCATTCGGAGCCCGTTAAGAAGGTGGATTCTTGAGTTCAGCTGTTATAGCACTAAGAGGCCACTACATTTATGGGCCAAAAAGACTGCGATGCTGTCCACAATTGAGTCTAACTTCAGAACGGGACAGAGAAAAGCCACAAAAAGTGATCAGAGTCACTCCAGGGGAGAGCAAATTTGGAATGTGAACAAAGAGGTTAAAAATTAGATCCATAAGTTTTAAATTAATGTTATTTTTAAAATTACAAATGATGTATGCAATTGTACTTGAAATTAAGTTGCATTCAAAAAATAATGTAAGGTAAAGTTAGAAGCACATGTAATTTATCAGTATGTACTTCTCTTCAGTCAGGTTGGTCATCTATGCTTCATTTAAGAAAACCTTATAATATAATATAATTATAATGTTACGATATCTTATATTTTCTCATTGTCAAATGAGGTAAATTTATTTATACTGCTCCCAAAGATATTTATATTGCAGCCCATTGCTATTCAGATAAATTTTCTTCTTTACCAAATATTGCCAAGTTATCAGAGAAAGGGTTGGCCTCATTTTGTAGGATCCCTTGAAATTTTCTCTACTTTTCATACTGTCACCTGTGGACAGGTAAAATGGGCTGATTCCTCATAGCTTGTGTTGGTACTTGGATCTGTTAGGAAAATAAGCACCTGAAAATTCCAGGATGCCACCACAGGCTGACCAGAAATTTTCACATCTATTAATGCTAAGCAGAAATTGTATTGCTAATTTTACCCCTTGGCGGAGAGTAAACAGCATCAAATTTTGATCTCTTTCAAATGGCTATTAATGTTAGAAAGAACTATAGGGAGTGCAATATTTCCTTACAGTGCTCAGTGGAGTAGGTGAATATGTTAAAATTAGAGACAACATACCTGCTCTATGACTATTCAAAATTTGCTACACAGTCAGAAAAAAAAAAAAGCGTATGTTATTTGCAGACATCAAGCCTAGTCTGCCACCATTTACTGATGACTTCCTGACCAAGGGAAAATGGACCCAAGTAGCTTTCCATCCCTATCCACTGACAGTAGTATGTGTCTTGTGTCTTCCCCCGCGCTCCAGACTTCAGGCTTCAGCTACTGTACTGCAGACTGTCCAGATCTTCATTTCCCACGTAACAATGGAAGTCGGGAAATGGTCCTTGGAACAGCTGCCCTCTTCTCATAATCTTCACATACTGTAATAGGCTGGTTAACAGAGAAATTATGGAACAGTGGCAGGGGAATTGCAGTTAGATCCTCTTTAGGTTTGTTCTCCCTCGCTTTGTGACATTGAGCATATAGCTCTTCACTGCCTTAAACATCCTTTTTCTTTTCTCTGAAAGAGTTGAATTAAAAGATCTTAAAGATGCCTCTTAGGTACAACACGTATAATTTTGCAATTACATATTGATCAGCAAGCGTAATTACTTTTTTCTCGTAGAAATTTGTTCACAACAGCTCAATGCCTTAAATATGTCTGTGACATTCGCAAGGATATTCTGACAGTGCTTGTCACTACTTCTGCAACATGACAGCTACTTATCCTTCTCATTAATTCCTATTAATGTGTCACTGGTTTATTTGTGTGCATAAAATCTGCAAACCTAAGTCAACCTGGATTAAAAGAAGAACATGACTATGTGTAAGAAAATCAGGGGATCAACTCTAGGATATATCACGGATTCGATGTTATGTAATTTAACCTTTCTATGCCTTGATTACTACATCTAGAAGACTAGGATGGTTGCCCTTAGCCCCAGGGTTCCATGAAGATTACATAAGGTAATTAAATACAAAGAACAGAGCACAATGCCTTGACATCGAGTGTCCATGACAACCGAATTCTCTCCTTGCTTTGTCCCTTAGAACTAAAGCAAAGCAATTCTACAAGGTTAATAATTATCTAGTCCTCAATTGAAATTCTTGCCACTAAGATTTAGGCTGAATGAACATCTTATGTTCCTGACTTATGTATCCTAGGCACCAGGTAAAGAAAATAGGGAGAAATACTATGGTGTTCCTTTCCCAATATATATTCAAACAGTAAAATAAATGACATTTAATATTTTCCATGAAACGTGGAGTACGAAAAAATTAATTTTAGGAAGTGTCTTCGTTTTGATTTCATTGCTGGGGTACAATATTCAATGCTGGCAAGTTAAGGGAGAAAATGTTTATTTTATCTGACAGTTGTATGAGATCTCAATCCATTCGTGGGCAGCTGATAATGACGGAAGGGATCTGGTAGAGGGCCCAGCTGGAGAGAAACATTTTATCACGTGGCAGACAGGAAGAGGAGAGTGAGAGGAAGGGCTGAACTAACTACAGCCTCCAGGTCACAGCTCACGATCTGCTCCTTCTGGGTCAAGCCTCCTTGATCTACCCTCTCTGACCAAGCCCCACCACTTAAGATGACTGAAAATTAACTAATTGACTTTATTGACTGAATCACTTTCCAAACATGATGCTTTTGGAGAACATTCCAGATTAAAATCATAAGATTTTGCCCCTTACCCTTATAAGACTCACAGCCACCTGTTATCCTAAGGATCTAGAATTCCCTCACAAGCCCCATGTATTTACAAGTTATGGAATATCTATTGATTTCATGTGTTGTTAACAGGTGGAAGGGGCAGATATTTGAGGTTTGATGTGGAGGGGACAAATCACTAGTGTTTGACCTAGAAAGGCATATACTAACTCCACCCTTCCTTGCTCACATGGCTTTCTGCTTGAGATGCCAGGGAACAACTATTAGATGTACAGCAAGGTCTTTACCACTCAATCCTTAGCAGGAATTTGCTTACCAAGGAGAAAACACATGCCACATCATCAGAACTATGCCGAAGGAGTAAGCTAGTGCAGTACGCCAGGACTCTTGGCAGGCTTTGTAGAACTTCAGCCGTTCTGCTATCCCAAGTGAGCTAAGCATGAGTCTTAGATGTACGATGATTGAGCTTTAGACAGTAGACACAGGGGCTTGGATATTGTTTTCCCTCAGGCTATTGATTCTTTATGCTTTCGGTTGCTTTGATATGTTTTCTTACCTGGAAAAGAGATGAAGGGAACACGCCACGTTGTACATGTGTGAACCTCAGGATGTGTTTAGCATATGAGGAGGGGGAATGATAGAAGAGAAAAAATAGAAGAGGGCAAGTCTGCTACAATAAAGTCACCCTGTGTCTACAGGACGTTGACGTTTTGTGAATTTGTCCTGTGACTCACGCAGCCTGGATTATGTAAGAGAAAGAGAAAAATTTCAAAAGCATGGGGGAAGAGTGTTATTTTCTTCAAACTGTGTACTTCGTTACCTGCTTTTTTATGGAGCACATACATAAGAATTGAGTGCTCCAGAATCCCTGTGGGGCCACTGTGCCGTCACACCTTATGCTCGTGCAGAGAACAGAATGGCGATGTTGGGGTGACATAGGGATCAGATTAAATAGTGGTCACCAACACTTGGGAGACTCAGGCAGGAGGACTGCCCCGTGTTCACGGCTGACCCAGGCTACATAGTGAAGTCAAGACCAGCCTGAACTGCAAAGCTAGACTCTGTCTCAGACAGTAATAATAATAATAATAATAATAATAATAATAAGCAATCCTTCTTTTGATGAAGTAGTTAAAAATTCTTTTCATGGACCACACATTTTCCACCCTTGACCCACATGTGTTAGCTGGACCTTTATTCAAGGCACAAAAACTGATACGACATATTTCACAAAACGGGCCATCAACCATATCATGAGCCTCACCAGGCAACTATTAGCAATGAATTGTCCTATGCTGTGCATTGGCACACTAAGTCAGAATCTGTCTTTTGGCAGACTTCTCAAGTTAGTGGCACAGGCATAAAAAGTCTGAGCTGCCAAAAGTGGTAGTTCTTAATTCTCCATAGCCTCTGGGATCACTAGGGGGGTTTAAAGTAAAATACATTAATATCCGATTCACACTCACAGGTATATTGGCATATCTAGTCAAAGGTTAGCCCTAACATCAGTAGTTTTCAATTCTTTGAGGATTATTTTAATTTATAGGCAATGATTTCATGCACTGGCTATGCCCCATACCACTTACAATAATGGCTTTAGGTATAAAAATTCAACCTAATGAAATCAGTCAGTCTGATTTTGAGGAAAGGCTAGTATCTATCTAGAGGGAGATGTGTAGATGACATCCTTGAAAAGGATCATATTTTTTCTGAGATCAAAACCAATACGTGTTAGAGATTAGAGTGAAATAAAATGAAAAATAAAAATATGTCTAGGTAATATTTTCCAAGCCCAACTTTAAGACATTTGAAAGACATTTAAGTTTTTCTCTTATGGTTATAAGAGCAAAATTTCTTTGGGTTTGCAATAATTTGGTTGGTTGGTTGGTTGGTTTTGGGTGGGAGAAATTGACTTAATCAATTACACAGAGTGCGGTGAATTCAGAATTAAGGACTGCTTACACCAGTCTTCACAACAGCACACATCAATCTACAATAAAGTGAAATAACTTTAAAGTTTGAGAGAAACATCCACTTTTGCTTCCATAGATTAAGAACTATGATAAAGTGAGCCTCAGTTTCCTTTACAAAATACTCGATTAGTAATAATGCATGTTTTTCTTAGCTTGAGAAATTGGTGTAGTTACATATCTCACCTTGATCATTTTTAGTTTCCTTCCCTCAATGCATGTCTTGTTAAGACCTTTGTAGAAAGCACTGATATGAGAACAGAGTTCCGAGGAACTGACTTTAAGTGAGGAGCAAGGCTGGTTCTAAGTAGCTGCTTTGAGAATAGCATAGATACACAATACACTTACACTTTTCTAGTTGCAGGAGTCTTAATCCAGGCCTGTAATCTCAGCACTGTTGTAGGTTGAGGTGGAAAATTGCAAGTTTGAGCCCAGCCTCAGCAACATGGAGACTTAACAAGATTAAACTAACTAAATAAGTAAAAGATTGGGGATATAATTCAATGTAAAGTCCCTTGTTTCAATCCCCACTATCATAAAAAAGGAAAAAAAAATGAGTCTTTGCCTATTTAGAATTTCCCTTAACTAAATTGCTTGGTTATTTTAAATATTTGCGTTTGTCAGCTCTTAGAATTTATCAAATTGTGTTCCAAGAACCATCAGCCTCTTAGTAGATTAATACATGACAAAGATGATTCCTTTGATATAGTAAATTAGGAAAGCACTTTTTAAAAATTACCTGCTCAAGATTGTTTCAAGTGTCTAATAAATGCTTAAGTAAGGCATCTGGTTGAAATCTCCCTTCTCCATAAATTAACCTTTCAACAGGTTTTTGAACTGGAGTTTTGAAATTTAGTTAATATGGAAGAGTTTGAACTCATCAGAAATTTAATACTAGATTTCAATTTCTTCCAAAACATATTTTGAATAAAAGGATCAAATAGGATGAATGAGTCATTAGATCGTGATGTCAGAAAGTACAGCACGAATAAGAGAAGAATGAAAAATGGAGGAAAAAATCTAACCGTCTATGTAGACAGACCAATTTACCACTCTTTGCAACTGGAGTTTCATTACTCTGGAATGGTAATGACCAGTGATTGAGGATTGTCCCTGATGTCACCCTGTAGTTATGGGCTGTTATGCATATTGCTGAGCAGATTTCCACTGGAGAGAATTATCAGCTGGAGAAGCTAAGAGAGACCTTCTGAGCTCAGCAGATAAAAAGCTCAGCATCCATATTGGATCCACCCAAAAGCATCGTGAAACATCACACGTCTACATCAACTTTTGTTTAGGCGAATCTCTGCTTACCGTGGCCTAAGGTGAACATAATAACAATCTGAGAGTAAGAAGAAATGAATAGAAGAAAAACAGAAAGGAGAAACCCATGGACGCTAGGAACCCATCAAGTCGGAAAGTAAATAGGAAATTAAGCCAGACAGTGTTTCACAACTCATCTCACAGTGGAGGACCGTAGGAAAACAGAAGCCCTGAAGTGACCAAGCACAGGATGAATGTTTCTTTTTCCATTCTATAGGTTAAATTGTGAGCATGGCACCTCTGACATGCAAACGTCAGCGTGAGAGTATGTATCTTTCAGAACTAGAGAATTTTCTGTACACAATAAGTTCTGCAAGAAGATTTGAAGATTACTGGCTCTGTTCTATATTCCTACATGGCAAACCCTGACTGATGAGTAACTTACATGCCTAGGTGAGCAAATCATCAGTGCTGCTGAGTCATGGCATCCTGTTCTCCATGGAGAAAACTTCAGAGGTGAATCTTTCTACTCTGTGCTGTAGGCTTGGCTTGGTATGTTTTCAAACAATTAGTAGATTCTAATGATTTTAAGTAAGACTGATGTAGCCCATTTTATAGTTATTTTCCTTCACTGAAATAAAATACATTATTTTAGAAAGATTTTAAAATAAAAATTGGATACAAAATCATAAAAATGATTCAGAGAAATTGAAGTTCACAAGTCACACTTGACAGATTCTTTTCAGTCTTCTTAAAGACATATTTTGACATATAAGATGTATTATTTTGTATTTTGAACAACCTAAGTTTATCTCATAATCATTATAAACTCTGCACCAACATCTTTTGAAATTAATTTGAGCAAATGACTCAAAACCCCACATAAATTTAGTATGAGACATTCACTTAATAAGAAATTATTCAGTGCTAACAATAAACAATCTAGAACTATTTGCAAAAAAATTTGAGCCTTATTAACATAATGGTGATTTTTAAAAGCCAAACAGAGTACTACAACACCCAATTTATACTAATTAAAAATAAAAGAACAGGCACAGGTAATCTGTGTTACTGTTAAATAAGGAGTGATTCACTATAGGAAAGTAGTGATAGGGAAAAAAGAACGAAAGGGTTTCTAGGGTACTGGTAATATTCTCTTCATTGATATAAATCTTACTTATATGAAGTGTTTTTTAATATTGAGTTTGCCCACTTGTGGATAAATTTGCATATAGGTATACACTGTCATTCCTTAGTATCCTCTGGAGACTTTTTTCTAGGATAACAAAATCTGTAGGAGCTCAAATCCCTTATATATCTGTAAGCATACACATCTATAAGTATCCTCTCATACATATAAAATCATTTCCATATTATTTATAAACTTAAAGCAATATATATGCCATGAAAATAGTTGGTTTATGATTTAGGTAAGTTAATGATTAGTCTTCAGTCTCTAACCCCTAGTTTTTAACTTCAATCACTATTACCACTAGTACCAAATACAATTAAGCTAATATCACTTCCTTTCTTGAAATAATAAGGTACACCTTTTTAAGTATTTTATTGAGTTAAGAAAGTATACATTAGATTCATATTCATGTATAGTTAGCATGAGATATATTCTCTTTAAAAGTTTTCAAGTGTGTAGTGGCTGAAAGAATAGCACAGTGGTGAGAGCACTTGACTGGCAAGCCCTAGACCCTGAGTCTGATTCCCCAACACCACTAAGCCGGCATGGTGGCTCACACCTGTACTTCCAACACTTGGAAGGATTGCCAGGAGGAGATTGCCATGTGTTTGAGGCCAGCCTTAGCTACATAGTGAGTTCAGGACCAGTTTAGACTACAGAGTGAGATGCTGTCTCAAAAAAAAAAAAAGATTGAATTGTATAGTATACTACTGCTGATTAAAGATAGCTAATTTTATAACAGATATCTAGAGCTTATTTATCCTGCTTGGCTAAAAATGCCAGTCGGCTAGTCACTTTTTCTGTCTCCTGTAATCCCTCATCCACTCTCACAGACTGTGAACTCAACTACACTTCATAGATTAGAGTCAAGCAGGCTTGTCTTTCTGTGACTATCTTCTACTGAGTATAACATCCGTGAGGTTCATCTTTGTTGTCACGTTGTAGAATGACCTGTTTGAAGCTGAATAATATTTTATTGCAAGTATATATTTAATTTTATCTCTTCGTGTGTCAATAGACACATATTTTACTTTCATACCATGGCTAGTATATGCTTACCATTTATCTCTAAGTCTTCGGTGAGGTATTTTTTAAGATATTCTTGTAGCAGTTTTCATTTTCTTATTGATGTGTATAATTTTTTAATCAAATGTCCCTTTTTTCCTTTTTTTTGTCCTTTCAATCTCTGGCTGCTGTCATTTGCAGAGCAGGAAATTTTAATTTCAATGAAATCTAGCTATTTAATTCTTTCATAGTCCATTCCATTGGTGTCATGCCTATAAAGCCAGCAACAAACTCAAAAGACAACACCTTGATAATGAACCTGAAATCCAAACCAGATAGCTGATAAAGTTAAACTTAGAAATCAATTAATACTTGTTAATAAATGTATGTCCAGTGAAAAGGTAGGATCTGGAATTGAACCCAGACCCTTCTGACCACAAAAGCCTTAATTCAAACAATGAAGCAGATCTGCCTCTGCCTTTAATTTATATTGAACATGTAATTTAAAATGTTTGTGGTTCAAATAAATCTAGAATTTTTATAACTTCTCATAATATTCAAGGCACGTGCCTAAGTTATTGTGGGCATGCAAACATGAGTAAAACCCATTGTTTTAGTTACTTTTTTCACTTCTGTGAATCAATACTCAACATCCACAACTTAAGGGAGGAAAGATTTATTTGACTTACCTTTCACGAGGTCTCAGTTCATTTATGGGCAACTAGCAGTGGTGGAAACACATGGTGGGGAGGGCAAGATCCAGAGACAGAGCTCGCCACAGCATGGCAAAACAGAGCCACAGTCTGGGAGGAGGAGCAGAACCAGCACACACCCCTCCAGGTAAAGCCTCAAAGCATCTGCTTCTTCCAGCCAGTCCCAACCTGTACCTTCGGTTACACGAAGTTTTTTGGTGGATACTTCCGAGCCAAACCACAATATCTATACACTGCAAGCTTCGTTTTGGGTTTAAATATTTTGTTGAACAAACAAAGTAGATACTTAGTAAACGTCAAACTTAGCAGCTAATCCAATTGGGTTATTTGTACTTAGTGGTTCCACAATTTGCCTATGCATCTGATTTTTGTTTTTAAACTGACTCTCACTCTGTAGCCCAGGCTGGTCACTATGTTACGCAGGCTAAGCTTGGACTCATGGCATGCCTCCAGCCTCGGCCTCCTGAGTGCTGGGATTACAGGTGTGTGCCACCTTGCCCAGGTTTCTGTGGTGCTGGGAAATCAAACTCAGAGCCTTGCACTTGCTTTAACTGCTGTGCCATTCCTCTAGTCCCTCGCCTGTCCATCTAAATTACCCATAAAGTCTGTTAAATACAGATTAAAGAACTATGTCATTCCCACCTTCAGTTTTCACTTCACTACAGCAGAGGAGCTGCCTGATAATTTGCACCTCTAAAAATTCCCAAGTTTTGTTAATGTTGCTGGTTCATAATATACTTTGGGAACTGAAGCTTGAAACATTGGCTGATTATTGTCAGGTGACTACGGGTTTTGTACTTTGTAAGAGCAGTGACAACAGGAATTCCAATCTCGTGGATTACATGAGGAGCATAGTCAGATAACATAAAAACTAAAAATTTTCTCGAATTTCAAGTGATGGAAAGCATCACACGAATGCAGGGAAGCATGCAAACAGATGGAATTTGCGTGGAGTAGAAATGGCGTAGGTAGCCAGCAACCATTACCTGTGCTCCCACCCCCACCCCAGTGATCTCGTGTAGAGCTAGGCAGGATTAAGGCTGAAGAGGAGAATAGAAGTCAGTGCCCAGTGTTTCTTTATAGTTGTTGTTTATGTGGAGAATTGCATGACTATGGAGTCGTGTGAGATCTTCCATCACCAAATCTTTCGTTTGATATAGTTTATGCTTCTGAAATACTAGAGCTAACTCAATGCTCCCTATAGCGATGACCTGAAAGGTGCAAGATTAGAGGTTATCCCCCAGATGGTTGAGTCAGATCCCTCTGTTGCTTACTGTAATACCAGGACAGAGTTCTCTGGCATTTTTTTTATTGCATTTACAGGATACAGTCAACCTTTACTTGTATTGATGGTTTGGACACCAAACTCCTGGGTCTTGTCAGAAGAGTGCAGTCTGGAGTTAAGGGCACTGACGGTAATGGGATGATTTTAAATTTAAATAAGACTCAGATAAAAATAGGACATGTTTGTATAGACATCAGAAAAAATGAAGACTGGCAGTTTAATTTTTGTAAATAGTGTAAGCAGATAGATGTCAACTCCATTGACTGGTGGGGTTACCTTAGTTGAATATAATGGACTATGGAGGAGAAATTTAACAGTAAATATATTCTTATAAAGTTTTATGTTCTGAAACCAGAAGAAACTACTCAGGTGTGTGTGTGTGTGTGTGTGTGTGTGTGTGTGTGCGCGCGCGCGCGCGCCCCATGATGTTGAAGAATGACATTTTAGACAAAGAAGGCAAGGGGTAGAATAAATAGAACAGGTCTTTATTTAGAAAGAAATGACAGAGAGATCAAAGCTCCTGTTATCCAGGAGGGGTCCTGAGTGAGTTACTCCAAGAAACCAGAAGAAACTCTTTGGAGCAAGAAATATATGCTGTATTTTTCTTACTAGTAGTCTCAGACTTTATAACAAACTGAATATTGTTGATTTATTGTAATTACTTAAAAATGCTAAAATAATCCTTTTTGTTTGCCAAACTGGCATTTATGTCTTCTGAAACACAATTGATAAGGAGAGCACCTACAGAAATGACAAGGATATGCTTAGAATTTTCAATCTTTTCTATTAAGAAGTATTTCAATTTATAATCAAACAGTGTGGTGGGTTCAGAGATTTGATGTTATTGAAAAAGATAAAGGCTATATGCAAACTCTGAATTTTAGTATTGAGGCAAAGATTAAAATCTTATAATTAATTTTGTGAACCAAGTTTACCCAAAATAGAAAGGAACATCTATTCTGCAAAAAGAACACAAAAGTTCATATAGTTTGAAAAGAAGATAGTTAGGAGAGTCGTGCCATGTTTAGATAAATATAATTGACCCTAAAAATTTGAATATTTAAAATATTTTCTTTGTCAAACTCATTCTATGCCAACAGATAGATAGATAGATAGATATGCACAGTGATTAAAGTCAATCGCTGACTCGTGGTTCTAAAGACTGTCACATGAGCTATTTACTTTGTTCCAGTTGGAAGTAGTCCATCTCTCTGACTTCTGGTTTCTTAACTCCTATTCAGTCTTCTGTAAGGAAGACCTGCATAATGTCGTATAATCATGTGAATGACTGTTTCATCATCATTCAATAAATGGAATGCAAATTAATCAAGGGATTAACTACCCCAGCATGGCCTCGTGTTCTGTCTGTAGCAGAGTAGATGTCTGCTGAGTGGTATGAGAAGTATGGGGCCAGCCCCAATGCCAGCCACCACTAATAATGTATATCTATCACATATCAGAGTGAGCATGAATACATACATTCTGTTAACATATGGGTTTCCTATAATAGCATGAAGATAACTGATTTTAAGCTGTATTTTGAGTTACAACCATCCGAGAAGCTTCCAACACTTGTCTAAAATGAAAAGGAGGGAGGTAGAACCCAAGAAGATATTTTGTAGAGTATGAAACTTTTCAAATGTGTAACTAGATTTGCTTTCAAATAGATGATTTAAGATCTAGTTCACAGGTAAGATTTTTGGTGCCAGACACTAATTACTATTCTCAATGACTGTGCTAATTATAATAGTTTAATCCCTAGCTATTTATTCTTTCTCCCCCTTTACTTAAAATTAAATAGATTACCAAATTTTATGATTTCTGTAAATAGGAATCTTGTCTTTTCCAAATCTTATGGTACTCGTACAATTTATCTCCTGGATATTTTTGTACCACTGTGTTGTACTCTTATCTCTATTATTTTTCCATTTATTACTACTGATGGTTCTCTATCTTTTTCTACAGAATATTCTTCTGTCTTCTCTAGAATTAGAAACTTGTTTTCTTCTGACCTTTTACGTGGTCTTTCTACCTCCTGAAATGCAGTTCACCTTTTCCCATTATTCTTATCTCAGCTTAATTAACCACTGCTTTCTTCCCACTGCCCACACCTTATTTTCATTTTATGTACAACTCTGTTGAATTATCTCTTCACTTTCTTGCCATCCAATTCCTTCTTATAAGAACATAAACTATGGGACAGCAGGAATCTGTTTTCATTGTCTCTCGTATCCCTCATCCTAGAATGGTGGACAGCATAGGATTGGCCCATGATATTTGTTTTATTTTAAAAATAAAATAAATTCATAGCAAAGTACAACTCACCCAATTTTTCAATTCATTTAGTTTGTAAAGAAAAATAATTAAAGATGGAGATGAAAACTTGACTCATGACAAATCATGTCCAAATTCAGATGCCAAAACCTTACATGGTTTATGTGTTTGAGTTCCACCATATTGGCAAAAATGATGGCCTAGCAAGAAAGCTGGAATAAGTTCTTAGAAAGAGATGTAAATTGACTAATTTTCCAAGATGGGAGAAGGATGGAGATATTAGGCCACAATTTGAGCTAGTTCACTTTTCAATGATTCTAACCTGAGATTGTCTAATATCCTTGACTAGACCAAGAGGATATCAGTGTTATTGTAAATTTGAACAAAGCAATACATATTGGAGTATCTGAGTGTCATTTTGGCGCCCTTATGGAAAGAGAGAGGTTATTCCATAATTTTTTAGGATTATAGAAAGAGGAAGTTAATAGTCAATTAGAATTCCATTGTCCTAGATATTTCCTCTGCTTGGGATATTTTTATGCCCAAGCCTTCTCACCATGTTGTTTCCTCCTAGCCATTGTACCTTTAATCATATTCTTCTTCTGTCTTTTTTTCTGAAATATAGTTTCTTGTTCTGTTGTTAACTAATCTTTTTTGTATCATTTGAAACTTTATGAAACACTTAACCTTTCATTAGCCTAACATTTATTAAATCATTTCCCACATCGTAATTATTTTCCTATTACCTCTCGCATGAAATGATACATTAATCTATGACCAGATATTTACCTTTCGCAGTCACCGTGGGGTCAAGAGATTCCAGCTGGCCTCTTGACTCTCCGAGCTCTCAGACACTAAATATGTTTGGACATAAATAAGCAAAATATTTGTGGAAGACTTATTAGTAGTTAATTTTCTTCTTTGCTTTTTTAAACTACTAGGTAATGAATTAATCTCTTCTAATATCAAATCAATTTCATAGAACAGTTGAGGAATTTCTGCACATGTTTTAATAAAATTTTCTGCTGAAGAAAGTTTAAAAAGTGAAGAGTACAGAACTTTTGTAAATGCTTTATTCTTTCTATGACTGAGTGGATGTGGGCTTTTTCTAATGTGTGAATTGTAAAATTGATATTATGTACTTTATTCTGGTTGTTCGGGTTTATAACCCCCGAATTCTGAAATGTTGAGCCTGGAGGACTACAAATTCATGCCCAGGCTGGACAACTCATCCAACTGGAACACTTTCTAAAAATAAATGTTGACATTATGGGAGGGCGATGTGACTCAGTGCAAAGGCACTTAGGTCAATTTTAAGGGATGCAAAGAGAGAGCACAACAAAAAGAAAGAAAAAAATAATATTATAATCTTCAAAATATTTTTAGTCTAAAAGAAAACATTCTCATTTCAATGGTTTCCAATATTATTTAGCTAAAGATTAACTCACATGGTCGATCATCATGGGTGTTTCATGGGGAAAATATTTACAAAGAGATGCCTAAAACAAGGTAGGGTGCACTCTGTTCGCTCTCTGTACATCAGTCTGTAGTTGGCAAATTATAAAGATTCGAGTCGCTGTTTACTAATAAGTAATCATGTCATTGAAAAAATAATAAAATTGCCTTTCTGTACATTTTTATTTAAATTTAGAAAAATGCTGCTTTCTGCATATCTTTTAGAAGACAAAAATAAATCGAGACTGTGACATATCCTGGCAGCCCTCAGGAATATTCTGCATTTTGGCTGCATCAATTGTAGACACATAATGTTTCCACGGCTGCTTCTTACAGGAGGTAGCTAACCCAAGAAAGGATATTTTTGAGTATATATTTACTAAATGAATAAAATATTTTCACATTAAAATTCACACAGTTTGAAACAACATTCCAGGAGCTTTCCATTTATTGATCTCTGAAACTAATTGTTTGCTGTTTTTGTTTTCTGTTTCTCTATCTTTTCAGACTATTTTTCCTTCCTTCTTTCCTTCCTTCCTTCCTTCCTTCCTTCTGACCTTCTAGTGAATCTAAATATTAGACTCATAATTTCCTTCTCTTTTTAAAAACTGAATAGACTATGCTTTAAGAAAGTAATCTAATTGACACATTTTACATTTCATTTAATATAAGAAAAAAACACCTTTGTTTGCACTTTTCCATGTTGATACAGAATCTGCTTTTTAGGTTCATGATTTTCATAACCCATTTGTCATTGAGCACTTCCTGTTAATTGCTCCTCAACTGGACAGAGGGTTTGGTTTTAATTTTCCATTTAAACCTCCTAAGTTTTCTGAAGGTTCTTCGTGTACCACATTACACTTTTTTTCATCATTGTCCACCTTCGCACAATCATAAAGATATTGAGGACAGGGTTTCCGATTGCTCATTTCCTTCTGTAACTTTAAATTTCTGAAGCAGCTTTTGGTAGATCTGCAGGGTGTTGGGGTTAACTTTAACTGAACATGGAAACAATCTGGTGAAACTTAAGCTGGAGTCTCATCTCTGCTGTCACTGCCTTGAAAATGTGTGAAAACGTTTCTCACATGGTAGCTGTCATTCCTCTCTGCTGATCTGGATCTCCTTTGTAACAAAACAACAGTAAACATGAATTCAACTTATCAGTGGAGAAAATTTTCTCTGTGCTTGAGATGATTGTAATCTTAATTGTGAAAACTCTCAAAATGTATAAGAGAGGAACAGGATTCAGTGTATACTCTTTATACATTTTATAATATAGAATTTTTTCTTTTTAAGTGCAGTATTAACGTGTTCTTAATTGTCAGTCTAATTACCTACCATTTCGTGGTAGAAAAGCAGTGTAATTGCAAATCTGGGGTAGTCTATCACACTTTTCAGTGTAACCTCCTAACCTTCATAAAATCTCCTCTAAAATAAAATGGCGTGGTGGACATTCTGAACGCTTTATTAAAACACCTGCTAATGTAAATTTGGAAGTTCAAATTTCTCATTTGAGAAAATAATCAGCTTTTGATTTATCTATTTGCAGTCATGATCTGACTGAAGAAATATAAACTAATTCCTACGTATTTGAACTAATTATTAACTTTATTTTTAAAGTTCTAGAAAGTGATTTTTATAAAGTTTTCATCTGTTTGTCTTTAGATGGATAGTTTTTCAACACATAAAATATGTTTGAGAATAACTTACTAAAAGTTTAAAAATATTTTCCAGTGAAAGCAAGTTTGGGAAACACATGTAAATTTTATTGGCTGAACTATGACCTCTCCTCAGTTCATAAAGTAAAATCTTAACCAATTTTCTCAATTTAGAGTTAATGCACTGGAAGTGATAACTCAGTTAAGCTCCTGAGAGTAGGCTCTGGTCCAGTAAGACAGGTGCCCTTACAAGAAGAGGTCATTAGGTCACAGACACCTATGGAAAGAGAATCATGGAGATGGAGGAAAAGATGGCCACCACTGAGCCAAGGACAATTACCTCTAGATAAACTAACTCAGCCAGATCCTGTGCCTCTGATTTCTTCTCTCTACAACTGTGACAACATAAATGTCTGTTGTCTAATTCTCATAGTCTGTGGTCCATTTTCTTACAGCCCTACCTTGTCAATACAGAGAGGTTTATTTTTAGTTGAGAAATCCACGAGGCAGGGGGCCCTTGACACAGTCATTACTTCCTTAGTTTGATTTATTGTCAGAGATTTTAACTACAGAAGTAAGTAGAGAAGCAAGCGTGGTGGTACTCTTGGCACGTAGGGCCAGGCTGCCGCCAAAAAGACAGACTCTATAGTACTGCTGAGCCTTTTCACTTCAGTGTGCTAATTCAAGTTCTTCACTGAGAACCAGGCACTGAAGTCCCAACAAGGGAACAGGATTTCAAAGCTAAGCCAGCAGAGGTAACATACTGAAAAACTTGTAAACCTAGAAATGATGTGTCACACAGATATGCCCGCATCTCTAGCAACGAAACTGTTACTGATGACTTTTAGAATTTCCCACTCATCATGGTAGTCATTGGGCATGCTTGCAACTAATGATCACATTACACTGTATTAAAATATCTTTTAAATTGATGTTATACTTTGTATATTCTAGTTGTTTTAAATCTTTCAAATATGTCGGCAATGATTTTTTGAGCCTCCATAGGAATATAGAACAGTCATTTTAAATACCAGAGAAAAAGGTGTCAGGAAAGTAAATTACTTTCCAAATGTCACACTACAAAATAAGTGGGCATAAATTGGAATTTGTGTTCCATTTAGTCATTAATATATTTGATAATTCCTTCGAAGTGTATCCTACCAGTATGAAAAATCACTTAGCCAGTCTGTCACAGGCCTATGGAATGGGTACTATATCTCATATAAGTGGGCCAATACATGGCAGAATGAAGCCTCCACGAAGGAGCCAGAAGGAAAAGCCAAAAGTTTTCATTCATTATGCTGAATTGCCAGTGTAAAATTACTCCATATCATTACAAATGGTTTAAAAAATTAAACTCACAGCTGATGTTGCCAGAAAAACCTGGCATTTGTCCATGTGCACAGTTGCTGTTAGCTCAGTTCTGGCTCATTAAACCAGCTGAATTTGAAATAAATTGCTTAAGATGCAACATATGAAACCAGTACGATGATTAAATATGACGCATGGCGCAATACAACTTCATTTGTACCTCTCACTATTCCTTTAAAATTGCATTTAAGCGATGATCTTTCTCTGATCCTGAATGAAAATTTCCAAGGTTCATGACTCTAAGTTCATTTTTGTGATAACAATATCCTATTTCAAGTCACAAAGCAATCTCAATTCATACATTTTATCCCCAAAATCCAATCTATTAACTAGAAGCTGGAACTTAATTTAGCCCCACACCTCTCTGCCACAGCAGAAGCCTTCTTAAGACTTGAAAACCATAGTGTGAAGAGACGTTTCATTGATTTTTCCTTCCTCTACAATGGCCACCTCTCAATTTATGCAGATATCTTTTGTTGGAATATTCTGCTCCTAAGTCTATTGAAATTGATTTCAGTGGCTTCATTCATCTTTGGATAGGATCTTTGAAAACAGACAGAAAGAACTCATCACTTTTTTTTTTAATACAGCACCATTTCTTTGAGAAATGTTTCGAAAGATGGCCTCTTTTCTTACTGTCCATCTTCCAGCTGGCAATCCCAAAGAAACTGGTGGAATAAACTGGCCTCTCTACTTCAGCCTGAGTTTTTGCCTTTCAGAGTTAGCGTAGAGTTAGTGCTAAGGTTTAAGACATCGTCTTGTTTTTCACCTGGATGAGTATATTAGACTACTAAGGAGTTGCTTAAGAATAGTTTAAGATCACTGGTTGAAATGACCAAAGTGAAGTATGGCAGGCCATTTCAAGACCATTTTGGTGTGATACTAATGTATTTTAAGACTTTATCCTAATATAAGTGTCTTGGAAACCTAATACAATTATTTCTAAATATCCCTAGGGAGTCATGATATGCATTTTTAAAATTCTTATTCCAATCAATATGGATATTTCTAAAGTCTATGCATACATGTGTAGATAAAGTCTATTATATCCTGTGTATGTTGACACACACAGTGTATAAGCAGAGATATGTACAGATGCATAAGGGTTCGAACCCTTATTTCTGATTTTCTTAACATTACTGAGTTGTATGCTATTTTTGTATCTTTTATCGACTGAGTGAAGTGCAAACATTTTGTCCTTACCATCATTTTGGATTTCATGTTTTAAATGAGAATATTAGAAGGCAAGTTAAAAATTAACAAAATTGAATATGTTTTTATTCATTACTATGCTTTTGATGTCTTATGAAATTTCTTTTTGTTAGGAACTAATATCTGGAGTCTTATTTGTACATTTATATTTCTGTTCAGATTCTTACCCATGGGGTAATTTTCATACATTAGTCCCTGCTACAAAAGGGTTCATAAAAACTAAAAAATGGAGATCAAATTATTCTGTAAATCTCTGAAACCTTTTAGAGAGAAGCAATGTAGCATTCCTGGGCTTTACAGTGTAGAGTGTGTGATTGGCAGAGGAAAGAGGACCTCAGATTTCTTTCTTGAGTCTACAACCACAACTAATCATCTCGTCATAGTGGTGTCTTACTGGCAAGCTACTAAGCCTAACTTGTGGGGTGCTAAGGTTATTTGGGGGATATTAATAACTGAACTAGCCAACCTACCAGTGTGAGTACTCTCGTTTGTGGCGGCACTGAAGTTTAATAGCTGAGATAACTTCTGTGTTGGCCTTACTTTTGTCTTAGACTGGCCTATAGAATGAGCTGATATCTCATCTGAAAGCCATGTTGTAAAAGACCCTGTGGAAGAGAACTTGCCCTTGGACAAGGTAGCAAAGGGGGCAGGTATTAATAATAGTTACTTTAATCTTCAAAGTGCTCCTTTCCCATTTTGACATTTTATGAAGTGAATATAAAAGTAAAATATATATGTATATATAATGTATAACACATATATGACAGAATTATTTCCTTGGTGTGACAATTGTCTTTTTGACATTCATTTAATGGTCACTGGTTCCATGTACATGAGAGGAGGTTATTTGTCTTCCGAAGGCCATAGAGGAATCTTAGGGCATTTTTTCCTTTTAAAAACAAACTGTTTGAAGCCAGGTGTGGTGCCATGACATATGCCTGTAATCCCAGCACTTGGGAGGCTGAGGCAGGAGGATTTGTCCAAGTTCAAGGTCAGCCTGAGCAACAAAATGAGTCCAGGACTACCTAGACTGCAGAGCTTGACCTTGTCTGAAAAATAAATAAATAAATGTAAAATCAAATTGTTTGAAAAAATTTAGATTTAAATAAATTTGCAATTTGTAATTTTCTTCCTTAAAATCTTCATTTTAATTTTTAAAAGAATAGCAGCAGGACAGCTGTTTTCTGGCATATATTTATTCGTATATTTTGAGAGCTTCCAGCTCAGAAAGGGTTTTAAAGATTGCTTAATTCACTTTTATGTTAATTTTAGTATGCCAAATTCTTTTCATTTACAAAATAATATCAGCATATCAAAAGTTACAAAATAACTTTTGCAATTTTCTAATTTTTCCAAGTTCTAATTATTCTCCTCAATTAGTTCTAAAAATGTTTCTCACATACGTGAAACTATTCAATGCTTAATGTTCTGCTTCCGACTTACTTCAAATTCCCTCCATTTACCTACAAAAGCCTCAAACCTATCTGTCTTTCTAGGTGAGTAGTAGTCCATGTGTACAAATACCACAATTTATGTATCCATTGGTCTGTTGATGTGTACTTTGGTATCTGAACATTCACATGCAGAAGAGTGAATCTAAACACACACCTGCCACCGTAAACCAAAATTAAATCTTTAATCTATACATTAGTTTAAATGTTGACTATTTTAAGGTGTAATATTTCCTTATCCTGTACAATGTCCCATCAGTTGCAACCTGTTCATTTGAAAGCCAAGGCACAAGTAGAGTTCTTCTCAGACGTCATGGCAAACTAGTGCTGAGCACTTTGGACATAAATAGAAGACTGGTGAATGTTTGGAAAGTTCATCCCAAGATTTTGGAAGGTATTTTAACTGCTTTAAATGGGTACCGTTGGAACACCCCCGGGGCCAATCAGTGCATTTGCTCGACAGTTATGTAACAGATGTATTACACCTTAGTCTTGGATTTTGTGCTAAATTCTGAGTCTACAGCAGTGAGCAAAACGCCAAAGTGGCCCCAAGCCGTAACTTTTCATTGTGCTGTTGTTAGTACTAATTTAACTTCCAGGTTTTTGTACTGTTTTGGAGGAAGTCTGGGACATGCCCAACCAAAGCCATGATATATGACTCGCAGCTCCCTGTTCTTTCAGTTTGATCGTGCAAGGCCGGTGCGACAGAATAAGGGCTGTAGAAGTCAGAAAAAGGCGTGTAAAGTGTTTTCCACCCCCAGCCCTACTGCAGGGCCCGTAGGTGCCGGCCTCTCCCCGCTAAGACACAGGATACTCAGCCCTGCTAAGGGCTCCACCAAGATGCCAACTCACGGAGAACGCCTTCGTCTGTCACCCAGGGCACTGGCGTGGCCACCGCGAGAAGCAGAGCGGGGAGCGAGAGAGGTCCGCGGCGGACACGCATTTCCATCTCTTCCGGCAGCCGCGCAGAGCGGAGTGGAGAGCCGGCACGGAGCCGGGACCCCGCAGGTTGCCTAGCGCGGAAACTGGATGAAGTTGGGGTGCCGAGCGTCGCCCCGCCGCCAGCGGAGAGCCCTGCTCCGCCGCCCCCGGGGCCCGGGCCGTGCTCACTGCGTCTCTTCCAGCCAAAGGAGAAGTTGGAGACCGTGGCTTCCCAGCCCAGCTGAGCGCGCTCCGCAGGGCGCTCAGCCGCGGAGGGTCCCTGGGCTGCAGGAAGCCCGCCCGGTCCCCAGCCAGATCCAGCAGGGCCCCCTGATCAGTAGCTCCTGCCGCGTTCCTCCGGGGGCCGCCCACCGCAGCAGCCCCGTGCAAGGCGAGGGCTCAGCTGGAGCGGAAGAGGGACCCAGAGACACGGAGCCTGGGAAGGAACGTTAAATGAAAAGCCACCGGCCTCCGGAAGGAGCAGCCAAGAGCGCCCAAAGGCGTGCCAACAGTGACGAGAACTCTGCGCACAGAGAGCTCCCTTAGAGCCACCAGGACAGCCTGTAAGTAGCGAAGCGCTGGCGGGGCGGGGTCAGAGAGGCGACGTGGGCAGGCCGGGCTTCAGGACTTGGGGCGTTCGCAAAATAAAGGCTTTGTGCACTTCCCCACAGGTATTGGATGACCTAGAAGCTGCCTGTCCCTCTGGTACCGCTACCGCTCCAATCCTGAAAAAAATAAATAAATAAATAAAACTTTCAAGGAAGCTTGTAAATCTGTACTGTCTGTCGAGGTGGCTACTGGAACAGACTAAGCAAAGGATAGGGAGTTGTTAAGTACCTGCAATGTGTCAGTGAGAGTCAAGTCTGGGGGCAGAGTGACCTCTGCTCCAGTGATCCCTCTTTCTGCAGACTTTCTGATGGCTCAAGTGCGTCTAATAGGAAATACTTAGAGGTCAATCGAGAGAGGATGAATTGCGCAGTGGACAATCACTGCTTTTTGGTTGTTTTGTGCCTGACACTCAGAAAGATTCAAGTTACAAGGAGATTCTGTATCATCTCTTTTAGGGACTAAGTGACTGTGTGTGTCCCTATGTTTTCAGAGTGGGGCCTTTCGAGTTTGTGAATTATGGGTTGTTTCTCCATGTGAAGGAGTCCTAGAAACATTCATATCTGTCAGCAGCTCCTACCCATGCCTTCCATCCCGCCCTTGCCTGGCCTTCCCGAGGAAAGAAAGTGGGTGCAGATTTGACCATTCCTGCAGAGGAGAGGAGATTGTGGGACCACAGGAGCCACGCCCTGGGGGAGTCCAGTTGCTGGGCCTTTGCTTGATACAGAACAGCTAGCAGGAAGGAAAGACCAGGCCTTGGGGCCATGCTGAAGTTACAAGTGAAGCTGGAAACTCACGAGTGAAAAGTAGTGAAACAATAGTTTTGGCTTGATGATTAAAGACGACTTGAAAAAGATGTGCAAGTTCTCTAAGATCCCAACAGGGCAACAAGGAGAATGTTCGAATCAAGAATGTGTAAAATTTAAAACATATACGTGACTGTGTTTAAGTTGACAGGAACCTGGGAACTTTCCCTGAAATAACACCATAACTTCAGTCAAATTATGACTGTCTGAAACTTCTCCGAGGACACGTACTTTAGTGCTACCTTTGAAACAAAACTTTTGTCATGGAGAATTCTGCTAGTACATGGTGATTTTGTGGCACAACGTGGGAACAGGAGTCACGTATTCATAGTTTTGTCCTGATAACAACTCTACCACATAAGCTTAATGTTCAGGACATGGGTCCAGCTCGCTACTGCTGTCTATACAAGCTTATTGAAACTGATGCAGTTGCTTTCCCTACCTTAACAGTCACATTTTAAGTACAAAAAGTTCACATTAAAAACCACAAGGATTACTCATCCCAGTTTAATTTAAATGTATATATTTTTTCACCCTTTTAGGTAGTCAAATTGGAGTTCCTGACTTCAAATACATCAAATATGTAGGAAACATAAAGGAACAGATTTTTGAACCAAATATATACATACATATAATACGTGAATTTTAGACCACTTGCCAACACAGTTCTCCTTATCCTCTGAAACTTTATATGTGTGTGTACATATATATGTACATATGTATTATAGATATAATATATAGATATATAGATATAGTATATGTAGACAGATATAGACATATTAAACTGTAAATTATCTTTTACATTGTCTTGAAAGATTGTGATCTGAACAAGAGAGACAAAACATTCCTTTGGCAAACCTAATTCTTCCTCACTAAAGAAATGATTGAAATGCACTGCCAAGATTTTTTGTTTTATTATGTTTTGGTTCACTTTTTGCTTTGTGTGTGTACATGGATGTATATTTTTGTCTACTAATTCCAATAACACCGGTAGATTCAGTGTGGGCTGACTTTTGGATGTGTGGTTTCAGTAAGTATGCAGTCTTTAGTAACTATAGTAAATCTAGGGAGAAATTAAAACTTGAACACCAAATGTGCGAACTGTGGGCTCCCTCCGCTGAAGTCTTCTATTTATTAATTCCATCCCCAGATACACACATACAATTATATAATAGTTCTTACATATATATGAAATAAGTATATTTAGAATATATGAAATATCAACATATAAATAACAGAAATACATTAGGAATATGTATGTTTCCCACACAATGCTAATCATTTTTTCCATCTGAGATTCATGGATGAGGGAAGGCTAACAGTTATTATTTCTGTAAGCTTAAGTGTGGAGAATGAGAAAAAAATCTCAGGTGGCAGTAACAGCCTGAGGAAATAGGGAGCAGGTGTGAGATCTGAGTTCTAGTCTTTGCTATCTACCTTGGGGCCTTGACAAGCCATTACAATCATTTGAGTTTGAATTTCCTTATCTATAAAGGCAGTGCCACTCAGAAACGAAACACTGAAGCACATAGCTTAATATACATAAAAGACCATTGCGATACTCTTTTTCTTTTCTCAGATCATTAAAGATGACAGTTCATTAACCCCGAATCTAAAGAGAAAGCAGAGACTTACGGTTTCCCACATAGATTTCCTTCTGAAGAAAGAAGATAGGGGCAGCATGAAACATCCCTTGGCACCATCTGCTCCTTAGCTAAGAGCGGTGGCTAGCGACCATTAAGATTATAATACACCACCATTAAGGGCATAAATTAGCGGTAATTATAGGCTGTCTGTCTATCTCTTCCTGAATTCTGATGTTTTCCTTGTTTCCTTGGATGTTTTGCTCTTGTTCATTTCAAGGGGTAACTTCTACTTGCATGTGACCCATCTTTCTCTCATGTACATGTGTTTGACTTACAGCTTTTAGAACTAACATATATCAGTATAAACTTGGGATTAAACTAGGTCAAGTTTTCATAAAATACTATATACTTATTTTTATAATTTTGCCACAATTTATGAAGGTGAAATTATTACGTTGCATAAAACAGGAACTGAGATTTAAAATACAGTGTTAATGTTGTGAATTGGGTTTGGCGTGTCCTTCAGAACTCTCATTTTCGATGGATACTGTGTTTAGTTGGGATGTGTGGCCTAGCTGGAAGGGGCAGATGATTGGGACTTGACCTGGAGAGATAGTTGTGTTCTGGCTCCACCCTTTCTCTGAGGCTTGACTTAGTTCTGCAGCCCATGAATAGCTGGCTCTGACTAGCCCCCAAATGTGGCTGCACCATTTCTAGCTGCCTTCCCATGAGTGGACTGTGACCTTCTGAAGTTGTGAGCCATAATAAATCTTTTCTCTGTAAAGTTGTGGATATTGGGTATTCTGTCCCAGCAAGGAAAAGTAATCAAGACAGCAATGGGTTGTTGTTGAGACTTTACCTGACCCTGTGCTTTGGAAGCCTTATACACCTGGTTTTTGGGAAGAATTTTGAAAGATCTTAAGATGCCAACTGGAGAGGCCTTGGAGTGCTCTCAGCCAAACCTGGGGAGATTATGATCAGAGCTAAGATCAGTATGTTGACAGAAGTGTGCATTAGAAAGGCCAGGCTCAAAAAGTTTCAGATGAGAAGAACTATGTTGCTGAGTGGTCTAAAATCCAGACATCATATGCTCTGGCAGGAAATTTGTTGGCATTTTGACCTTGTTTAGAAACTTTGCCTGAAACTGAGATTAAAAATGGCAGGCTATTCTGTTGTGTATAAATGCCACATTTTGTGTATCCACTGGTCTGTTGATGGGTATTTTGGTGCCTTCCATATTTTCGCTATTGTTAGTTGTGCTGCTATGAACATGGGTATACATATATCTCTGTTATATGTTGTTTTGGTCTCTTTTGGATATATTCCCAGGATGGGTGTCACTCGATCAAAGGGGATATTGATTTCTAGTCTTTTAAGAGATCTCCATACTGTTTTCCAAAGTGGTTGTACTAATTCACATTCCCACCAGCAGTGCAGGAGGGTTCCTTTCTCCCCACAGCCTCGCCAGCACTGATTATTATTTGACTTGTTGATGCATCAATAAAGTCCAACAGTGTGGAGGCTTTTGCAGGCAAATGGAAGAAACTTGAGAACATCATGCTTAGTGAAGTAAGTCAGAAGCAGAAGGTGAAACATCGAATGGTCTCTCTGATATGAGAGTCCTAGAGCACAACTCCTATGGAACTTAAGACGAAGGACAAAGTGAAAGAGGGGAGGAGGGAGGGTGGAGTGGCTAGGAGGAGGGACAAAAGGAGAGTGGGAAAGCCCTTGTCACCTTGATAAGATACGTATGTGCACAAAATGCTCACCTCCTTTGTAAACCTTGAATTTTGCACATATACATATCAATAAAATGTGGGGGGTGGGGAAAAAGAGAAAAAAGATGGCGGGCTATTTAATCTTGTAAAGGAAATCTCAAGGCAACCCAATGTTCAGTCTGTTACATGGCTATTATTTGTGGCTTTTAGCTAACTTTATGACAAAAAGCAAGAAAAATGACAGAGAAAATTGGCATAAAAATTTGCAGTTTTTCCAGATTAAAAGAGCCTACAGAGGAGAAGCAAAACAATACAGGGAAGTTAAACAAATTCCCATTAAAAGAAGCCAAGTACCTACAATCATGATTATTAGAAAGATACCTTGAATCAAAAAGATCCCACAAGACTTTGCTCTGAAAAGTATACCCTAGGGCTAATTTGTTGTTGTTGTTGTTGTTGTTGTTGTTGTTGTTGGAGTTTAGCCGTTTAAGAACTCAGAGGCCTCAACAGTAGGTGTCCAGGGATCGAGGTCATCGCTCAAGCTAATGGCAGACCATGGCAATGCCCATGTGGTTTTGGCTTTACAGGCTTGCATAGTACAAGAGTTGCAGTTTTATGAAGGCTACCACAGAGATTTCAGAAATAGGCCTTGAAGGCTATGTAGTGTGCCCCTGGGAGGGCAGTATGTAAAGGGGAAGCCTAAGGTACAGTTGAGACCCAGAAATATTGGAGAAGCTAAGAGCATCGATTACCCTCTGAAGAAGATTGCAGGCTGAGGACAAGGAGAGCCCAAAGGAAAAAAGATGAAGATTGAAGCAGGACACAGTCTTGCAGGGGCAGAACCTTCAAGCCCTTTGGAGTTCACACCATAGTTTACCCCCACAGTTTACTCTGGGACACTGTTTACTGTTGGTAGGCGGGGCATGGCAGCAAGGGACTCATACTTGGGACTTGACCTGGAGGGGTGTGTGGTGACTCCACCCTTCCCCCCAACACTGGACTCTGTTCTGACATGCCGTGAGGAGCTCCCTTTCCAGTTCTGGCCCTACGGTGTGGCTGTGCTATTTCCACCTGCCCACCCATTGAATAAACTGTGACCTTCTAAAACTCTAAGCTAAAATAAATATTTCTGCCCTAAAGTAGTGGATGTCAATTATTCTGTCCCAGCAAAGAAAAAGTAACTAAGAAAGCTGAATTAGCCAAGGTCAGATAAGGGGTCAAGAAGATAGCACAATATAAAGTCTGCATTGACTTGATTCCACAGACCTTATTGTGTATTTTAAATCAGAGTCTTTTAAGGCATGTCTAAATAGTCACCTTGCAACAATTTCAGAGGAGGTTGGGAGCAGGAAGCTTCTGGACATAGAGGCTCCATTTGTTTATGTCATATTTCATTCCTTAGCTCTAGTAATAATTGCATTGTTATCACAATCTTCTCTTCAACTTTAGAGTCTAAATCCACACTTGCATAATTCATTTGTCATAAAGTCATTTGAAAGTTTTGAAATCTAATCTTGGGGGTCAATGCATTTTAGTATAAACAATAAAATCTGATTTTATTTCAAAATCGGATATGAAAATGTGTTTGTTGGTCACTTGTGTAAGAACTTTTTGCTTCACTTTTTACACTAGTAAAAGAATTGTCTTTCTTCAACTTTTATTTTTTAATGATCAGGGCTCTGATCCAAATTTAAAAAAATAACAAGCAAAACATAGCATTTTCTTGTTTTTTTGTTTTGTTTTGTTGTGTTTTGTTTTGATATCTGTGACACAGAGTCTCATTGACCCTGGTCTTGACCTTACCAGATAGCCTAGGGTGGCCTCAGATTCACAGCAATCCTCTTGGCTCAGACTCCCAAATGCGGGATTACAAGTGTGTGCCACGATGGCCACCTATTAGGTGGTGCTGGCGAATAGAACTCAAGGCCTTGCCCTATGCTGGGCACATTTTTTAGTAGCTGCAGTATTCCTCTAACATCCACAGCCTTTTATTTTTGCAGAAAAAAATGTGTTCAAGATGCTGTGGCTGATATACCTAAGTTTAAATTTCAGATCTCTTTAGTATTTATTTTAGAAAAAAACACAGTATCTGCTTTGTGCCTTCTAATGACAAAAGATCAGTCATATTTCTAAAGCCCCTCCTAGTACTCACAGAGGCCTTTGACATGAGAGACAGAAAACCTTGCATTTTGCATGACTATGTTTCTGGTATCCATATACACATATTTTTTATTAAGGTTACAGAAATTTGTAGTCATTAAATCTCTTACTGGTATTTCAATAGCCCATAAACCTTAATACTTGGTTTTATATCATCTTGGTGTCTCCAAGCATGTAATTTTGGGCCATAAATAGCCTAATTTGAAAACAAAATTTAATCTCCTTTTGAAATTAACTTTTATCTTGTAGAAAAGATCATGAAGTATTGTTCTGAGAATGATTGATATTTCCCAAAACAAGTGGAATATTTTATTTATTATATTTATTATCACACACTTGTAAGAAGCATTACTTTTGTTCCGGTGATAATCTTATCAACATTATCTTATTAACCTTATTTCTGCAGCTGTTTTCTCAGGGCCTAGTGGAGGAGCTGGTCCAGGCATAGGTGCCAGGGGTACAAGGCAGGGATGCTCACAGGAGGTGGTGGAAGATGCATGCCCTCAGGATGGCAGAGGTCAGAGCAGTAAAGGAGAGACGGTGCCTTCTGGCCAGGAAGGCTGTGCAGGCTGGTGGCAAGGGCAGCGCTTCAGCTGAGCCAGGAGCAATATGGAAAACAGTGCAAGGAAAATGTTGGTGTGATTACAAGTATTTGATGTGCAAATGCATACGAATGCAAGGAGGAGTGAGGTGAAGATTCCCTAATGTGTAACATCAGTTTGGAATAAAGGGAGGTATGTATCGTCCATCCTGTGAAATTAAAAAGCTGTGTGGAGAAGAAACAAACTCTTGTGACTGTCCGTCTTCATTGTTGACTTGATTGGCTTGATGTAGTGGTGAAGCGCATGTCTGGATTACGTACGGTATTGTGTCTGGGCCTTGGACCCTCTGATGGGCTACCCCTGTGAACTGTTGTCTGGCTGTTAAGAAGTGAACAATTTCAGATATTTCTGCCTTAGAGCCATTTGATGATGTGCTAGAACCTCTGAGACTGTAACACAAAAATATTTATTTATTTATTTATGTTTAGCTAAAGGCACTGTCCCACTGATGGCAAAGCTGTCTAATGTATGCCATAAACATATATGTCCTTTTTTGTGCATTTAAATTTCATCATGAATATTATTGCTTCTTTTCTTATCTTGACAATTTTCTTGTATATATATTTCAGAAGAAACTCTGAAAGTAGCTATCGCAGGCATGCTCAGTCTGACTACCTAGACTGATAGTTCTTTTTATATCTCTAATTCATTTATGCAAATTCTATGACTTGCCTTAATGTGAATCTTAAGTTGTTAATCTATACCTCCAGAAAATACGGTATGTTAGCTATATGTCTATGGGGAAAGGGGCCAAGTGTATCTTTAGAGCAGAACTTGGCTCTGCCAAGTACAGCGGCCTTTCTCCGGGAGCTGGTCTTGCTGTGACCTCATGGGTGCAGTTGTCAAAATTTTGGCAAGAAACAAGGGTGAAAGCTTCCTGAGCACCATTTATAATAGCGGAGAAGAGCCTAATTTAAAATAAAGGTAGCAAAAGAGGACCTGAATGCTCCGTAGGAAGCTCTACTTGAACTTCGCATGCAGAGAAAAGACTTCTACTGATCTTCTAAATGTTTTTATGCCACTTTAGATCAGTCAGGTGCCTTTTTACCTTTCAAAATGCTTCATATTTGAAGAATTTGGTCAGATGAATACAGTTTTATTCAGATGGTAGGCCTAACAGATAAGACGGATGTTATTACCTGTATTTTGCAGGAGATGAATTGGGGGAACAGATGATTTAGCAAGTGTGATTTTCACATGGTCGCTGTAGGAAGAACTGAAAATTAAGCCACAGAATGTTTCTGATACGTGTACATTTTCAAGGTCTTCGCTATTGGCTTGTTGATGGTGTTTTGTTTTCCCAGGGCCTGAGAACAGTCTCTCAACTGTATTTCCAGTGTATGTATGAATTCCGTCCTATTGCCTATAAAGAGAACCACTGAGCAGAAGTGTGGAGATGGGGCACGGGGCTCTGGGTTCTAGGGGTGCTTGTGCAAATTATGTGTACTTATGTTTAGAGTAAGTTGCTTGGTCTGGGGTTGCTTTAAATTCTATATTAGCCATGACACAATGACCTCACAGGTATATTAATAATACATTGCAAGTGAGATGCCTGCCCACCTATCTCTCCAACATGCACTGAGGTTTTAGTGCACTTCCCTGATGAGATAAGTTTTAGCTGGCTTTACTGCCGAGACAGTAGAGTCTCTTTGTCTGCTCTCTAATAATATTAGGCAAGTGAAATCTATAAAGTCAAGGGAAGCTGGAACACTAATCTCAGACATGCTGTTTGAGACAGGAATTAGTCCCAAGACCGTAAAGCAATGCAATTGCATAAAGACACTCTCAGATTAGTAACTCACCAGAAGAAATCCAGCTCTCCTACACCCCACACTGACTACAAGCTGGATATGTCAGCAGTTAGCACTGCTGTTCTCATACCACGTTTTACTGCAAATTTTCTTTCAGATGATGGCAAGCTGTTATGTCACCAATCGTTCCTTTTGCTTTTCCCGTACTTGGTGGCAGACAGGATTTGACCACAGGGCAATAGGCCAGTCGGTGAACTTTAATAAACAATAGAACCCATCTGTATTACAACAGAGGCTGAATTTTTCACTACATAAGTAAAATCACAACATCTTTTGAGCAATTCCATACAAACACATTGCAGAATATTAGAATGTTATTTAATTTAAACCTTATGGCAACCCCGAATAATAATAATTACCTCCATTCTATCATGATAGAAATGGAGTCTCAGAGAAATTAAGAAATCTGCTTGAAATTACCTGGATAAAAATGGCAGCGTGGGGCTTTGAGTTGCACATGGGATTGTTTTAAAATTTCTATAAAAAGGAACGATTGATTGGTCAACTGACTGGGAGGAGGAGTACTCTGCATGAGCAGGAACATCGACGCGTGCCCCTTTCCACGTCACCCTGTTCTCAGCGGCAGACCTGGCTTATTCTTTAGACAGCTGCCAGCCACCTCTCCGAGTCACTCACATAAGGCTGAGACAATGTCACCTCTGCTTATTGCCCAGAAAGATCATATGGAGCCTGGTGTCTGATTTCTCTGCATTGACCGTTGCACCTAGAGAGGCAGCACAGACAAGGACATGTGCATGTTCTTTTTAAGAGGGGCCTGCTAGAACATTGTGTCCCATGACGGGCTGATCTGACTGCACCCGGTAGTCAGAGCTGATTCTCCCTAACCAGAGAACCAGAGGACATGGGAACCCAGACTCAGAGGTCCACAGAACCAAGGCTTGCGGAGCACTCCTGGAAGTCCTAGCCAAAAGGGTTACTTTGTTAAGGAAGGGTTAGATACTCTGGTGTGGAAATGCAGTCCTTAGTCTTCGTCTGACTTGCCTCGTGTTTTCCTTAGCAGACAGCAGAATTTTAAACAGCTACAGGCAGTGGGCTGGGCAAAAAATGTTTGTATTTAAATAACTCCCTAGATGATTTCTGTGAATATTCAATACTGAAAGATCTCCCTAAAAGATGCTTCTTAGGGTTTTAGTGTTGCTGAACCTCTTGATATCACCTGCGTGCTATATGTACATGAACTTTTATGTTTTAGAAGGAGTTGAAGTCTACAGCTTTTGCAAAACTCTAACAGGAGTGTGTGAATGCAGGAGAAGGCAATGCCCTGAAGCATGCACTGGGAATTCCTGCTGCTCTCATACATGCCTTCCAGGAAAGGGGGAAAATACCTGTTCCTGGACGGCGACCTTTCTTCTCTAGAACACAGCACTTTGCCTTGTAGTACCTATGACACAATAGATATAACGTCTAGAGAACCATCATTTTTTTCTGGTTATCCACATACATAAAATATGTATTCTGAAGATGAAAGATTCTTAGCTGTAAGATGATGATTAGCAGCCAAGACTCCAGAAGGAGATACCATAGGATTGAAATATTGTTTCCCATTTACTAGCTCGGTGACTTCATGAAAAAGTGCTGTAATTGGTCATATGCAAAAACACCTTTCTTAAAAATTTTTTGAGTAAGATAAACATGACAGTGACTGACATAATAAATAGCACATTTTAGCTGTTGTATTATTATTATTATTATGTTGGCATGGTATCTTTTTATATTTTATTATTATGATAATAAACTTAACATTCAAATGTAGTTTACACTCTCCTTGGGAATTATTCCCTTAGTTCCCCTTTCTTGTCTTTCATTTGAGGCAGCAGTTTCTTCTATTTTTTAAAAATGGTTTTCATTTTATTTTTCTTGTACATAGATCTTAAGCAATTTACAAATGTTTATTCAGCGAAAACCTTACCAAGTTCTTACTATTTTTTGTTATTCTTCTACTACTTATTGTGCAAAGGAAATAAAAGCTAAGACCTGCAACATAAATATGATAGAATATTATTAACTATATCATTGAAAAATTAGAAAATGAATATAACAAAAAAGTAAAGACAAATTTCAAAAATAGTAAGACTGGAAATTCATGAAGGCAAATTTTTTGTCTGTTGAATTCTCTGATATATATTTAAATATCCAATTGGGTATGTAGTAGGAGCTCAGCACACTTTATTTTGTACGTTTGTGTATTTGTAAGCAAAATAAAACAAAAGTGCAGGAAATCTGGAGAGACAAATATTACCATTGAATGCAAATGAGTTTTATTGTAACTTCAATTATGTTTCCTGATATTTCATCCGTGAGCTCTTTGTTTTACTCCTTAAGACGTTTGAAAGCTACGAAGAAAGAGGTAGTAAAGTTAGCTTTATTGTACTTGGTGTGATGTAATTAGATTTGATCGCCAAGAACCTAGTGACTTCTCGTCTTGGTGGATAGTCTTAATGATAAAGGCAACAAGACGATGATTGTATTTTCTTGTGAACACTCGTTAACAAATTCTTCCAATCTTTTCTTCATCAGACTTTTGAATCATTGAAGAGACACATATAAAGGTAAGAATAAGATTATCTATGTTGTTCAGGCATTCTTGCCCTTGTATTTGAACAGAGAATATGTAGGTCAATTTAAATCTTAGATATTAGGTTAATATTGATATTCACCTTGTTGTCTGTATATAGTTATGCATGAACACACACACTTGGCCATATGTACGGAACCCATAAAGAACCCGTTTTTCTCTTTCCCTCCTTTGTTGTGGAAGTGGGACATTGATCAATTTCCTGCTTAAGTGGAAGACAACTTAGAATAAGAGAAAATAGAAAAGAAGAGATTCAGAGAGATGGAAAAAAACGAAATAAAGAATGAGTCTAAAGAGACTAAATCAGGAACACGGAGATTCAGAAATCCAGGGAGAATCACAGATGATGGAGAACATTGAATTCATCAGTATTTTTTAAAGGGACCAGAATAGTACTTGATCACACATTCGTGAGGGTCTGTTTTAATATATCAGTGAGCTGTTTCTAAAACTGAGCCTGAGTTTTGTTCTTATACGTACGTGGTGTATCACGGTAGTGAAGGCCCGGTAAGATTTTCAGATAGACTGCAGGCAGAGGCAATGGCCACATACAGTTTCTTTGCAAGGATTTATGGGTGAGGCTCCTGATTTCACAAATAAAGTTTTTTGAAGTTATTTTCTCTTTTTGTCATAATATATTTAACCTTTGTGATTAGGTCTCCAAGTCAGCCCACATAAAGGGAAGAGGTCTCATTGGGATTGTGCAGGGATTCAGCTTCTCAGTGGGTCAGGTAAGTTTATATAAGATAAATTTATAAGATAAATATATATTTGATAAGGGGATCAGACTCTGGCCATTTCATTACTTGTGAAAATGAGGCATCAGAATGCATGATGAATGAGTTATGGTGCCACTGATGTGGATACCTTTGCTTGTTTGTGGCTCTCAGTGACTCTAAAGAAGTGGTGAGTACCTTAGATGAGGTATTTGAGCCACACTGAAGGTTTTTGTCTTTGCAATAAAGAACACGGTGAGTTAGTGCTTTTTTTTCTCTTCCAAAAATCTAACCAAACAAACAAAAAGTTAGTCCATGAACAGATTAAAAACCGCATTTAGGCTGCCTGACTAGAAGCTATGTCTTGATTTGCTGGAGTTGCATATAATTTACAGAAATAGCAATTGTTTTTTATAAGAAATTGTTAAAACTTGTTATTTTTGGGTTGAAAGTAGTATTTTAGCATAAGATGATATAGCAAATTATATATCGTCAAGGAGAAACGCGATTTGCCATGAATTTCCTCCACATAAAGTTTCATTGTAGCACACTACACGCACTTGTTAGTAATCATACTTTCCCTAGCTACTTGTTTGTTAACGTGTGTGTGTGTGTGTGTGTGTGTGTGTGTGTGTGTGTGTGTGTTTGACTCCAGCTGGCCTCACTTGCTTAAAAGAGCAGTTTCTCTGATGTCTTGTGTCATTTGAGCAGATGTGACAAAGTGCCATACTGGTGGTTTACAAACAACACGATCTTATTTTTTCGTAGTTCTGGAGCCAGATGTCTAAGAACAAAGTACTGAAAGATTTGGAGTCTGTCTAGCAAGAACCTGTAGCAGGATATCTGTGTTGTTTCTGTTCAAAGTCCTCCCTCTTTTTTTCCCCCGTGTGGCTCAAGATGAGTGAGCTTTCTGGTTCAATTTTATAAGGGTACTAACCCTATTCATGAAGATCCCCACCTTCAAAGCCTCATCAACAAGCCCCTCCCAAAGCCCCACTTGGGGTCAAGGTTTCAACATCAGAAACCAAAGGACATGTACAACTCATTTTGAGTAGAAGTCAGGTCTGAGCTATGACCTCCTCTGAGTGATAAGTTATGGGTCAGACACGGCCAATGCTTCCTTAAGCAAAGCCAACCCCAAGGTTGATGACCTCCAACCCCACTCCACTGTAAAAATCCTCTGCCTATGGCAGCAGAGAAGAGAACTGCCATTCCTACTTCAGTATCCCAGGACAATGTCTTTGATGCCTCTGTGACGGAGTGTACATTATTAGTACAGATAATCAAGAAAGCGTGTACATCCATGATGCTATAATTCTGAGATAGGCCTTTTCAAGGAAATTAGTACATAACTAAAGATTCAATTAAGCTGATCAAATCCTCCAAATCTGAGATCATTTCTGATCTTATCCTCCTTTCCCGTTTTTGAGCTAACCCAAAATAGCTCAATTCTTCTAAAAAATGTGAGACACACACAGTTACTTCATGGCCATATTTTCTTTTTCACATTAAAAAACAAACTACAGGAAATCCCTCAGTTTTCCTCACTATTCCAATAAACTAGTAATGCAAGTTCTATACCAAAAATATCTGACAAGTCTTATGAAATGAGAGATTTGTGGGTTTTTTCCATCTTAGAATGACTACATAAGTGAATGAGAAATGAAGGATGCCCCTTCACTAGAGACTTTCTTCTCTTGTATCTTGCCTCCTTCAAAGTTGTCCTTCACTCAGGCGTTTCAGGAGAGGACTTGAGATGCATGCTGGGATGTCATGTGACAGACTATGAGAGAGTACAAGAAATGGACAATGAAGAACATGCAGAGTGTTTGAATGTTAGTGTGATCTTACCAATCCTTTCAGCAAAAACAGAGAAAAAAAACCTTTTAATGCTTCATTTCAACTGGAATTTATACAGATATCTACAGAAAAAAACCTAATTAAGAAACCAGCTTAAAAGACAAAGTTGTTATGAAGCAAAACTTTTGACTGAATCAATGGGTTGTTATTAACAGTAATAGTACTTGCTGAGCACATCAGGGCTATTTAGGCCTTGGCCAAGGCCTTCTGCTTATGGGCAGTCGTGCAGTCACGGGAAGTGTTACATTCTACTGCAGGCCATGTGGTAAAAGTTGTTCCACAAATGGCATTTTTTTTTAACCTTGAGACACTCCCAAGTGAATTCTTTGCCACTATACCATGTTGATTTGGATTCCAGTTCAAATTTAATTTTTCTTAGAAAAAGAGCCTCACTTTTACAGTGTTATTATTATCTTCCTCGTGCTATTGATTTAAGACCTTCAGTAGAATTATGTCTGTGAAACTGGCAATTCATTAGGCACCAGTGACTTACTAAGTTTATTCCTACCGTATGAACTGCACTCTATCTTTACCTAAAATTCATTTTACCTAAAAAAGCAAACAAATCAAAAAAGAAAGAAAAAGGAAAGGAAAGAAAGAAAAAGAAAAGACTTGCTTCCATTGGTTTCACCTGGGTTGAGTTTGTGTCTGCCCGCCTATAGAGAAGGTAACATGGAGACCAAACCTTAGAGAAGCCAACAGCTTCCTGAGCAAGGACATTACCTTTGAGAAAAGTGTTTGCAGGCATCAGTAAAATTATACGAGGGAGAGTAAAACAGATCATTGCAGTAAAGTCAGGCTTATCTACTTTATGAGTACTATTTAATTAATTATTAAAGGCAAATGCAGTTAGAGAAAATTTTAATAGCATTCTATTAAGGTCAAAGTGACTAAGACTCAAGTCAATGATGAATGATGTTAAGCCGTTGAGTTACTTTACGATGCCTCTTTTGATTTGGGAAAGGGAACTGTGATGTGAGGCAAAAAAGGCTGACGGGGTCAGAAGATTGGCTTCATTTCTGCCCTCTTAGACTCTCGTTCTTGTCCTCCGCTGGCCTCTTCTGCACCCCTGGCTTCTATGGTAGGAACCCACATACTCTTTAAGAGCTTCAGAGCTGAGAGCACAATGATTTTGAGGGTAACCAATTCCAGAAGATTTCTGCTTCTGTACAACAAACTCATTTTCTCATTCCAGAGTATAGAGTGTTTCTTCAACAGAGCTAAGATGCGTGGCCTTTCCCCTTGCCATTTGACTAGTTCACAGAGCCAGTACCAGGGTTTTAGACTCATCCAGCACAAGTGGGGACAGTGCATAGACTTTTTTTTTCTAAGATCTCAGTGGAAACTCAAAGTACCAGTGAGAAGAAAGTCTAGGGTTGTTCTGTGGTCTCAGTTATGACGTTTTATCTTGTCGGATAAACACAAAGATGCGCTCTGCAAAACGTATATTAGCCACAAAGGCTGAAAGTTGATGGAAAATTGACAATATTTCTGCCTATCTTTCTTCCAGAGATCTCTGTCTCCCTGAATCCTTCCTTGTAGGAGTTATTCCGGCTTTAGACATACCTCATTTGCTTGAGCACAGGAGCTCACACACTAGTTGGCAAATTAGTTCTTCTCTATTTGTGTGACTCTGAGCAGTCACATTATTTCTTTAAGCCTCAGGTTTCTCATCTGTGATGAGAGTGTTCATGCTTGCCCTGCCTTCTTGGTAAGTAAAGTCACGGTTTTGTAATTCTGGACCTCAGTGTGCCAGAATGGAGTAGACAGAGTAGAGAGTCAGTATGTCATCTAAGATGTCCTTCATCTACTGTAGACATAGGTCACTCATCAGCATCCCAGACAAAATAAAGGCTCCTGCAACTGCAGACCTAGAACCGCAGGACATCCTCCTTCCTTCCCCAGATCTTAATTGTTAGGGAAGTCTTCCCAGCACTTGGCTGAAATCTGAACCTGCGACTAACCTTTATCTATTGGTTTCTGCTTTATTTCCAAAGCCAACAGCAAAGTTTGTCGTTTCAAGCAAAGCTTAGTGTAAAAATGCTACTACATTTCTGTATGTCGTGTTAGCTTCTCTTCTCTTTTGCTTGCTCCGGATTTTGTGATTCTAATCTGGACTGAGTTACAAAACAGGTCATTGTTAATCAGGTGATTCTGAATATTCTCAAGGTTTCTTACAGAACCAGTTATGGAATCTTTCCTGATTGTCTCCCAAGGTGGGTGTGACTGTGAATAATGTTTAAAATGTATGTGTAATTAATTCATGCATGCAAAGTGGGCATTAATTCTAGAGCCATAATTAGAAAAGCTTATTTCTTATACTTGGATTATTTTACTTAGAAATAATATCTTATTATTACTTTGACTTATTTTTACTGTCAACAAAGAACATCCATTAAGTTTTTGTAAGAAAAATTAAAGACTTTGAAAAAATAAAAATTTCATTTATAACTCAACAATATATGTAAATAAAAAATGCTTAAGTCTTATATCTTGCTGCTGGTTATATGTATATATATATATATATATATATATATATATATATAATCATATATTTATATGTAATTATTGAAATTATGTGGTACAGGCTGGAAGCATAGCTCAGACATTAGAGTGCTCACCTAGAAAGCACAAAGTTCTGAGTTTGATCACCCTGTACTAAGTAAGCCAAGCAAGGTAATGTACATCCGTAATTCACTGAAAAGTCTGAGGTAGGAGAATTGCTGTGAGTTCAAGGTCAGCCTAGACTACATAGTGAGTTCAGAGCCAGCCTGAATGACAGTGATATTACTGAGAGTCCTTAACCTCTCAGTGATCAGCCCTTACTTTTACCCCCAATTTATTAATATATGCATTACATACACATATATGTTTATATTTATAGATATCATATACAGTGGCTACAATGAGCTTGAGTATTTCATGCGCCTACATATGGCATGAACGTTACAATACTTTCGCCTCCCCATGCCATTTTTGCCCCTCCTGCACCCTCTTCATCCTTTCTCTCACTGTCACACCCATTGTGTTCACCCATTGTGAAGTGAGATTTTTGACGACTCACTTCACTAAGCGTGATGGTCTCAAGTTGCCTCCATTACCCTACAAAAACCTCCAATCAATCTGGCTTTATTGAAGAGTGGTGCTTTATTATGTACAAATAGTTGTTCTGTTGATGGGTGTTCCAGCATCTTTCACATTTTAAGTATTGTTAACTGTACTGCAATGAACATAAACATAGGCAGTTATATCTCTCTGCTACTCATCACTTATATTTCTTTTGGAAAGATACTCATAAGAGATATCGCTGGATCAGATGGAATATTTATTTTCAGCTTTTTGAGGAATCTTCACACTGCCCTCCATAGCTGTTGCACGAGTTTACAGTCCCACCAACAGTGGAATAGGGTTCCTTTTCCCCCACAACCTTACCAGCACAAGCCTTACTTTAAAAACAGCTTCATCTCTGATGACTATCAAGAACATACAACTAGAAAGAAAGAGCTTCAATAAACTATGGGAAAACTTTGGAAGGAATTTTTTTAATACGTACATGATTGTTTTCAAAGTATCCACTCTCATTTGACAAAAGGCACAATCTCTAATGAAGAGGCAGCTGCATCTTTCTATAATGTGGAATGGGTAAAAACCATGTAATCTCCCAGGAGAAATGCCTAATTTGAGGCAGTAGCATATGGTTGACTGTTACAAAACAAATCAGAGCAAAACACAACAAAGCACAACAGCAAATTTCAGTGCTTAGGTCCAGCAGAGTCCCCAAAAGCACATATGAACGGCAAAGCCCAGATTTATTGTCACTCCATCTGTGCTTCATCTATAGCCCAGAGAAATGCTAACTGTTGGGTCTGACTTGCAGGGATGTTTCCAGTAAAACATTTGTCTAAATGTTCCAGATATCACAGAGCTTTGTTTGTGAAGAGGAGAAATGCTAATCTGTTTATGCATCTATTTAAAAAGATGCAAAGTAACCTACCAAGATGAACTCTTGGCTTTAGTGGTGAGGGTGCCCATATCTAGTGGGCAGACCCTCACCGTGTTAGGCTATGATAAATACAAGCGGAGGTGGTGTGTGTCCCACTTTCCTGTGGTGTAACATGTATGACCAGAAAGGTCTTTGAATTACCAAGTTTGTTCCAAATGAAGCAAAATGACACACAAGAATAATCGCGTGATAAATCAGGAAGAGCATAGAAGAAGAGGAGAATCTTGATCAATCTTATTCATCAAATTTTTTTAAAAATTCGAAACTATGGATACCCTAAGTCAGAAAGTTTAGGGCCACTTGAAAACAAAGGTACTGTTACATCAAGAAAAGAAACATTAAATTTATATTGGAACCATGAAAAGCTTATTAGCGAATTTCTCAGCACAGATTTTTGCATCTTGAGAGATACTAGGTTGTTACAGTCATCGTAGTGAGAGAAAAAACCACTGCCAACAAAAAATGCTGAATCTAGCAAGACCGTTCATCATAAAGGAAATCGAAGTAGACTTTTCCAGAGAAGCAAAGCCTGAGAAAATGTATTACCACCAATACTGCCGCCACAAAACGTTAATGCAAGTTCTTTAGGTTGAAATTGATAAATTTTACTTAGTAATTTGAAATCACAGGAAAGTGTAAATCTCATTGTCAAAAGTAAATATGAAATCCATTTTAGAAAAGTGTAATTATATTAATGTAAGAATCATCTAATTCTAGTATAAATGTTTAAAGACAAACATTAAAATCAAATTGCAGCTAGAATAATTTGTTAATAGATACAAGTACATAACATATGGAATTTATGCTATTGAATCAGAAAATTCAGGGTGGGTTAAAGGCTGTGTCTTTTGCATGTATTGGAATTTAAGTTATCACGAGTTTAAAATAGACTTTTATAACTCTTCATATGTTTTATATGAGCATCACTGTTACAACAAGCATCCCTGTCTATAAAACTCCAAGAGGTAAACATAAGAATATTGGTTTGGGGAATGGTTTTCTGAATATGACAAAAGGAAAAATAATTCTCCAAAACATGAAGAGCTCATAGAACTCAATAGCAAAAAAGAAAAATCCCACAAACAATCTTATTTGAAAATAAAGAAGCGGAATAGATGCTTTCGGGGAAAAAGGAAAGCAAATGGCTAACAAGCACTCGGCAAGTTAAGTTGCTTGGCCAGGCTTGCCATGCGAATCAAACCACAGTTTAGATGTATCTCAACCTCATCGCAATGACAACTACCAAAAGTATATCTAGTAAAGAACAAAAAAATGGGAAGGGCGCAGAGACAAGTCCACTTTACAATTGTTGGTAGGAATATAAATTGGCACAGCTAGTATAAAAATAGGTGGAAGTCCCACAAATATTAAATACAGAACTACCTTGTGAGTCAGCAGCATCACCTGCGAATCCATGCCCAAAGGAAGTTAGGTGTTGAGCGCTACCTGCGCGCTCAGTGTCACGGTACCATGTTCACAGGAGTGCAGATGTGGAAAATTCTTAGTGTCTATCATTGAATGACTAAATAAAATTACATATACATTAAGAAATTCCATGTATGAATAGAAATCATACCTATGTATGCACACACTTACACACACGCACATACAATGGAATGTTATTCAACCATAACAGAGAAAATCCTGCCTTTTTTACAACATAGGTGAAAATTGAGGACGCTATTTGAAAGAAGCCAGACAGAGAAAATATAGCACACAATATCATATATATGTGAAATTCAAAAAAAAAAAAAAACAGCATGATGGTAGCTGCCAGAGACTGGATTTTGGAAAAATGTGGAAATGGAAAAACAGACAATTTTTAGTTATAATGTGGAAAGGTTATGAAGACCTAATGTACACCAAGGAGATTATAGTACTATATAGCATGCTAAAAATTTGCTGCAAAGATAAATTATATTTTAACAGAAAAGAAAAAATCATTTACCTATGTGAGGTGACAAACATGTACCTTAATTACTGGTTGTGCTCACCAATTCACAATGTAAATGTACAACAAAACTTTAAATATATTTATACAGGGTTGGAGGAGTGCCACGGTGGTTAGAGCACTTGCTTTGCAAGCACAAGGCCCTGACTTCAATTCCCTAGCACCATATGAATCTGGGCATAGTGGCTCACACCAGTAATTCCGGCACTCGGGTAGCTGAGACAGGCAAATTGCCCCAAGTCCAAGGCCAACCTGAGATACATCAATGAGTTCAGGAGCAGCCTGAGCTACAGAGCAAGACCCTTTCAAAAAAAAAGAATATATATATATATATATATATATATATATATATATATATATATGCACGTGTGTATCTATACCTGTATTTATATAAAATATTATTTTCCATTCCACCACAGGAAAGCTGGGAATTTAAAAATGATAGCTTCTATTTTCTTCAGTGGACATCCTACTAAAGACATTCTCCTTCCCTAAGAATTGTGAGGCTGTTGGGTGTCTTGGTGGGTGATGAAGGTTCCTAGCTTGTAGCAGGGTAGAAGCCACCACTGAGTTTGGGTCCAGAAGGGGCTGTGTGTGATATTTTAATTAAAAAGTAGACTGGAACCTCAACACGTGGCTAATTCTCAGGTTATGCTTGTAACGGAGCCAGGGGAGCATGATGTGATGTTTCACCTTTGCAAGATACATTTTGATCTACTACGGATCATTATTGTAATACTTTTGATCTGTACGTCCTCACTTTTCTGATTGGTTCCATCAGGATAGACTTCAGGGAAGCTTTTTCTTGCTCGTTTAGGAAGAGTAATTTATTGTTTGGCAACTTCTTTTAAAAGCTTGGAAACCTTCCCTCTGGGACACAGCCGTTGTCTCTCGGGTATCCTGAAGTCCTCGCTTTCCCACCTGCTCGGGAGAGGAAAGCCATGAATCACAGCTGATTTGAGGCTTAAACAGGCTGTAACTCAAGTGTGACAGCAATCCCACTGTTTGTTCACCATGCTGTTAAACCTGTCATTTCCCGAGGCAACTTCAGAGAAAACTTTTATTTAATTGGTTCAGGATGAGAAACAAAAATTTCCAAGTACCTTGCTTGTCTGAAGATTTTTGCCTGTCTGAAGCCTTTTCTTCTTCTTCTTTTTTTTTTTTCCTATCAGCTTAGAAGCCAAAGAGAAACAAGGTAGGTGAGATGCCTTGGTAGAGATTTAAGACCATAATAAAATTATAATATGCAACATCAAAGGGGCTGCCTTGGGAATGAAAATATGACATGAGGAAAATAGTCTTTCATATTTTCTGCAAATAATTGAACAAATAGTTGGAGAACAGGGTTATGAGGCCAAAGTTGTGCAATGAACCCAGATGCACAGACCCTGTTTCTCTGGCTCACTACTTCCTCCTTCTCTTTAGTTTTATGTGAGTATCTACCCAGTTTTCACAGTTGCTGCTTCTAGCAGTTATTCTCAATTGTTCATCAGACTGATTTAGAGTGTGAAAGGGTAACCCTTTATTTAAATGGAGTTAAGGTTGTAGTCACCGATCTTGAAAAAATTTGTCTTTGCTATGTCTCACCAATTGGTAAGTCCTTAGCTCATATGGGAAATAGATTCCTACAAGGATTTTATATGAGCAATTAGATAGAGGTTTTAGCGACCGATGTAGGACTTTGAGTCTGTGGGAGGTTGGATAAAGTTGAGTGTAAGGTGTGTCTGGCTATTTTCAGGGCTCTGCTGTGCTGTTATATTTGATAATTGAGATGATAATTGAGGGTGTAGGTGACAATATTAGAATGATACTCATGGCTTATAAAGCCACAGATGTGAATTCACTTGTTAGGCTGACAGGTGGGATGTTTCAAACAGAATAGGGACCACCACCCAAAAGGAGACAATAGATGAGCATCTGTGAAATAAGTGAACATCCATGCTGATGTGTTATTGTATAACAGAGAAAAAACAGAAGTGGGACTGAAAATCTTCAGATTTTGTTTTGAAAGCTCACACTGGCTTCAGATAAAAGACTTGCTTTGGCCAGCAGAATGTTAATGAATATTCCTTATGCATAAGCTTTAAAAATTGATTTGGGGCATCTGCTTTCTCCTGGAAATCTGCTATGGTGAGTGTGAGTGTAGGCTAATCTGCCTGGATCTTGGCACAGGAATCAAAGGCATTGCATTCAAACAGCATGCAGGCAAATAGTTTCAAATCCTAAGGGAGACCAGCTGAGAACAGCAGAAATACTTGAGCAACCTCTGCTGTGTGGCTGAGTTGCAAACGTGATGTGAGTCCAACTGAGTCTAGATTGGAAGCTTAGAATTGGTCAACCTTCCTACTGACACATGAAACATAATAAGCATTGACTCTTGCTGGCTGCTGACATATTGTGGTGTTGACTCTACAGTATTAATATGACAAAAGAAAAAATACCTGGTATGCCAGCCCATGGAAAATGGTCAATGAATATTAGCTCTAGATGTTCATAGTTCATTGGATCTATGGCCCTTCACTAATGGTGATAATGCCTTCTTGCTTTTTCCTGAAGTTCTCTAGGAAGTTTCTACACAATAGTGTTATAACTGCCATATAACTGATGGTGATTGTTATATTCCATGGATCCTAAGATGGATCTTGAATTTAAAGATGTTAAAATACAAAAATTCTGTACATGGTAGAAATTTTCGTCAAAACTCTTGGGGACACCAGGGACCCTTACGTGTAGCCATGCCAACATTTTGGGAGCCAGTGTGTTGCAGAAGCAAAGTCAGCAGGCTGATCATCATCTGGATGTCAAGTTCACAGAGAGCCAGAGCCCTTTAGCGGGCAGGCAGTCCCCTCTGGGAAGGCACCTCAGTATTATTCCCCTTTTCTCTGTGGTGACCAGAGAGGAAAAGTTTAGGACTGAGACCTGCCAAGTTATCTAAACATTGCAAGGACAAAGCCTTCAGAATTAAGGTTGTCTCTCACGTTGGCATTTTGAAGGTATAAAATACGCCCCCAAGGGTCTCTTTATGCTGAATTGGAATTGGTCTTTAATTATACTGAACATAAACACTGTGGGATAGCCAGAGAGACTTTAAACACTGCAATTAGGAGGATAGTTAAGGAGAGTTTAACTATTACGATTAAAGTTACTCATTTTACGGTTTGTATTTTACGCTTCATCAGGACTTGTGTACCATTCAGGGGCAAATTAAGACATTATTCCATGAGCTTGGCTTCTTATAGCTCTTAGTAAAGTGGGGAAAATGGGGTTAATATTTGACATTTATACATTAATGGAATTTTACAGGCATTTCAAGAAATTAGTACAATCCTTTTACCTTTCTTCACTGTTTTGGACAAACGAAGAGAAAAGATAACCAGAGGAATCCTACCCTTGGCTCCAACCGATATTCACCCACAAAACAAACAAGCAAACATGCAATAATACTCTTCTATAAAAATAAAGTGTGCATCCATAAAGCATTTTATACAGTCTGTGAGGGCCACTGCAAAAATAGGCATTGCTAAGACATTTGATGATGAACCGATGGCAGCAGAGGGAAGCTGAGGTGCCCTGTTCATGGGGAAAATTCTGGAGGGAAACGAACTCAGTCAAGAGGAATTAGCATGCTGTAGCTGAGTGATGACCCAATGCTGAATCATCTTGCTGCGAGCTTTCTTGCAGTTCTTTGTACCTAAGAAAGGGTCTTTGTCTTAACTAACATGCTTGAAAAGTAAGCTAGTGATTGTGTGTGTGTGTGTGTGTGTGTGTGTGTGTGTGTGTGTGAACATGTGTGTGAACCAGTTTTGATTTTCTGCTCAAACTTTTTATGTTTACCTTGGAGGTAAGAAATACTAACTGGGTTGGAAATACCATGATTTTGGGGATCCCTAGGACCTTAACTCGAACTCTGGCCCTACCATTTATTAATTGTAGGACTTTACCTATTCTATCTGCCTCTGGACCTCCATGCCTCCCTTTCTTAAAAGGTGATTAATAAGGCTACCTTTTAAGATATGGCGATAATTAGAAGTAATGAGACAGATTAAGAAACTATAGAAAGAAGTTAGTTTCCATTTTCTTACCTTTCCTTTTTATGTTTTTTTTTTTTAATTCTTATTATTTTACAGTCTTGAACTTCTTCCCCTGGACCTGGGTGAGGCTGTTCCATCTGCCTGTATGTCAAGGTATGTTTGCTTCCAAATGACACGAGCCCATGTTTCCCGACTCGGGGAACTGTTTCCCTTTCACTGAGTTCCCATGAAGTGACTCCCAGGCCAGACCTCTGTTTTTCTCCCACGCTTACCATTGTCCAATTTCTGAGTGTTGGTGTCACTGGCATTCCCAGACAGAATGCTGTGATCTCTCCTTCCCTCTCAGGAAAATCTCAGACACACTGCCTACCCTTCTGAAGTACTGGATTTTGTGGCAGCCAGGTGAGGTAGAATATGGATAAATCAATTCAGCTGTCACTATTCAGAGAGAATCTGGTATGGTACAGGGTCAACTACATCACCTTTACTTAACAAAGAAAGAGGTGAAGCTGTTGGCATTGAGGCCCTTGGGGTCCACTGAGATCAGTGTAAACATGGACATCAAGAACTCTTGAACTTTCATGTGGTGACCAGAACAACAGTGGACATGTGTCAAGCCTTATGATATTCCAGATGTCCTTCTAAAGATAATCATTTATGATTTCAAATGTCTCACAAAGAACCTGTTATATGAGTGCTATTAGTAGCTGTATTTTGCATGTAGATAGCTATGGGAAGTTTAGACATAAAGAATTAAATGCCTCACAGAAGGTTGTAGAGTTACAGAAAGGCCACATTATTATATGTCATCTGACTCTAGATATTCCTCTGCTTTTCTCCAGCTGAAGCCTTCCTCAGAAGGGAGACTGGTCTTTCTTGAATTCACACAGACTCACTAGATAAGCCAGATGTGCTGGAGGAAAAGGGCCATCTATGCTTTTGTTATTAAAAAAAATAGCATTTGAAGATAGTCTTGTTTCAGGCACGGTACCAGTGCCCGATAGCAGGGAGGAAACCAAATTTCCCCAGAGCAGTCCAGGCGCTAGTGTGCAGAAAGTCCCGAGGGTAGAAAGACAGGTCTGCTTTCTCAGCTTTTTCTTGGAACCTATCTATCATCTATCTTGTGGTTCATGGAATGAGACAAGTGCATATGAGGTAGAACTGAAAACACGAGAAGAAATGCCTCCTTGTCGTTGTGATAAAGGCAATGTTCATTAATTAAAAATGCATTCTCTCTGTGACTGTTGAAATTAAATAAGGCCTTTGAGACTTTTTTTTTCTTGAAGCAGAAACAACGCACAGTTATATCTATCCTTATGCTTCATTATCAAACCAGTTGCTTAAAACCACAGTCACTGCCGAGATGCCTCTCTGTCTCTCTTCAGGAGTCATGAGGCTTATCTTTGAACCCATGAGCTATGAGGCTATCCAGTTGTTGCTCTGCTTTTAGCAATGTCAGGCTGAGACAACTTTATGTTCTGTCAAACAACGGCTCAGTGGTTAAAGCACTTGCCTAGCTAGTGTTAAGTACCTGAGTTTGATTCCCCAGCACCATGTAAGCCGGGTGTGGCGGTACATGCATCTAATCCCGGCACTTGGGAGGCTGAGACAGGAGAATTGCCATGAGTCCAAGGCCAGCCTGGGCTCTATAGTGAGTTCAGGGCCATCCTGGGCTATAGAGTGAGACCCTGTCTCAAAAAAACAAACAAACAAAACAAAACAAAAACAGTTATTTGCCCCATTGATGAAGTTGAGACACCAAAAAAAGAGTTTGTTCCCCACCTTAGAGAACTGAGGATCCACACTAGCACCTCTTATGTGCCACAGACCTCAGAAGCTGCAACTGTTTAGAAGCTAAGAAAGTCAACTCTACGTCTTTCCACTAAAAAATGAATACCTAATCCATTCATATATATTTCACCTTGCACACTTAGTTTTTTTGTGGTGAGAATATATGTATATTCTGCCCTATTTTGTACATGGAATATATACAATTTCAACTTTTCATTTATAATTCAATAAAGCTAATAATAGTAAGAATAAATACAATAATTAAAAATATGTAATTCTATTTTGTTTGCTGGTGAGAAGAGAAGTTTTATTTTTTAAAAGACTCTCACAAGCCATCATTTGCTCTAGTGGTGGGCAAATGATGGCACCACAACTCAGATTCTATTAAAGGAACAGTATGATTCATGCACTCTTAATATCATACATTCTGTTACTATTAGGATCGTTTGAGCAAGGTTTAAAGTCCTGAAAACACCATTCATTAGATCACATATATTAGCAAGATTTCTTATTACTCCACACAATACCTGACACCCAACTTAAAGACTTAGGGGATTAATTTGTTCCATGTTTCAAAAAAATTCTGTCCATTGTCAGTTGGCTCAAAGTTGAGACCATAGAATAGAGAAGCAAGGCCAGAGAGGAAGAAGCAATGGATCAGACAGAAACCTGAAGGCCCTGCCTCCATGACCCCCCCCAGACAAACCCAGAATTGTTGTTTAAGATCCCTCAAGGTAGATCCCAAGCCAATCAACCAGGCACAGTTAAACTTAACCATCACATCGACACTCTTCTCCAGTGTATATTTCAGCTTTTTCAGTGAGTGGGAGAGAAACAACATAGCTTCCTTGGTTTTCACCAAGGACAGGCGCCAGAGGGAGCCTGGGCTTGCCATCTGCCAGATCTTACCTTTGGAGAATTCATCTAAACAGAGTCGGTGGTGTATCAGAAGCAGGGAAGCAAAGGAGATGGATGCTCACCAGCTAGAATTAAATAATTTGTTTTTCTGAAAGCAATTTTAAAAGCAAAAACTATGGATATATGTCTTGCCTAATATAACATGCAAGCTTTTAGAAAGCTATATTTATAATCCAGCACTTTTCACTTGTAAAGGAATAACCATCTATTTTCAATAAATCAGTTGTTACATCTTTTCACAGCTAGTAATGTAAAACAGAGTCTCAAACTGATTTTGTTTAAAAGTAGAATTGTTTTATAATGGCTGTCTTCAAGGAACTGAGTATGTGATTGAATTCTCTTGGGAAAACAAATTCTGAATTGTGCCAGCAGGGAGTTCCTCTCTTGGAGTTGATCCTGATGGCAGATTCCATCACAGATCCCACAATTTTCACCAATTAGACCTTAAGAACGGAATGTCCTGGGGTCCCCATCTTTTCTCCTTTGTCTTTGTGTACATGAACGTGAGTGTTATTTCTTTTATGACAATGCATCCTATTTCAACCGTGACAAAAATGACTTATTCTATCCTGCATTTTGACATAATTGAATGAATCACTTTGTTGATTGTATGCCAACAATTCCTGCGTTTTTTGAAACTCATTTCTCAGGGTAAGGCTACCTTTGAGAGCTAGCAGCTCCATACCTATGCAGCCTTTTCCAGAACCACACTGAGCAACACTCTGCTGCTGAATATTTCAGTTCTCTGTTTTCTGTGGATTATATAGCTCCTTCTAGTAAAGAATTTCTAGCAATTCTCAGGAGCTTCTTATTTCTAGCTTCTCAGGACTTAGCATGTCGGGGAAGTGGTACTCTTATTTCCTACTTATGGAAGTGAGCTATGAGCACAGAAAAAAATCCTACTTTCTCCTTTTCCTCTCAAAAAAGTGTCAATAATTGTTAACTGGTTCCTATGGGCTCCTCAGAGAGCCGGCACAAATGAGTTGGCCCTCAAAGAGTGTCGTAAGTAAAGCCTAGCAGTGTGAAGCAGGGTGTGAATCGGAGCCAAGGACAGCATCCAGTCCCACCAAACCTAAGCTTTGGAAATTGCACGCTAAGCCACATTTTTTAGAATATGAAAACTTGGAGCTAAAGGCAGGCGTGTGGTGCATGCCCGTAATCACAGCACTCTGGGCGGCTGGGGCTAAACAATGGAGAGCTTGGGTTCAGCCTGGGCGCTGAGTGACTTAGCAAGACCCTATCTAAAATTGAAATGTGAGAAAAGAACTGGAACTATAGTTCAACGAGAAGGTACTAGGTTCAATCTCCAGTACTTAAAAAAACGGGGGTGGGGGGGGGGGGTAGGGAGCTGGAGAAATGGCATAATGGTTAAAGCTCTTGCCTTGCAAATGCGAATTCTTGAGTTCCCTTCCCCAGCACCACATAAAGCTGAGTGTGGTGGTGTAGGCCTGTAATCTCAGCACTCAGGAGGCTGAGGCAGAAGGATTGCTGTGAGTCCAAAACTAGCCTAGGTTGCGTAGTGAGTTCAGGACCAGCCTGGGCTACAGCGCGAGACCCTGTCTCAGAAAAAAAAAAAAGGAGAAAAAGAAGGAGAAGGAGAAGGAGGAGGAGGAGGAGGAAGAGGAGGAGGAGGAGGAGGAGAAGGAGGCAGCAGCTGAATTTGCGGTGTTAGCACATTATAAAAACCAAACTAGGGCTGGGCATGGTTCAGTGGTTAAGGAACTGGCCTATGATGTAAAAGACCCTGGGTTCAAATTCCCAGTTCCACACAAAGATTAACTAGGTAGAGTGCTACGTGCATGTAACTCTAGCATTCCAGAGGGTGAAGCAGAAGTATCACTGCGATTTTGAGGCCAGCGTGGGCTATATAGTCATTTCAGGACCATCCTGGACTAGAGTGAGAACTTGTTTTTTTAAAAAAAATAAAAACCTCCAAATGACTCCCAGCAATTAAAAATAAAATTAACTTCAGAAAGAAAAAAATAGCTTTATGAGTATAAAGTTAAAAGAGCATAAGGGACAATATTTTTATTTTTAAATACATTTAGCTTTGGAAAGACAATTTTCGTTTGTTTTCTTCTATTTTTTGAACAGGAATCCTCAAACCCTTTAACACTGTACCCCCCATAATAAGTAAATCTCACAAACTTAATGGTGAGTAAAAGAAACCGGACACATAACGGTTCATTCTATGCAATTTCATTCACAGAAAAGACACAAACAGGAAAGTTGATTTTTGCTGACAGAAATCAGGGGCTGATGGAACTGTCTGAAAGGGAAAGAGAGGGTCTGTGTTTCTAGGACATGAGTAATGCCACACACATCAATGTATTTTGTGAAAATGTAGCAGGCTGTACACCAGCACATGTGTAATTCTTGCTAAATTACTCTTTAATTAAATAAATGTATCCCATAATTGTTCGATTTAGATTTACAGTCATTTGAAACCACTGAGATGGTTCAGTTTCTAATCTGATAGGTAAAGGACAGAAAATCTAAGAGGAAAATGATATTACTCAGAGGAACACAGCACAGGGCTCCCCAGCATAGTCCAGGTTACTTGCCTGCCACAGATCTCTTTATTCTGAAATATCGTTACCTGCACATGACACATGCTTGCTCACCCTAAACTCAGAGTTCTTGCTCATGTGCCAGGCACCTAGCCCACACGTGACTTGCATTTCTAAGTTAGACCTGAATGGTTGTTTTTCTGTGTCACCCCTCCTCATCGAGGGGTCTGAGAAATTATTGATGGGTATCTGTCAACTTCATAATTGTACGTGTCCAATCATATTGTTTCTTCATGAAAAAAAAAACATTTTTGTCTCCTTTTCTTACAAGATAAACACTTTTTCTTGAACACTTAAATCTCTTCTTTATGTTTTATTCTCCCCCTTCCATTGGTGTCATCCATCGCTTTCTACTGGGTCTTCTGCTTCTACCTATAAATATGCTCAATCTCTTTCTCAGAAAATAAATGAGACAGACTGAGGCAAAGAAAGCAAGCAAAGCAGCCTGTTCGTTGATCCTTGCTAGTGAGTCTTTAGATATTTGTTGGGTGTCTACCTTGTGTCCAATTACCAGCCCTGTCCAGTCAGATAGGCCCAGAATCCACCTCTAGGTACTATTGGCTTCAAATTTTTAAAATAAATTCAAAAAATCTTCAAGTTTTTTTCTACTTAACTCTAATTTTCTTCTATCTGGTTTCTAATCTCCTTTAGAAAAATGCTCATATCCTTTGGTACTACATCAATGCATTCTTACTGATGGCATATAACTATGTTTTTCTATTACTCATGTTAATTGGCTCATATTTTTAAATTCTTAAAAATTTTAAAGATTGCAGATTGTGGTTGGTAGTTAGCATTGTCTTTCAGTGGGCTAAGTGACCTGAGTCCTCCTAAGTTATACTTAAGTGCATTGGCCACAGTGTGTATAGGGTTTTGAACATAAACTTCGACTCAGGCCTTAGGTTCGATTCTTGGCTTTCTTGTATAGAAGCTGGTAGTCTTAGGAAAGTTAATGCATGAATGAGTTAGCATGTGGTAAACAAGACCGTTTTCTCACTATGTCTTCCTTATTGAATGTACCTAATGCTTTCCACAGGACATTTCTTGGGATACTTGAGTACTCTTAGCTTTCCACTCACAGCACACTCACCATGGCTTTCTTACTGGTTCTATGTTCAAAATTAGAGTAGAGCCTAGTGGCAAAACAAGTAGGCTGAACAGACGAAGCTCGAGGGTTCGTAAGCCTAGCTGTGCCTCTTTACTAGCTAACTGCACTGGGATGGATGATTTTACCTTTGCTTGTCTTCATTACTGTGACTGTAAACTGAGGTGTATAGTAGTAAGTGTCAACTTCTCAGCAGCTACTATGTTTATAGCAGTTTTTAAAAAGGCTCAATGAATGGCTTAGCGCCATTCCTGAAACAGACAAAACATTTACAAAATGTTGGACATCCCTAGCCCGCATCAGCAGGTTAGAGATCGTGATATTTCATTCATTCTTTCTTCCTCCTCCTCAGGCTCACATAGTGCGCTGCTGGGTTCCCTTTTCTCTCCTCACCTTCAGCCCTTCACACCTTATTCCTTACCGGCTAAATAGTTTAGTAACTAGATACCCTGCGTGTTGTTCCCTACTTCAATCTATTGTCAATGGGAAGGAGGTTGAACTTTCCAAGATCGGACTTCTCACCACGTTGCTCTTTGACACTGAGGACTCCTGTGGTTTCCCACTGTCTGCAGGTTAGATGTTGAAACTTCCGTCACACTGTTCAACTTTTCTCCTTTTAGACTGCACTTCCTTTTCAAATATGATTTCTACTGTGCATGTATCGATGCACCCAGTGACTGAAATGAATGTCGTTTCCCTCTTCCTCGTATTTGACTGCCATTCCTCATCAGGACCGATGTTGCCCACTCCAATGTCCATCCTTCTCTGAATGTCTAATCCCTGCTGTTCTTTAAAGTGACTGCCCTGATATGTGCTCTACCTCTGAAATGGAAGAAGTATTCTTTTCCGAGATGATGTCTGGCTCTTCATAATAGGTTTTACGTTTTCTACCTAGTGGTCTCTCTGAAAATAATTTCTATTTTTGTACAATAACAGTGCCTGCAAATACTCACTCTGTTTCTTGTTTCCCTGTAGTCTGCCTCTTTACTATACTGTTTTTTTCTTTTTGTTAACTTGTCCAAAGAAAGGAGGTGGCAGTCTTGATTTAATTAATACACTCTGCATGAGTTGAATCAGGCTCTGCGGAGGCTACTGCAAAAGCCATAAAGGGCTCCTTTCTTGTCTTATAGAATCATAAAGCAAAAATGAGAAGAAATAACAGACGCATATGAAAATGCCACAGTCACTAATACCCGTTGAGCAGATGAAGCTTACTGCACCGTCCCATCACTGGTAAGTGCCATAGACAATGCCGAGCAGGGACAGTGCGTCAGCCTTGTGGTGTGGGGGATGGAGGCTCCTGGTAGGGTGCTGGTTACACACAAGGACTTAGAACAAAGAAGGAAGAATTCTTGGCAGGAAAGGGAGGGATGGTTACCTTGGTGAGCAGAAGTGTTGGGGCAGAGCACAACGATGTCTATTTCCCCTTTTGCCTCAAAGAAAAGTGCTGGCTGTATTTTCAGAAAATTTAGGTATATTAATGTCACAAATTAGTATTTCCTCAGGTCCCAATTTAGGATATTAATTGAATAAACCATTCATATTTATTAGTGAAGACATTTATCTTTGAGTGAAACGTACTAGATTTGAGTCTTCTTTTATTTTTGAAGGGTGGAGTCCAGAAAGGCTCTAGTAATAAATACATTCTGCCGTTGTTAAGTACTGAAGCATAACATTGAAATGGTGTCTCGCTCCTCTGAGTTTTTTCATGTTTATGAGATGTCATGAAGGTGTATATAAAGATTTGTTACATCAAAACTAATTGATGAAAGTTATAAAATATTATCAATATTATCTGCTATATCCTGAGAATCAGTATCCTGTCTACAGAATGGGTAAGCTAATAATTTCTTGCTGGAGACTGTAAGTAAATTTAATAAGCTGTCATCCAAAATACTGGACATGGAGTAGGCTTTCAAAAGTAAAAGGATTATGCAATTCCAAAATGTTATTTGCCGGAGGTTTATCAGAAAGATAAATCACCGTTCTATTAAATTTATGGGTTAATTTTGTGTTTACTGTCTAATTTTTTATGTCAGAGTAAACATCCTTGGTCCAAACAGTTTTTGTTAATTAATGTGAATGTACAGAAAAAAAGGGTAAGAAAAAAGTTCCAGGGGGTAATTATGGGGATATATACAGTCGGTGAGTGGTAACTTTTATGAATAATAAATTATGAAAATCAGTGTTGTTGGAACGAGGCCACATGCATTAAATATGTAGAATGCTAATAATTTTATTACACAATATAATGTTTAGTCGGTGCTCTTCTTTTCGTAGTTATTTTGCTTCACACACTTGCACTCATGCCCCCATATTCTCTAAATTTCTCCACTGATTCTTCTATTGTTTTTTCTAGTGGACCTTCCTAGTCACTATAAAAATTAAAGTATCTGTACAAAAAAATCACCTAAGCCATGGTACATCTTCTAACAATTACTGTAATTTTTAATAAACTTTAATTAGACTTTAGGGTAGGGAAGAATTCAATTTGTCTAAATTCTGCTCAGGAAAAAAGGAAAATAAAGGAGAGAAAAAAGAAGAGAATATGAGAAAAATATAGGCATGGAGTGTAACTGATTAGCTTAGTTGGATTTTATCAGTTTACAATCTTGAAAGTAGCTACCGATTTCACTTGCAATCACTTATTGAATATCTACTGTATGCACTGTTGTAAAATCCTGAACCAGAAAGAGTGTAGAGACCAGAATGTGTTTCTAAAGACCTTTTATTTCAGTTGTAGAGGAAAAATTTAAATCAATTAAACTTCAGTGAGCCTGAACAGAATTATAATTTTAGCCAGACAAGATAGGGCTGGACATTGAAGGAGTTTTGAAACTACTCATTGGAGGAATGCCTGGGAGAATCCCAGAGGTTTTATCTTACAGAAGTTAAATAGAAATTGTCTAGGATGTTCAGGGAACAGTTGTATTTTTTAATAGTGGCGTTTCAGATGCATCTCACATAGCTCCAATGGTCATAGCTAAAATAACTGATTACCTAACTTATACACTCATTTATCCAACAGGCACTTAATGAGAACCAGTTAAATTCCAGGAGTTGTTTTCAGTGCCACAGAGAAAATGTGATTATAAAAACTATGGACCAATGGATAAGAGTGTCTGTAGAAAGAATCCTTTCCTAGGAAAGCTCTCCAGGGTTGGACTTCCAAGAAGATAGGGTCAAAAATCTTTCATAAAACTTTCTAAATATTAGCACACGGAAAACACTTAGTACATTAACATTAACTGATGTTTGTTTTGTTGCCATAAGTCTTGAACTATGTTATTTGGGATGTAGGTTTAACTCTGACAGGCAATGCCCCTATGTGTATGGAACTGTCATTCCAAATGGAAGGAAACATGCATTTACACAAATAAACATGATAGTTTCTGGTGACGATAAACAAAAATTATACAGTGTAGTTATGAAAACAAGGTTGTGAGTGGAGTGTTTTATTGAAGGTCAAGAAAGGTCTTTCTAAAACAGGTATACGAGCTGAGATGAAGGAGTGGCTACTGTGGTGCAGAATTTAAATCTTCTCATTTCAAAGTCAATAACAACATTTCTTCAGCTTCCAGGACTGGTGGCTGCTTATACTTAAACACAAATGTCCCATCTAATAATTGTCTTGACATCCGCCTCATCAGGGCTATACCACCTGCCACGGTGGACTGGGAGAAGTGCAATTGCAAGGATTCCTCAGCTTAAGGTCTGCCCCCTCATCCTGAGTAGGACAGCTGTGCAGAACTCATGTCAGTTAATGCTCCCCATGAAGCTGACTGAGCCTTTTGCTGAGATTCATCGCATTTCCACTTCTGCTGCTAACCCCTGCTCCTTTCCCTCCCTTATGGGATGTAAGTCAGAACACTCCCCTTACATTCCCAACACAAAATTTTAGCAGACACTGCTTCTTAGAGTTTACTTTTACATACACTATGACAGATGTAAAGGAGTGTCATGTTAAAATACATTGCACCTTTGCAACTATTCAAAATATGAAACTAATGATAATAGTGGCACCATTATTTATGCACAGCAGCCCTAGATGGCGGTGTCTTGCTCTGCTTCCCATAAAAACATGATCCTAGCAAGCCACCCTCTAGTAAATGTGTTTTCGTGACCATGAGCATTCAACCTTCCCTCCTATTTGACAAATCTTATGTGTTTCTTCCTGATCATAGACCCTGACCTCCTTTTCTTTAGACTACTTTCTTTGAAAAACTTGAAATCATAAATGATTTCTCTTCCTCTTCGATACATAAATCTTATCTCAGGCCTTTGTTAGTGCTAAAAGGTGAATGTCTTGTCAAAAATCTGAGAGCCATCCTTCTGAAATATAGTCAAGAAGAATATGACCCTTTCCTCCTAATGTCTGTCAGAAGATGCAGCTTAACTTCATTAAGTATTAGGTACAAACACAGAGGTCTCTCTCCTCCTGAAAATCCTTCAGTACCAGTTCACTAGCTCACCCCAGTGCTACGAACCTGCTGGCTTTCTTTTCAGGGAAGGGTTGAGTTCGAGTTCTCTATTTTCCTGTGACAATTTAGAATAGTTTTCCTTGCTATTTAACTTAGGTGCCTTTTTCCTTTGACATTTTCTTTCTCTATTGTTGGGGCCCTCAGGACCTGAGAGCCTCAGCATTGCTGACCTTGGCTAAGTTCCTTTCCACGAAGAAGAGTTTATTGTCTGAAATTTAAGTCAGGTGTTGTTCTGCTTGACATTTGAATCAGGTGTTGAACCACGGGACTGTTCTGTTAACAAGGGGGAAGGCAAGGTGGGTATAAATAGGAAGGCGGTAGATAATAAAGCGTCTTTTGCAGCGTCCCTTGCAGGAGTCCAGTTTTCTTCAGTCCGCACTCCCCCTCTCATGTTCTCGTTGACTGAGCGGGCTCGGTCATCTGGCACCCAACGTGGGGCACGAGCACGGGGGAATCAGTGACGGACACCGCCGGGGAGGAGCGCTCAGGAATAGGAATAAAGAAGACAAAGAGGTAAAAAGGGCGGTGATAAAATGGGATAAGAAATGTGGTTTGTATGCATGATGAGAAAGACGTTGGGATCCCGGGGAGCTGAAGTAGTGAAAAAAGGGTTGCAACAATTTTTAAATTTGATAAAAGGTTTGTGCCCATGGTTCCCAGAGAAAGGAACTATGCGTTTAGATACTCAGGAAAAGCTTAGGGATAGTGTAAAAAGCTCTTATGCTACTGATGCCTTTAGTCCCTGGTCTTTGTATGAGGGCCAAAAGTTGTTAGGGTTAAAAGCAGGGGATTGTAAGTCAGTAGCCCCTTCCGCCGCCACCCCCCCCCCCCCAATGTATCAGGATGTGGGGGCGGCCAATGACTGGCCTGCCCCTGCAAATGTTTTTATGACAGATAAAACTGAAGCTGATTCTCCGATGCCATTGAGTCCTGAGAATCCCTTTGTGGCTTTGATAGGACCTAAAGCCACTCCTCCTCAGTCCTTGTTTGTAGGATATCATCAAAAGGTTTTGTCACCACTACAGGCAGGAGTTCAGAAGGCCATAGAACTGGGAGAGGATATTCAGGGTTTTCATGTACAATGTCCGGTATTTGAGGAAACTGACGCACAGGGTAATGTAGTTCGATCACATCGCCCTGTGGTGTTTAAACAGATAAAAGAGCTAAAGGCTGCTTGCGCTCAATATGGGCCAAAGGCTCCTTTTACTCTATCTATATTAGAAGACTTAGCTACAGATGCTCTCCCTCCCGGAGATTGGAAACATCTCGCTAAGGCTTGCCTTTCAGGAGGAGACTATTTATTATGGAAAACTGAATTTGAGGAACAATGTCAAAAAACTGCTCAATTGAATGCTCCAGCCAATAATGCCGAGGTTAATTCCGACAGGCCGGCAGGAGAAGGCCAATATGCTCCGTTATACTCCGTTAGAAAGTATGCTCCCCTCCTGGCTGGATTTTTCCCATATGGATTGATATTGTATGTTTGATTTTCCGTTGTATTATTTGTAGTGGAATGGAAGGATTACAAACTCTGGCCGCTAACATCCATGGTCTTAAGCTATGTGGCAAACCCCCCAGTTTTGGTGTGTAATCAGGCTGGTAGCCAAAGACGGGTAAGATTTCTCTGCATTCAAGACAACCTAAGACAGGATGCATGCCATGATGCATGTAGTCCGATGACGGGTAAGTTCTGACTGTAAGGGAACAACCTAAGACAGGCACAGTCTCGCACCAAATTTTTTAAAAAAAGGGGGGAGATGTTGGGGCCCTCAGGGCCCAAGAGCCTCAGCATTGCAGACCTTGGCCAAGTTCCTTCCCACGAAGAAGTGTTTATTGTCTGAAATTTAAGTCAGGTGTTGTTTTGCTTGACATTTGGATCAGGTGTTGAACCACGGCACTGTTCTGTTAACAAGCGGGAAGGCAAGGAGGGTATAAATAGGAAGGCTGTAGATAATAAAGCGTCTTTTGCAGCGTCCCTTGCAGGAGTCCAGTTTTCTTAAATCCGCACTCGCCCTCTCGTGTTCTCGTTGACTGACTGAGCGGGTTCGGTCACGTTATTAGTGATTTTGTTAAGCAAGAAACTAGGTAGGATTTATAGTGCCTGGTCCTGCCTGGCAGTCAGCTCTTGATCTGAGTTATTTTTTTGAACTCACCCTGGTCAAGCCCGCAGTCACCTGTGAGTTTCCTTTCCTTTGAATTCTGGATAGGCAGCAACAACACACCTGCTTATATTTCAGAAACGCAGTCTGATAGTGAGCTGGCCAATAGCTTGCCTTGAAGAATTAAGCAGGACAACAGAGGCTGGGCTCCAGCATGGACTGAGAGATCACCTCCAGGCTCAAGCCTGTGTCAGGAAATTCCACAACTGACAATGCTGAACATCCTAAAATGTATCGCCTTCCTCTGCCTCTGACTTCCTCCTGCTTTAATGACTTCGTATCAACATCTCTAAGCGTCAACAAGGTGCTCCAAAGAGCTCAATTGTCTGACTGCACAACTGTCTATTGAGCGACACACTGAAATTATCTCAAAACTCCTATTGGCATATTGGCTGCTTCTAATTTTTTTCTGATTTTGTACTGTGGATGTCATTTGTTTTCCTTTCTTTTTTTTTTTAAAGATGAGGTGAATTCTCACCAGTGGGTCTACTCCATCAAAAGGCATGCTTTTGTTACGGCTTGTGTTACTCATTCCCATTGTGTTTGAAGACATTAGAAGCCATTTTCTTTCCAGCCGCCTTATCAGAATACTAGTGGCCGGAAGTCTTTTTTCAGTGCTTCTAGAAATTTACACTTCTTTATTTATTGTTATTTTTAAAGGAGCCATGGCAGTTATTTTAATAAATTTGCATGTATTTAGTTACCACAGTTAATTTTTTTCCTCCAGGTATATGCTTGAGACATGTTTTAGGTATCTGTCCGTGACACCAACCTTCCCATATCATTTTCTTTTTGATTGAGATAAAAGAATTTTACCTGGATTTCTTTATCCCTTCTGGTATGAGCAGAGATCTCCAAGGGACAACTGCCAAGCATAGAGCAAGCCCTAAAGCACAGATCCTAAGCTGCAAACGCAGACCTCTAGATATAGAGAGACTCACCGTGAGCCAGGTCCTTGGCCACCATCCATTGTCAGGATGTTCACAGCCTAACTTCACATATTTGAGACTCAATTGGACTTGAAAATAAAAGCTTGTACTGAGTTGAACACTCAATATTTTGTAAAAACAAAAACAAAGACAAAAACACATTGAAACAATATGCAACTGCACAAAATTTCAAAATTGTAATTCTTTTCTGTGTTTATTTCTCAGAAGCATCTTGTATTAAGTAAGGTTTTAGGTAGATTTTTGGGAATGGGAAGAGGAAGGCCTATCGAAGATGGGAGAAAAGAGGCCAGGGAAAGAAAATGGAAGTGAAACTGATAATGACGCTACAGGAGTATATACCAAATCCAAGATGAATAGTGTTATTATGTATCATGAGCAAAAACTGATTAAAGATTTTAATTTTTAAAATAAAATATTATTAAAATGCTATTATTAAATGTTCTTAGTGTCCAAGAAACAAGAAATAAGAAAATAAACATTGACCTTTCACTTGCAAGATTTCTAAAATTTTATATTTTTACATTTATGTTTTATACATTTAAATACATTATTTGATTGCCAAATATTTTGTTATTTATTTTAACTATAGATATAGTCTGCATACATTTTTTAGAACTCACATTTTCCCAAGGTAATCTGGAATAGTAGTTTTGATGCTGACTGTACATCATAAACATATAGAAAGATTAGTAAAAAAAAAAAAAACCATATTTGAAGGACATCATGTTAACTAAAATAGGCCAGATATAGAAAAATAAAGACTGCATGATAGTATTCAGATGTGGAAACTGAAAAAAATTGATTCTCTGTAATTGACTGATTGCTACAGGTTGCAGTGCACTAGGGATGAGAAGTGACTCTGCAGAGGTGGAAGTTCTGGTGCTCAGTAAAACAGTAAGGTGACTGCGCATCAACTTTTTACATAGTTTATAAAGAAATCAGAGACTAGAATTTGAATGTTCTTGAGATGAAGAAAAATAAAAAGGTAAATATTTGAAGAGATGGAAGTGCTAGTTAATCTAATTTTGTCATTGCATATATATATATATATATATATATATATATATATATATATGTTTCTTTTATCCATCCACTGCAAGAAAGACCATGCTCTCTGTTCTTTTTTTTTTTTTTTTCTTTTATGGAAAAAGGCTAGAAGAATCACAAGACAACTCTGGAATTCTTCAGTAACAAAGCTTGTTAACAGCACGATTTTCTCTGATTATACGAACAGAACTATGGGTACAACCCAGTGGCTTCTGTTTGAGCGTAACTCCTGAAGTCTATGTTCTTCCTTTCCTTGCAAACCCCACATTTCCCACTGTCCTAGTGGCAGAAAGTTCTCGACCAGCTTGAACCAAGGTAAGCCCATATTCTGCAAGGCCTCTCCACAGAGCTCGCTGCTCGTCAATTCCTCTGCTGAGGTCTTTATTCCTGGACTTCCACATTTAATGCAGTATGTACACCCACCCCACAAAAGAGGTGTATTATCCTGCTTTTATAGAAAGTGGTGGAGTATGCAGAAAAACACATCCCAGAGAGACAAAGAATCTTGGTCCAATCTTCAAAAATAATGGCAGATTCTATATGATTTGAAGAATTTAAGGAATCTTAGAATTTGAACAGCCTGTCAGATTCAGGGACAGCAATAAAGCAAAGTTCCATTCCACCCTTCTTGAATTTGGGGGACATATGTATATTCGTGTGTGTGTGTGTGTGTGTCTGTCTGTCTGTCTAAGTCCATCTGTATATGATGATTTTTTTCTGGTGTGTGTGTCTATACATACCCTTAAACAGGTGTCTTAGAACAAGACAACATGATATTACAATTTCAAGAAATGTCATCAGAGATGAAAGATGGAAAAAGAACTGCCTTTGTGACTTGCTTGGGCATTTCTCAACGAAAGTGAAGCCACGCTTCTCCCCAGTCCTTTAGGGAGGAAATGGCCTCTCGCTTCATTTTTTTAATAGGGACATTTATCCCTAGCTCAGAGTTTATGAGCAACATTCTATTAGCAGACAGGAGTGGTGGCACAGTGTAATTAATCCTCTTCTCTCCCACGCACCTCTGAGAATGCTCAATGAAATGGCATTAGAGAGAGTGCAGTTAAAATCACAAAGGGACCTCATAAAATGCTATCTTTTAGCTGAACACATAGCTCCCTTAGTTGCTTCTGTTCCTGAGTTTCCATCTCCCTAGAACAGGTAGGGTATATTACTACCCAATGAGAGATTTCTTAGCAGTGAGTCTGCTAAGATCTGGCCCAAGCATTAGATAAACTTGATTGAAAGTTGAGACATTCTCAGAATCTTTTTTTTAAAATTCCTTCTGTGTTACACTGAAGGCAGAGGAAAGGCAATAAAACCGTAATTAGTTGCTGTTGGAATTTAAAGTTGAGTGTGAGATCTACAGTGTTCATGCAACAATATGACATAAGGTTAAGTTATGTAACTTTTCTGAGTCTTGGTTCCTTTAACCCTGCTTGCTTGTGTGTGTGTGTGTGTGTGTGTGTGTGTGTGTCTGTGTGTCTGTGTGTCTCTGTGTCTGTGTTTATTTTGTAGCATACTCATCACAATCCCTATTCCTTAATGTTGCAGAAAGTGGTGAGATAAGAATATGCACCAGATAACATAGTGTCTGGTACATAGCCAATTTTCAGTGATGATAATTATGAAAACAGAAAGTGATAAAAATTCCTCCATTATCTTACCACATCTGATTTACACAGCAAATTTCCATCAGGTCACTTTTAGGGAGGGATTGGTTGGTGACAATCAGATAATGTAGGGAAACACTTTTGTTTTTATTTGCGCAGGTTTCATAGAATTGCCACATTTGTTAGATTCTACCCAGTGCTCTTTCCATCACAATGGCTGCCAGGACTTTCCCAGTTCTGAAGCATGTTGGTTGACTCTGTGGGGGTCATCACCAAAACACAGGTCTGTCTGTAGGACAAAGGATCTTAAGGAACTAAGAATTTAAGAACCGGAATCCTTCACTCTGTGACAAGGACCTTACACAGAGCCCCAGTATTCAATTCCATTTGACCTTTTGTGTTGTTTGCTGTTTCTTTTTTAAAAATTAAATGGCCTTTTTCTCTTTCCAATATGAACTTCATGGTTCCCGCTTTCTTTAAGAAATAGGAAAACAAATGATGAAGAGGACTGATGGAGCCCCAAGGCTTGGATTTGGGATTTGTTCCAACAGGAAATGGGCTAGGAGCTATCACAGCAGGACTTCATGTCTTCTCACGTATGTGCAGGGAAAGGCGAGTGGAGACTCAGAGGAGGGGAGGTTTTATGTTAAGGCGTAGACATAAGTCTTTGGTAATATCTTAAAGTAAGACAAATGAAACAAGTTTAAAGTTATGTTTTCTTTGAAAAATGACAGAACTGGAACTCAAAGGGAATATGAGAAACTGCTATAGTTTTTGAGTGTATGTTTCAGAGGTGAGCTGTGTATCCTTAGGTTGTCAATTTGGAAAACTGAGCAAATTCACAGTTGTCATAACTTTTTTTTTTAATTGGTAAAACATCGAAGTACACATCTTCACTTTGTAAAGCTAACTCTTGCTATCAAAGCATAAGGTGTGTGGTAACCATCCTCTGTAAGAACTGGCCTCATTCAAATGATAAGTGCCTAGAGATGGGAGCTATTAGGGAGTCAGGAGGGAAATGACGCTACCTGGAACACTGTTCCTTGCATATTATGCTAATGTTTTTAATTTCATCTATGCATTCTTGTTAAACATTGATTTAGAGAAAGCTTATCATTGCTGGATTTCAGAACAGTCAGGTAAAGTAATGGAGAAGTGAAGGCTGTTGTTTACACAGGATGGGAGGGAAGAGTGTGGCTGGATTATATCAGGGATGTGAACGCGGCTAGAACTTCCTAGAGGCTGGTGTTCTGTGTGAGCAACATCCGCTACGGCGTGTTGAGGTGTTCTGTCTGGAGTATGACTGCCAAATACAGAAAAGGGCTCAAATGTGGGCCTCGTAATGAGATGCTGGAGGGCCGTGGGTGAGTGAAGTCAATTATATTCTATGAACTACAAGGGAACTGAGCGATCTCTTAACTGAAGAGCCACATCTAAGAGATGAAAATTTAAACATCCAGAAAGTTTAAATGTGATTTCCTCTCAGTCAATCTGACTTAGTAGAAAATAGATCAAACATCTCCTAATCCCACAGTTGACACACTTTTTCTTAAGGAAGAAGCCCTGAAAAGAGAAGAATTAGCTGCCTCTTTTGATGGCTTCTTTATTTCTTAAATGAAAGAACATAGTGATATTCTGACCTGTTCGTCACAGATCTTGATCAAGGAATCGTAGGATCTAGGTCTTTTCTTCTCTCTAGGGAACTCTTTCTCTCCTTTTGGGGCTATTTGCCCATTAATATGTCAACAGGACTAGGGACACAACATCAAGCTCTTTTCTGTATCCTTAACAAGCTTTGAAATTATATTTGTTCATCAGTATAGAGGGAAGATTCACAAGCTAGAACACCAAAGGGTTCAGGTTCAGAAAGGAATCCTGGAAATTATAATTTTTGAAGACTGTTGAAAAGCCATGCAATGTGGTAATGTCCATCTTTGGGCAATGAAGATTAGCAAATAGTCTCAAGCTTACTGAAGTGTCCAATAAGAAGATGTTTATTGTTTTTTTCCCCCAGACACTAACACAATAGCACTGAAGCCCCTCCCACTTACAACTGGGGAATTACCCAAGTGTGTTCCCAGTACTTGCCAAACATGCAGTTTTCATATGTGTGTTTACTGAATAGTCACACCTTGTTCCGCATTGAGAATGTAAGTGTCAGCAAAAGGTATAGTCCCCTTGCACACCGAGTTTGTAATTTTTCATAGGAATATGTTAAAAATTACCAATTTTAGAAATGATCAGTTTCATATAGAAATATAGGGTTTCATGACATTAAATTACAGGGACAATTGACTTACTCTAACAAAGCAAAGATAGAAGGAAGAAGATAGAAGGGGGAAGGCAAAATGTCGTTAAAAAACAAACAAGACTTGTTTTCTTAAGTGTCTGTGGTAGGCTGCCAGTGAGGAACTGATATTTTTAGTCTACCAGTCCAATAGGCCCTAAGCACCGCAACCTGAACGTCAGCTGCTAAGCACAAGGGAAGAGTCTCCCTCCATTGACCCTGAGATGACCACAGATCAGGTGAACAGCTGGATGGAAGTGCTATGATGAACCCTTAGCCAAGGGGTGCCAGATGAGATCCCCAGAGGTTCTTGTCCTATAGGAACTGTACAAAAATATGTAACATTATTTTAAGTGGCCCGATTTGAAATTATTTGTCAGGTAGCCATACATGATTAATACACTATTGTCTGCTAAGATCAAGACAGTTCAGCCTCATTTTGTGTGTGTGTGTGTGTGTGTGTGTGTGTGTGTGTCTTTTTTATGGTCTTGCCCACAGACCTATAGTTCTCTTTATAATTAAATTCACCACACACACACACACACACACACACACACACACACACACACGATATAATTTTTCCTCCCCAGCAAGGACAAGGAAACAATGAATTCTACAACTTTAGGCTTATGTCTGAATTATGGCTGACAGGGAAGTACTCATTTCCTCAGAAGCTATGTTTTTACTCTGCTTGTTGTCTTCTATTTTAAGACCTTTTAGGAACCCCTCCATTGTGTACTTTGGTCTAAAGATGATGAACTGACAAATTTGGAAACTAATTCCAGAAAGAGACAAAAGCCTGCCAACTTATTAATCTTCAACATACCTTTTTATACTACTGTAACTCCTGTGTCCTGTTTGATCATTTGCAAGTTTATGTCCTCAAAATTTTCAAAAATCAAAATGACAAAGGCCAAACACATATGCCGGAACATAAACAAAACAAAACAATAAAAGAGAGATGGACTGCAAAGTCTTGACAACCAGTGGCATTGTGGTGGCTCTTAAGCTATAACTGAGGAGTTCTTTCTTTCCCTTGGGAATTCAGCTCACTTTTTTGCCCTGTCTCCTGCTTTTCTAAGAGGAAGCATTACTGCCAAATGTATTTTCAGAGGTTCTTAAAAATATGCTCAGTGACATGTTCTGGCAAAAATACAAACAAAAATGAGGATAGCCTATATATATATGTGCATGAAGGAAAAAAGCTAAGAAACTTCCTACTTCTCCCTTATTCTTAGAGGCCACATGATAAAAGTTCATCTTCTTTATAATATTTTCGTTATAAAAATTTTAAATTTACTCAAAAAGAAAACAATAATTGATAAGTTCCTATTTGGCTTATTTTATTCAATTTTAGCTCATTTATATTTTATCTATGTGTTTCACTCATTCTCACCTCCAACACACTGGGAACTAGATGTGATGCACTTTCAAGAAAACATACTATTACTCTGAAAAACTATGCATGAGGCCTTTAATGATAATTCATCTTCCCTAATACGATCTGAGGAAAAGCCAGAGGTTCTTAAAAAGCATAATTTTAACCTACCTCCTGTTAAGCATTGTTTTATAAAATCTTTACGCAAATATTCATGATAGTGCTATTATTACCTTCATATGGCAGACGCAGAATTTAGTCTGTTGAAATGAGATCACTTGAATAAAGGCTTTGAGTTATAAATTGAAGACACTCCTATCAGAATACACGTCAGAGCTGTTTGATCAATAGCTGCACTGTTCCTTCGATTAGATTTTTTTCCCTTTGCTTAAATGAGTTTGTTCTATACAAAAGCAAGAGAGCAAAATAAAAGATAAGTGGGAGAAAACAGCAAGCCAGACTGAGAAAAGGAAAGGGGATGTGGGACCTCCGGTGTGCTGAGGGGGGAGGGAAGCACAGATGAGACGCAATCTGTACACACATCAGTTTCTTAACCTTAGTGATGGTACTGTCTATGTATTGCAATTACATACTAATGGAGATAATTTGGAAAAATAAAATGAATTGAGTCTGTGCTTTGTTTTGCACGCTGAAGAAGCACCCCAAGCTTCTATTTTTGTTGTTGCTGAGGAAGGAAAGGGAGATGCCCAGGGACGTGGCAGTGCTAGCTTAAGCTAAGGCACTTTGTGACTGCCAGACAACTGGGAGGCTGGCCGATAAAAATAGTAGGGAACAATCAGAAGCAAAGCAAATGATCAATGTTTCCCAAATGAAACTTGCTTACTATAGTGCGGCTTTCTATGTCCCATGGGCACTGCAAACGGAAACAGGAAATGAAATGCTATTACAACAAATGATCCAATAGTGTTCTTTAAACAACTATCAGCATGTTGATAGAGAAGAAACTTATTCTTCTCTTCTTTGATATTCCCTGAGTTCAAACTCCCATGTCTTTCTTGGTGGGTCAGCATTAAATGAGGGCAATGATAATTACCAGCTAAGGCTTAAGTACTACTCTTTGAAAGATAATTAAAGTTAAAAACTAGAATAAAAAATTTTTAATATGCATGGGTGTTACGTTTCAGGTAATCTGTTGCTAGACCTTGTGAAAAATTGAAAATGAAGCGATAAAAAGACCCTAATATGGGTCGAATCTCCAACTTTAATGTATTGAATAAAAGTTATTAATGTTGTATTTCTGGAATTTCTCTTTTCCATTTCTCTGTGAAGTTTCCAGACAATTTTTCTGCTGCCCTTAATCAGTTTAATTACCTCATGTTCTAAGGAAACCTTTAGGGGAAGCAGGGGAGGAAGGCAATAGTCACAAAGTAAATGAAATAATAACTTTAATAGATAATGATAATGAGTATCTTTTCTAATATTGTTCTTACCAATACCTAGAATTTTGAGTGCTATATAGTTTTGTAGGCTTAGAATCTATAAAAGGAGTTTTATAGAATATAGAACAGGAATTATTCAAAAGTGTTTTAGAAAATACATGAAGAGACCCACCAGAGTAGTTAACTTTGATATGTTGGGTCATGTATATCCATTGGCCCCCTTATAGTAGTCTGAGACTGGACCATGTGTGGGAGAACTTCTACAGGTAGCATGCAGGTGCCCAGTGCACTGGGCTCTGTGAAGAACAATGCTTCATTCCTTTGCATGATTTCCTCTAGCTGGATTTCCTGACAATAAAAAGGGTTGATGTAAACACTTGCTTGGTAAAGTGAAAAAGTCTTGAATGTGATAAAGTCTTCATAAAGTAAACAGGTATGTAGAGAAGGCCTATGTATTCTGAAGTTTTCTAGCTTCAGTTTTTAAAGTTATGCATGCATTCTCTGCCATTAAGATTTCTTTCAAATTTGTGTCTCCCCAAAAAGACACAACACCCCCTTGCTGAGCATTTAGTAATGCTGTCAGTGAGTTCAACAAAAGGATTATCACACAGGAAGAAATCAGGAGCTGTTGGTATCTACAGTAATCTTTATTTTATTTTTGATTGGCATAAGAATCACGTATATTTATGAAGTGCAATGTTACATTTTTTGCTCAGAATTTTTCCTGTGATGACCAAATCAGGATGATTAGTGCATCCAACACCTAAGACATTGACCATTTATTTGCTTTGAGATCACTGAAAATCTTCCCTCTAATTTTGAAGTATGCAACACCTGGTAATTGTAGTAACCTGACTGTGCAGTAGGACAGACATCACTTGTCCTGTGTGTCGACGGCCATGTTGTATCTGTTGGGACCTCTTTCTGTTCTCCTCCATGTCACTCTCTCAGCTTCTGGTAACCATGATTCTATTCTTAACTCCTAGGGAGTTAAACATATCCAGCTTTTTATATGGATGAGAACATGCAGCCTTTTTCTACCTGTGCCTTGCTTAATTCATTCTCCAAATCTATCCGTGCTGACTCAGTTGACAAGATTTCATTCCATCTTCTGCCTGCATAGTGTTTCCATGTGTCTCTATATATGGATATACCAAAAAACACAGTGTGGACTTAAATTTATAGTTCTAGATGTACTGTCATTAGTGCCACTAAGAATATGTTCTCTTGCTTTTAATACATGTATCCTAGCTTCCTTGCATTTTGTAAAGCAGTTTTCTGGAAGTTTGCTATCACAATTGCATGGGGTCAAACTTAAGGTGAATGCTTGTGCTGAGCACCATCCTGTGGAAAGTTGGGATCGCGTAAACATTGTGCTGTGTCCTCAACCACTTTATTTATGAGGCTTGACACCACGCAACTTCTAGCTCTTCACCGGGGTCTACATGATCATGAAAGAAAACGTTTTGAAATGATTCATGCTCTGGAAGCAGTTACAGCAGTACAAAGACAAGCTCACAAATGTATACACATATGCGACGTTTTCTTACCCATACACGTTGATGGACATTTAGGTTGATTTAGTATCCTTTAAAGTTTAAAAAAAAATCAATTGAGTCAGAAACAGTGGTACAGGCTTTTATTTTCTATTTATTCATGTATTCTCTACAGATGATTCACGTGCCACCAAACCCAGCCCTTGTGATGTTGGGAAATCAAACCCAAGGACCAATATTGGCCAGGCAAGTAATGTTAACAGCTGAGTTACGCCTCCAGCCCCTGATTCCACATCCTGTCCATTGTGTGTAGTGATGCAGTAATCATGATAGCAGAAACATCTTATTGATTTGATTCCCTTTTTTAAGAGCAAAGCCTGCTATCTTATTAATACATTACAAGAAGCCTGCATACTATGTCACTTTTATTTATGTATGTTAACACGCACACGTCCTTGTCATGCCATTTGGAACGGAATCCTTATTAGTCACACACTCCTATATATTTCTTAAGGAATCTGACAGGCTTAAGAGTTGACACATTGTGGGACTTGCTTGCCCACGTGTGATCGTAATACATTGTAGAATCAGACGTAGCAGAATCACGGCTTGAGAAGGCTGCTCACCAGGGTGAACTGAATCCTTTCTCACGTGTCACCTGACTGACATGGGTCCTTCCACATAGGATCCTCATCCCAAAAATTTATCTGTCTTTCTTGTATCCTATACTATATCAAAAATTGTACTATAAATTTGAAAGAGCTGAAACAATAAACTCTCTTCATGTACAAAATTAGTAAGAATATCCTGACAGGTTGAGTTGTGAGTAGAGACATATTATCCTTTAAATTTTGAGCTCCTGTTGCATTTGTAAGAGAGTTCCAATTGGAGACACCTCAATTTCTCTAATTAGGTCCTTGATGTTTTCTTTGCTTGTTTGCTTAGGATGCAGTTTATGAAATAGAGTTGCTGTATGATGATGGCCAAAACAAAATATTGAGCAAAATGAAAATAGGATTCTTCTAGTCCTTAAGGTAGCTTTGTGTAGTTTTCAAGAAATAGTTCAAGCCTTTCTTAGACTATCTGTGACAATATAGACAGTAAACTGATTTCTTAGGAAACTAGCATGTCTCTGCTGAGTAGGTGAGTCGTTTCCTTAATAAGTATCGTATCTTGGTGTTAGAAATGAGCTGATGGCCTACTTATTTGTGACTGTTGAGGTATGCTTAACTCTCCCAAGTATGTGTGATGGTTCTGTGATTAAAGGGGGAAGTGTGGCGTATGATGACAAGGCTTCGCCTTTCTACATCCTCATTTCCTAGTTGTGGAGAAGTGGGACAGAAGGAACATTTGAGGTAACACAGGTTGTGCTCAAATATATTCACGTGGCAGGAGTTGCTTGGAGATTCTGGTGGTACTGAAAAATATATATCTTTATATTAAATGATGATTTTATATATTATGTGTATCATTTCAAGATACAGGAAACAGTGTTTTAGATTAGGACCATATATTAACCAGTTGAATCAGCTTTGAAGATGAAAGACTTTTGTAAAAAAGACTAAAATAGATAATCCTGTTACTTAATTTCTTAATGATCATTGGCTAAAATGTTTTTGGATGTTAGTAGCAGAACGTGTCGGTCAAGTCTGCACAGAAATGGAGATGGATAACCTCTCTCTTTGATGGCAAGGTCAAAATGCCACCACTCTTTACTTTAACCATGATCTCTCTCTCTCTCTCTCTCTCTCTCTCTCTCTCTCTCTCTCTCTCTCTCTCTCTCTGCCAAGAGAAGAATCCAAGGGCTGAAAGCAACTGTGATCATACCTAACACTATGCATGGATATTCCTTTTTCTCCTTCTAATTCTGGGCATATTATAGGACTGCACCTTAAGAATCTCCTCCTCCTCCTTCTCCTCCCCCCCTCCTCCTCTTCCTCCTTTTCCCTCTTCTTCTTTGGGGGTGGGGAGCGGGGCTTCTCTCTTAGTAGTCCAGTAGAGTCCTGAACTCACTGTGCAGCCCAGCAACCTGGCCTCAAACACGTCAGTCCTCTTGCCTCATCATTGTCAATGCTGGGATTAAAGACACACAACACCACACCCAGTTTATGTGGTGCTGTGAAATCGAACCTAGGGCCTTGCATTTGTGAGGCAAGGGCTTTAACCACTGAGCTACGCCCCATCCCTTATGGCTTATTTTAAGTTTTTAAGATTGAGTGAAGTGTCATGGTGTGCGTGTGTGTCTCTCTGTGTGTGCATGCTTGTGTTTGTACATGGGAGGCTCCAAATCTTTGGCCTCTCACTAAGATGGCAAGAAGCACAGTACCCAGGGAACAGCCACATCCTATGAAATAGAAGTCAAGCTTTCAAGCCACTCGGATCTTTGTGATTTTCTACTTTTTTCACAAAATTATTTTTTTATTATTATGTGTTTGTGATTCACAACAATTTCATGGGCTGGAGGCATAGCTCAAGGATCCCAGTGCGTGCCTAGCCTGCATGAAGTCCTGGGTTTCAATTCTCAACACCACATAGATATTATCTGAGTGTAGTAGAGAACGCCTGTAATCCCAGCCCTGGAGGGGCTGAGGCAGAGGGATAGCCATGAGAGAAGGCCAGCCTCAGGTACACAGTGAATCTGAGACTAGCCTAGACTTCAGAGTGAGACCTTGTCTCAAAAAATATTAATTTGACTTGGGGAATATACATATTGTTTGTCCATCATTTCCACTTCCTCTTCACCTCCCAGTCACTTCTCAAACATTAGGATTTGCCAGAATACCTTAGAAAGCTTTGTAGTAGATTGTTAGGTCCAACTCACTAGCATCTGATTGAAAAAGTTAGGGTGGGAGCTAAGAGATTCAATTTGTAACAAACCTGTTGCTTGATGCAAGTGTAGCTAACTCAGAGTTCACGATTTCTTTATACTATTTGAAAGAGAAAGAGGGAGGCAGGGAGAGAGAGAGAGAGAGAGAGCGCTGATTTATTTAACTGAATATGAATAATGACCACATGTATGTATGGAATGGCCATTATAACATGCCAGGTACTGGGGTTCTTCATTTTACAGCTGAAAATCTGAGACTTCAACAACTCAATACTGTTGCCTGTGGTGTTGATAACGGTAATTGTTGGGCAAAATCTAAGTCTAAAGCCATCTGTTCCTAAAATTTAATCTACTTTTGTATTTCTCAGTGTTTAGGTCTGATAACCTAAATGGCTCTAACTATCACATTTAGTATTTTTGAAAAAAGTATCTCCATTTTGTAAGATATATAGAATTATTTCTATATGTTAGGTTCTTCCTAGATACCGTAAGGGCCAGATACATGAATAAAGACCAAATGTTTTAGCAGAGTCTGCAAAACGTTAGAATGAGCATCTCTAAAGTAAGACAGAATAGAAATGTCACAGGATGAGCACAAAATAAGGCCTCTGGGGGTTTAGAGAAGGAAGGAATTCCTCAGGGAACGCAGAATAAAATGTGTGAGTGGAGGAGTCAGGAGCGAGACAGTGTTCGTGTAACTGAAAGGGAAAGAGTACAACCCAATTACTAAGGTACAATTCAGCAATGGGAAAATTGAGTTGATCCATATTTTTAAATTGAAAAACAATCTTGGAGCACTTTAATCCTTCTAAAGTTTAATTGAGGGGTGTATTGAGTACTATCATGAAGATTAATCGAGGTGAGACTGGAAGGATGATGAGGAATTCAAAGTAATGTGTAAATTTTCTGCTGGGTCATTTTCCTATGAGACACTTATCTTTGATACCAGCGGCAGTACCACATTTCTGCTGACATCTCTGGTCCATTGTTGAAACCTTACTCCAGGTATTTTTAAATCTGCATATGTGACAGCTAATGTGTGTGGAAAGCACACATAGAAGAAGACGGATTCTCTAGGTTGTGATTTAAGGTGTGTTTTCACTCTGGACCTGGGTACCCTAAGCAGGAAAAGAATCACAATTACTCTTGAAAAAGGATCTTCCTTGTCATATGCATTTGAGAAAATAACTGACACTTGCCAGGAATCAGTGGAAGAGGAGATCATTTTTTTCTGTGCCTTTTGCACACAAATATGTCACAGTGAAGTAAATGCATAAGCTGCCTCATAAATTGGATTGTGCTTTGAATCTTCACAGATCCCTTGTTTGGGACATGGCCAGCATGTTTCATTTAAGCTGCCAAAAATAAATAATAAATAAATTAAAGAAGGAAAGAAAGCTACGATTTGGCCATCTACAGAGACATATCTGTGATGCACTCAGATTACATTTTCTTCAAATCTTCTCTGCAATCTTCTTTTCCATACTTTAAAGCTTCTGTGATGCTAGGCTGAAAAGGGAGGGTGTGTGAGAGGCCAGAGCAGAGTCTAAACAACACATGCAGAGCGCCCTCTGCAGACCAGAGAGGCAGCTGTGAAGGCGGGGATCTGCATTCAGACGTGCATTCCCACTTTCTATGATAGTTGTGTCAGACATCATGACTGTTTGAGAAGGATAGGACCTTGGACAGACTTGGGAGTCCGGCAGGTGGACGGTTGTTGAAATCTGACCTCTATTAGTTAGTAAGGGGGCATCCTAGGGTGAGTCTCTGAACTCTACAAGGCAAAAGCTAAGCAAGACAGTGGAGGATTTGTGGAGGAAGCCATAGATGTGGAAGACTGGGACTAGAAGAGGATTCCAAGAACATTCTGATATTCCGAGTCTGCAACTGATAATGCACAATTAGACAAACATGATTGAATGTTAATGGTTTTGTGGGTTAGAATTGCATAAAAAAGCTGGCTCTGCCGCAAAAGAATAGAATTGGAAATGGAAAGCAAAGAATTCACTTCTCTATACGTATATGTTTGTGTATGTTTTGTGTGTGTAGATGTATGTTAATTTCAGATATCTCTATCTAAAACATAGATGTGCCCTTTTTATAGTTATAATTCATAGTGAAATGTTAGTAGGACTTAAGACTGACATTCCTGATAGGCTGTGGGCTTGAATTTAGCATTCTTGAAAAACCCCCATCTCATGGGCAGCTGAGGTTTCACTCTACTCAAATTCCCAATTTTCCTATGCACTAAGACCTTTACCAGAAATCACAGGTTTGAAAAACCTGCCATGCCATGCAAATTAAGTGACTTGCAGATACCAAACTTGCTCCAATCAGAGAACCTCCTGCACCTTACAACCCTGGCTGACCCTCCTCCCTCCAACTGCTAATAAGCCTGGCCCTCTCTGACAATAACTGTGCTGTTCCACCGATTCAGTCTCCCAGGAGTTCTTTCTGAAGTCATACTCACTGCCGCTCAAACCCTGCTCCCCCAGACTTCAGTGATTTCTGGTCACCAGTGGCCAATGACAGCTGGGGGCTCTGAAGACCCCAGCGTGTCTCTTTTTCTTGGATTATTTCTTAAAATTTAGATTTGTATTCTAACTTTGTAAAAAAATCTTAAAATATTTTGTAGGCAAATAAAGATTACATGTTCGGGATATATGACATAATGATTTGACGCCTAACAATGGTCACAATTAATTTAGCACGTTCACTAGCACCACGCAGTACAATAGATTTCAGAAATTGTTCATTATACAACTGAAAATGTGTGTACTTAAGCCAATATTCCTGTTTCCCCTACCGCCCGTTCCCTAGGTAACCATCACTCTACTCACCAATTCTAGAGATGGACTTTTTATATTTCAGATGATAGTGAGTTTATTTTCTCTTTCCTGACTCTCTCCTTGGTAAGACTGTTGGAAAACATGATCTTTTTTACAATAAAACACTTTGTTTATTATACTAATAAATCCCCTTAGGATTTGCCAAGCACCCACAGAGGCTTTGAAGAATTTATATGGAAATTAAGGCAGCAGTACATCAGCTTAATTAGACAGATGTACTCATAAAGGAAAAAAGTGGCTGACAGAATGGAAGGAGGATTGTGCTGGGAGGGGAATTCCTTTTCAGCTGTTTTTACAGGTTAACTTAAGGGTTGTTATCTTAGCTCCATCTTCTTGGTACACATTCTTGGACCAAAGGAAGGAGAAGGATAAGTTTTATTTTTTTTCATCCAGTAAAATGTTGAAATTCACCTCTCTCTCCTTGTGATGTAACTGTTTAGCTTAAGGAAAGAGATTTTAAGAAGAGTGGCAGAGACCTAATATTTTTATTAAAATACAGCTGTATGGTAAATTTCCCTTGGAGACTTAAACATTTGTATTACTGGGGCCACCTAAAACCAGTCACTGGCAGTGTACCATCTTCTTAAAGGTATGTGTCTCCGTCAAAAACAAAACAAAGCAGAACAGAACTTGAAATTATCGATTTGGCTGTCTTTTTTCTCATGTCCTATTTAAAAAATTAACGGACAAAATTAAAGTTGCCCAGCCTTGCTTTGATAACAGAAACATACAACTGCTCAAAACTGATACAAACACGAACATACCACAGAGAGGAGCATGAACATGCTGAGCAGTTGGCACTGCCCAGATATAGACACCCAGCTAGGCACACAGAGTCGTCAGTCCACCGTCATGCAGAGGCTCCTCGTCAGACACAGCCTGACACACTCCTGAGTACAGAGGACTTATGGGAAAGAGATTCACAGGTGCAGGCCTACACAGCCCTCAGTGTTGGTAGACAGAGAACCAACACAAATGTGTATGTGCTTGCAAGCTTTCGTAAGGGCATTGGTGCAAACTTAACTAAGATAAAGATTCGCGGAATGGATTTCATGCTTTGTAAATTGTGTCTCAATAAAGCTCTTTAAAAAGTATCACTGAAATACGCATCTAGAAAACAAAAATGTAAGAGGAGACAATGAGCCTGCAGGAACTTCCCTTCAATAGCTTTGGGTCTATTTCGTGCCCGGGTTCTAGGAGGGCCACGGTGCTGTTATTAGCTCCCTGTGATGGTGTGCGCTTTTGATGAGCTCGTGTACAAGCTCCTTGGCTCCTTGCTTAGCTAGACCACGAGAAAGGCAATGTTGGAATTACACACATTTTCCTGGGAAGGGAAATTCTGCAGCTGTTTTCTCTCTGAACTTCAAAATTTAAGAAACAAGTAAAGAATAGTTCACTGAGTTTCAGTACTGAGAGAGATTGGGACAGTGGAACAAAATAGTCTGCAATAATTAATAAGTGATTGATGTGGACTTTAATAGCCTCTGCGTAGATCAGTGTACAGATTCTGTTCTCAAAATGCTAATGATTTAATTAAGGAGAAAGTAATGACTACACATTATGAAATAACTGAAAAACATGACACATACTCCTAGTAAAGTAAGGATTGGTTTTCATGGTAGGGAACAAACTTTGCGACGTAGTACAATAACTTCAAACACATTGGGAAATCAAAATGTAGAGAAACATACAAAGTAGATTTCCTTTTCCATACCTCAACCCCCTATGTGAAAGATTTATATTTCTTTTAATTAATTCCAAGGTTAAGTTATAATGAAAAAATTGTTAGTCTCCTTAGGGAAGTGACAAATTAAAAAACAGAAGTTGATAAGGAATGTCTTAACTACATAACACCAACCCCCACAATGTCCATCTAAAAGTTTCAACTTCAAAAATTGGAATACTTTGTATTTAAAAGTTTCTCATTTATTTGAAAAACAAAAATAAGAATTTTTGGCAATTCTGGGTCTACATTTCCAATGACCCGGCTAGATCTATGGAATTCCTTCCCTCTTCATGGAGGCCAAGCTCACTCGTGTTCACAGGACTCTTTTTGCTAATACAGTATCTTCATTCTAACCTGTTTTACATAAGGCACCTCACCCCCTATGCAGGCATCTGCTTATGTTCTCGGTATTCAGGAGAAAAATTACAAGCTTATCAACAGATGTTTGGGGACAGAGAAATCAGCAAGAGTTTGAGTGTCTTCTAATGGCATCATAAAGAAAGAAGAAATTAGATTTTCTCACAATTAGTCAAGATTCAGTTAGGAAACACAGAGGAGTTTTTGAGCGGAGGGCCCATCAGAACAAGAAAATATAAATGGTGAAATTAAACTTTTGTATGCAAGTTATTGGCAGAACAAAGTAGAGCTTTGAAACATTCAGCATGAAATATAAAGGCACATTTACACACTTAGGTTTAGAAGGAGTTTCAGTTTAGAAAGATTTTCTTGCTTAAGGTGACACAAAGAGAACCCATCATAACAAATGTGGATAAATTTGAATTCATTGAAAACATCTGTTTATCCAAAAACACAATAAACAAGGGAAGAAAAGATAAGCAACACGCTAAAAAGAGTTATTTACAATACATAAAGCTGACAAATGTAAGTATCCAGGATTTATAGAGAACTTCTACAAATGAAAATAAAAAGATAACACAGTGAAAGTGGGCAAAATATATAAAAATATTCACAAAAGTTAAAAGCTCAATAGTCTATTATGTGTATAAAAACAATCTGGCACCTTATCAGAGAAATTTAAATTAAAGCAGTATTTAAATATAAAATTTCTATCATGTCATGAGACTAAGATCAAATAACTAATAAGAGTTAGGCAAGGATGTGATCATTTTGGAAATTTTATGCAGTGAGAGAACCAACACTTTTGTGGAGAACAATTGAGAATATTTGAATAACTATGTGATTCATGTAACTTTCAAACCAATAAATCTATGCTAGGTAAAACACTTAAAGAAATTTTCAAATGCCTGTTGTACTGGACACCATCATAACATCTTTTATGATTTAGGGAAAAATGAAAAATATCTTAAGTCAACCCCCAAAGGGAAAACAGTAAATAAATTGCATATTAGTGCATATGTATAATTATTGCATAATTACAAATTAAAAACTACAGATTGTGAAAATGCACAAATATACATACTAAATTTCAAACACCTGGGAAAATCAAAATGTAGAGAAATAAAGTATTATAACCTTGTTAGCCATGAAGCCATTCAAGATAGTCATAAATATAAATCGGGTGATGTTAGAGGATGTTGGCGAACTGCACTTCGTTGCACTACTTTCAAAGTTGCTGAGCTTCCCTTGTTTGTTTGATCGTGTACACTTCGACAAGAACTCTAAACCAGACTGCTGCCTAGGCCCAAAGAGCCGCTGTAGATTTCAATGCAAGATGATAGTTTCAAATATTTTACCTGGGGAAATAAAATTGAGTCTTGCTTGTACAGCCAGTCTGAGAGAGAAAAAATTCAGTTGACATTCTTTTTCTTACATAGAAAGAAATAGATGCCCTGAGATCACTTTCTAGATGAGAGACGTTGCTTCTGTCCTGTGCTTTTGGTAGCTGTATGCCTCTGCCTCTCTGCTCATGCCCACAATCACCTCTTCTTGTATACGTCGAAGGTCCCCAAAGCCACATTCTTCTATGTCTTTTATCCATAAATATTAGTTTTAATTGTTATATGTTTGCAATGCATAAGCATTACACACTGATTGGGGAATCTATTTATATATGTAAAAATCTTTACAGCTCAAAAACTCATAGATTTCTATTTTTCTCTTTATAAAATCTGGATCCCACTGCTTCGGAGTGCTGTTGTGGTTTGTTTCTGTGCATGTGAAAGTCACTGTTTTTTTTTTTTTTCTTTTCAAATGGTTTATTTAAATATAGTTTTTAGTTCACAGGAGAGCTGAGCAGAAATATGGAAAGATCCCACACACCCATCGTCCTTGCCCAAGCGCAGCTGCCCCATTGTGCACACCCTCACATCAGAGTAGCACATCTATTGCAATCATTGCACCCACCTAGGCACATCTTATCAAAGGCCATATTGTAAGCGAGAATTCACTCTCCCTAGTATATGTTCTATGGGTTTTGTTAAATATAGGACAGGCCTGTAGCATTATAGCAACGTGCAAAAATTTCACTGCTTTAAAAATCCTCTGTGCTCCATGTCTTCCTTCCTCCTCCCACAACCCTAGCCTTCAGCAACCATAAATATTCAAGCTAGAGTTACACATTTGACTTTTTATAACAAAAAAACTGTCCTAAAGTAAAAACCTTATAGTGAGAAATATTTTTTCAGATTAGTTTTATTACTCACTAATATGAACAAAGGTAACTCCATGCCTTCTAATACCTTGGTAGCTCATTTTATTTTACAAAAATTTACATTCCATTGTCTGGATATATCACAGTTTCTGTATCTATGTGCGTTATGAAAAACATCCTGGCTACTTATAATTTGTAACCAAATCTCTGTAAAAATCCATGTTCTATGGACATAAGGTATGTATTATATCCATTTCAGCAACTGCCAAGGAGCATGATTTATGAAACTGAAAAGCTCTATTTCAGTGGCTACATCACTTTACAGTTTCTCCCACCATGAGTGGGAGTTCCTGTTGCTCCACATCTTTGCCAGATTTCGGTGTGTTTGGTATTCTGGAGTTTCTTCCCCCTAGTGGGTATATACTGGTCAACCACATACTTCCGGTTCTATTTGATGCAGAGCATCATTTCATGCTTATATACAATTTGCCTACCTCCTGTAGTTAAATATTTATCTGATCTGTTGCCGAGTTTTGGTGGCTCATTTGTTTAATGCTGAGCTTTAAGAGATTTTTGGTACATTTTGAGTAACAGTCCTTTTTCTGATATGTCTTTTATGTCTTTTGCGACTATTTTCCCTGATCTGTGAACTAGCTTCTCACTTTTTTAAACCTTGTTTTCCACAGACCAGAAATGTTTAATTTTAATGAAGCCCAGCTTATCAATTATTTCTATTATGGATTGTGTTTTCAGTGGTGTACAACCTTTGACTTTTGACTCAAGCACCATCTTCCACCCTTTCTCACCTATTCATCTCTTCTTTTTGACAATTACTCACTGTACACTCCACTGTAAACAGTGGGAATTGAGAGAGAGAGTTCTAGAAACAAGGTCATTCTTCACATGTAGCTCATATTCCAAGTAGAGACAGGTCATAAACACACCAAAAACAAAATAAATTCAGAGAATATAAGTGTTGTAATGTTTGTAAAATGAAAATATAGTGAAAGAAAACTGCAGGCACCAGTCAGAGTGCCTTGGGAGGTCTATATCGGAGATAGCAAAGGTGACCTGACCAATAGGATATAAAACAACCAAGCAAGAATCATGGGAAGTACAGGTCAGTCTTCATGTCTTAGGCCACACCGGTTTTTGGTTTTTGTATTTTGACAGAATATTTCTCCATTCTCTGCGTATGAAATTCCTACCCTCCTGTGAATTCTACCATCTCCAAGACCCTGTTCTATGCTGGTAATGTTGAATAATAAGAAATCTCTAGGAAGACCTGTTATTTTGCAAAACTTTAATTATAAGTAATTCTACCACTGGAATAGTCAAAAGGAAAAGTGAGTGACATTGTTTTTATTAGTAAATATCCTTGGAATTAGGTGACCAGTAAGAATTTATAAATTCCCACCTCCTAATTTTGTTGTTCAGTGTTTGAAGGCAGAGGTTTATTATCTCTGGAACAAAATTTCACTATGTATTAAACACATTAGCTGCTAATGAGTTGCCTGTTGAATAAATCTTTGTGCTCTGCCTACTATTGTTAAAGGTTGTTCTGTGTTAAGCCTTGTGCTAGGAATGCCATATGTGTGGTGTTACTTAATCCTGTGAGTGTCCAGTGAATTACACATTATGATTTTTTCTGCCTTACATGTATTTACAAGCAAATATTATACAGCAATGGTATTGCAAAAGTAAAAACGAAAGTTATTCTTTGCGTATTTCTTTAGATAAGAACAATTTAGTGAAGCCTCGCTATTTCAAAAGCTATCAACACTCTCTCCTTAGCTCTTACACATTAGCACCCTGTTGATCCTGTTTACTCAGTGTAAGTTCCCAGCCTTTTCCGAAGCACGCGGTGTGTGCCTCACTGTTCCTGTCCTCTGTGCTTAGTATTGTGACCACTTTGCATGACGGAATGTGAGAGAAAATGAGCTCTATCCCCCAATCCCACCTCACCAGGTCTGATAGACCTCCACCAATTTTTAATCCCCCCGACATGAGGAAGAGGTTTTCCTGGGCGTCTTCTATCACTTTGGTCTAAGTTCCTGAGTGAAGCCATGGATAAGGGCTGACCCAGTGACTACCGATCACAGACAGCAGCGTGAGGTGGGGTGGTAGCAGCCCCCGCAATTTCCGACTGGGCCTTAACCTGGGAAATATGGTGGATTTTGTGCATCAGGTTTGGTGCCAGCTATTCGTGCAATTAATAATAAGCTGATACTGATTAGAACAGAATAGCTCGCTCTGTGTGCGGCCTATGTTCCTCTGCCCATTCATTTTCCCAGTTTTCTCACTTCGCTAGAAGAGCAGCAAGAGAAAAACCGAATATTATCTTTAGGAAACGGGGGTGGCCAAATACCTAAAGACAAGAATTAATATTGTCCTTCACTATGGCTTGTTTATTCTTAAGCACATCAGCATTTTTTCTCTCGTTAGGTTGCCTTTTTCTTTTGATAGTTTTCTTCATTTCTTTTGGGACTTCATGCCTTTTGATATTTTGTTCCCACACACTTAGCTACTTCTCGTGCCTTTCCCTTTTCTTTGTTATTTTAGCTTGAGACAGGGTTTTGCTAAGTAGTTTTTTTGTTTGTTACTGTGACAAAATGCCCGATATATACAAATTAGGAAAAGACATGTTTATTTTAGCTCACAGCTTTGGAGGCTCGGAGACAAATGATGGGTGGTTACAGCTTTGGAACCACATGGCAGAGCCAGAGATGGAGGCAGCTGCTCACAGCACTGCAGACAGGAAGTCAAGTCAATTCAAGTCCAGCAGGAAGAAAAGAAGCAGTACATATTCTTTCAGGTCCTGTCTAAGTGATTTGCCCCTACTGGGACCGGCCTCAGGGCTCTAGAGGACTACAACGCAGTCCACATACCTGTAACCTAACTCACATGCCTGTCCTCCATCACACACCCATAATCCACTCGTCCTGACCAGGCTGCAATTCCCAACAGCACATGGTTTCACAGATAATCCATGACATCCAAATGCACAAGATGTGGGCTAACATTCCAAATCCAAACTGTAATAGCTGAGTTTGAATTTATCATCCTCCTGATTCAGCCTTACAGGATGCTGGAATTGTAGGCCAAAACTATTGGCCCTGGATTATTTTGCCTACATTATTTTTATTATTATTTTTAAAATTTGTATATGCATGGGTCCTAAATTCTATAATACATTAGAGATAAGGGGTTTGAGCAATCAGTGGGTGACTACACCCACCCCCTTTTCAGAGGTTTACCCATTTCCTAACTGACTTTTGTCCCTCTTCTTACCCTGTCACTCATGTTGGGTCCTTTTTATGGAATTATTTTTGTGAATTTTATAAGAACACAAGTCTATAGTCCGTATTTCATGTTTGGTCCATTTCACTGAACATTATTAATTCAAGGTGGCCCCATTTTAGTTCAGAAGCTTCATATCTGTCTTTCTTTCATATGGTTGTGTAGTACTCCATTGTGTATAGGTGCCACACGTTCTTTAACCATTCCTCTATTGATGGGCAGGTAGGTTGTTTTCAGGATGTAGCTATTATAAATTGCACTGCTAAAAAGAGTTGCTAGCTTGTGTCAACGTGGGAACTTTTTTTTTTTTCCAATAAAGAATAATGCCTTAGGCTGCTATAGACCTCAGGAAGAACAAGAAAGACAAGATAGAAGGATGGAGGCAACAACAAGCCCCTGGGGAGGAGAGGGACGTTTTTTGCCATCAGGAACCATGTGGTGGAGAGAATGGCTCCTGATTATGTGCAGATCTGGTCACCTTCATTCACAGTCTCTCCACATTAGCTGGTTTCGTCTGCATGTCTAAAAATGAGAGCTTCAGATCCACTATGTGTTCTTGGCATAGAAGGAAGCCTTCTGAGGCAATTGTCTAGTGTAACAGCTGGGCCACAGCGAGCTGGTGTGCTCATTAAATACATAGAATCAATGAATGAAAAGGTCGATGAGCCAGCAATCAACCTACCCATGCACGCAGAGAAAAGAAAGGTCAAATGGAGGTTATCAAGGTCAACAACTATGAAAAAGGCTGAAGTAGCAGTCCTGTAAGCACACGTGTGTCTATCAGAGATAAAAGGTCCATAGAAACATTAAAATAGCTCTATTAATTAATCTTTGAAGAAGACACATGCCAATTTGACTCACATTACATTTGGAAAAATACAGGGCTGATACTGATGTAATTTAGGAGAGTATAATACTAGAAAAAGGAAAGAGAATGAAATCTGAAAACAATAATTCAATCTAAATTGAAAATATAGGTAATTTTTGTGTATTGGCAATGACCGGATCCAATTTTCTGCCATCAGGCAGACCCAAATTGCGTATATATGTGTATATGAAGTGAAATGTACATTTCGGCATAAAGAGAGAAACTCTGTTTAAAAACAACAAACTCTAATCACAGAATTCAATAGAAAGGCTTGTAGTCCTTATTTTACTTATATTGCATCATCTAATCTCCCAAGTTTTCTAAACTCTTTTTTTTTTAATCAGAACAAAATAAGATGTAAACAAAAATTTAAGGTAGAAGGGGCCTGGAGGATAGCTCAGTGATTAAAAGGTTTGTTAGCACGAGGGGGGCACTGGGTTTGACTCCGTAGCATCACACAAACCTGGCGTGGTGGCAGATGTCTGCAATTCTAGCTCATGGGAGGTTGAGGTAGGAGGATTGCTCGTGTTTGAGGCTACCTTGGACTATATTGTGAGTTCAAAACCAGCCTGAACTCTAGAGTGAGACCTTGTCTCAAAGTAAATGAGTGAATTAACCTAAACAAATAAAGGAAATTCATGTCTAATGAAAAAAGAAACTTTAAAACATATGTCCATATACTACGTTATTTTACTACCCTTACAGATTTTAGTGTTAAAGACTATTTAATGACATGATAAATGGTTATAATATAATAACTAAAAAGAAAAAGCAAGATGCTATGTTATACACAAATGCCTCTATACATATGATTAAAATTGGCAAAATGTACGCGTTCGTAAAGAAAAATAGCGGATAAAGTACATCAAAGCATTCAAAGTCTATAGGTGGGGAAAGAAATCACAAACCAGTTAAAATATATCCGTTTCTGTTTCCACCTTTCTACAAAATACATTTTGTTACTTTAATATTAATAAGTGAATAAATATTTCAACAATAACCAGGAATCATATAAGCGTATCACTTAGCAGACCCTCAGTTATGGATGCACAGAGATCTCTTGCTCCCTTCCTTGCTTCAAACAACATACTACACCCCCTCTTTCTGTCACATTCACTTGTATTCCAAGACAAATGTTACTTTCCTGATATCCTGGGCAGCAGTGGGCACGGGGCGCAGGTACTGTGGATGTTACCTGCTTTCTTTTTTTCTTTTTTCTTTTTTTCTTTTGGCAATACCCACATAATTTATCTCCTCTCAGTTGACATTTTTTGGCTTATTTTTTTCCCACAGAAATCAAGACATTACTACCCTTCTTGTTGCTGTGAGCTTTTGATGTCCAGATCTTTTTCTGATAGTGTGGTTCATATCATCTTGTATCAGATTGACATACAAAACATTTCTCTCTTGAATTAAAAAAGCTTTGCAAGGTTATAATTTAGGTGAAAGCCTAATAACACTGAACCCAAAGTGAATGTCAACAGTTTACTTCCCTTAAAAGATGAAGTATTCAGCCATTCAACTTCCATTAAAGACTTAATTGTAAGGTGCTAATAGATTTGGGAAAGGGATGAGTTTTTATTACTTTAATTAGAGAGTGGAGATTGAAGTACTAATCTGTTTTGGCTACCACAGGTGGTAAGTGCTAGGGCCATTCATTTTTGTAAAACAACAAACTTTATTTAGTCTCAGGCACCCAAGAGTCAGCAGGATGATCCTAAGGATTCTGACTAACCTGCCTCAGTTTCTTTCATCCATTTTTTATCCTTTGTTGCCACCATTCCAGAAGATAACTGATTGGTTCCTTCTTCCACTGCCTGCTATTTTTCAGGATAGGGTTTTGCACATTCCACTGATTTTCTGGAAGAAAAATGCCATTTTGACCCGAGAAACATCATTCTCTGCCCACAACACATTCCACTGATGGATTCATGAGGAATGGGAAGTTATACCCAGGATGGAAATTCTCTTTTATACAAGGGTGCCATCAATGATGTTCACTTTTTGAAATAAAGTGTTCATTTCTATTGAATATTCTAAGAAGCTGTAATACATATTTTAAAAATTCTATTTACCTTATAGGGACTTACATCTCTCAGTCTTTTTATTTTTGTATTTATCATTGCTATTTTTTTAAATATTTCGATAATTTCTTTTGAAATTAAATCATGACTTTTGTTATTTCTATTCTTATATATGATACATTATTCTATAATCATTTTATCCTGTTATAGAAAACAATAATGCATTTCTCTTATCTGATTGTACATTTCTCCCCGTAATCCATCCTCCCTTTACCCCTGCAACTTTCTAGTCCCAGTGTTTAGTGACCACCTTTGTACACTGTACTTCTACACGTTAGTGACATAATAGACATTTGTCTTTTAGTGTCTGGCTTGAAACATCTCCCTTCCTGCAAAGACACCAGTCACACTGGGTTAGAATCTATACCCATGCACTCATTTTAACTTGATTTCCTCTGTCATCAAATATACTCAAAACATGTTTCAGATGTCTAGATGACACCCTAGTGCCCTCATTCCATGGGTTGGACTGCTGACAACACTCATATAGCATATAATTGTTTCTTCAACAAACCACTAGTGTTCAGAGGCTTTTTTATTAGAATATTAATATTATATCAACTGGAACATGGCTAAATATATATGTAAATTTAACTTAATTTTCAAAATATTAAGCTTGGAATTTTTCTATTATAAAATAGATGATAATTAATGCTCCAGTGTTTTCTCATTTATTTGGAATCCTATTTTTCCCTGTCAGAGCCCATGAAAGTGTGTAAATTCCATTAATTGTTTTTACAAACTCATTATGTGGGTTGTAGAACAAAGGAGTCCTTTTGAAAATTATAACTATCCAACACCTACATTTGAGGAAAAAAATGCAACTTTGTAAAGGATACTGTTAACTAGAAGGTAATTAAAAACTGCAGGGAGAATGCTTCCGAGCAAGATACGGGATGATTAATTTAATGAATTTCCGAAATGAGATTAACAAATTCTTTGAAGGGCATATCTAACCTCAAGATTCTGTGAAATTCCAGCTAGAAAAAGGGAGGGTATTGCAGGTTTTGCATTGTATACCACTTTATATCTTTTACTATGAAAATAATTGGAAATATTTGAAATGATTTAGAGAAACTAAAATTTATTGATCTATAAATTTAATGACTTTGATGTAAAGTTATTGTATTCCCATCTTCTAGGCCAGACAACTGAGGTCTGTAGTTAAGTAATTTTTTTAAGTTTTTCCAGTATTTTACCCCCACTTTATTAATGTGTGTAAGTGCAAAATTTAAGGTTTACAATGGAGTTGAGCATTTTGTGCCCATATGTATCTTGTCAGGGTGACAAGGACTTTCCCACTTTCCTTTTGTCCCTCCTCTAGCCCTCCCCTCCCTCCCTCCACACCCTACCCCCCTGTTTGACTTTGTTTTTCGTTTTAAGTTCCATGATTTAGTTTAGGGCTGGGACTCTCATATCACGAGAGACCATTCAATATTTCACCTTCAGCTTCTGACTCACTTCACTAAGCATGATGTTCTCAATCTTCTTCCATTTGCCCGCAAAAGCCTCCATGCTGTTGGACTTTATAGATGCATAGTATTCCGTTGTGTATAAATACTGCAGTTTGTGTATCCATTGGTCTGTTGATGGGTATTTTGGTGACTTCCAAATTTTAGCTATTGTTACTTCTGCTATGAACATGGGTATACATATATCTCTGCTATGTGTTGTTTTGGCCTCTTTTGGATATATTCCCAGGAGGGGGTGTCACTGGATCGAAGGGGATATTTTGAAGTTATGTAATTTCTGTAGTTCTCTTCTGAAGGAACCATTGCAAGGGAGGAACCCAGGTGGAAACGTGAAGTGAATGGAACGTGGGGAGTTAAAACGCACTAAAGGAAATCAATATAATATGCCCGGGTGGAGGAGTGGGCGGAGAGGGGAAGTGGCCTGAGCTGAGGTCCATGTGGTAGGTAATCAGGGCAGCACACAGAGATCTTTTAGGAAATCCTGAGTCTCTTGAGGTTTGTCCATCATGTTCATTAAAGATTACTCTCACCCCAATGTGAGTAATGGCTTCTAGGAGAGGTGAGTGGGAGACCAGGTGCCAGGCTGCAGTAGTGGGGTGTGGAAGGAGATTGCTTAGAGACTGAGCAAATAAAGGTGGTGGATCCATTACTGTGTCAGTGAAGACTGGCGGTGAGGGAAAGGATGATTGGAGGCTGAGCTTTCAGGTTCTTATATTTGCTCAAGCCCGTGGAAGGAGGCACTGTTACTCCCCCCGCCCCATATATTTCTATCTGTCTGTCTGTCAATCAACTTATATATTTACGTGTGTGCTACCTAATGGTTATATCGAACTTGAGTATTTTATGCACGCGTATATTCCTATCTCCTCCCCCTTTTCGGCCCTCCACACCCTTCTCACTCGCCGTAACTCCCACTATCAGACTCATCTGGTTCTATAAAATGCCTGTGTTCTGGGTTTCTCCTATGTGATATTTACCTTTCTACATTTGATGAACTTCCTTAATTGTGATAAGACTGAAAATAAATATTTCATTTGACCCAGTGATTCCTTCTCTGGCTATCTTTCCAAAAGAGTTAAAAGCAAATTGTAATAGGGATACATGTATAGTCATGTTTTAGAGCAGCACAAATAACAATAGCTAAACTGCAGAAGAAGCCAAATTATCCATCAACAGACCAATGGATTAAAAAATGTAGTATAGGTACCCAATGAAGTGTCCCTCATCAATAAGGACGGATGTGAGACTTTTGTAGGTGAGTGGATGGAACTGGAGGCCCCCTTACTTAAACACTGGAGGAGAAGAAGAATTTTATGACTTACAGAAAAGGTTTTGAATGTACAAATAATGGAGCTCAGGGCAAATATTTGTAATAAAGATATAAGTTTGAAAACAAATTAAGAATTTTTATAAATATCGGTGTTAAGAGTTTTTCAAAACATTTTGTTGACTATTTAATGCCAGAATCTCTGCATGACTCAACAAATGTTTCCAGGTATCCTGACACACCTGAACTTAATGAAATAAGGAAGATGAAAGTTCTAGAGTATGTCGTATTTTTCCTTGGAAACTTTCTAGAATCAGCAACTTAGTGCCTCTCTGCATCTATGTTTCCTCTCTAAAGTTGGGATAAATGATATATATTTCACTGTGTTCAAAGACAAAATAAGTAATAGATAATAGAACTAAACCGAGAAGGTTGGTTTGTGTAGAGAACTTAGAACATGTAGCTGTAATTAGCAGTTAAAAAATGGGACAAGGCTAACCGTTGCTGTTTTCCAGGTAATTTTTGTAATGTAAACTTATGGGCTGCTCAACTCAGAATGTTGCTGCAAACAACAAATTACAGAGTAAATTGGGCATCATGATGTGACTTTGTTTGGGCTTGAGAGAAAGGATGAATCTGAATTGTTGATTCTAGAAGTGATCATAATAGACTTAATCTTACAAATTAAATCACAATCTCTTAGTACAGAGAAAAGTAAATCTGTAGGAAAATATTTACCAGGTTTTATTCTTGTAAGGCTATTGTCAGGCTTGAATGGATTGAATTAGACAAGATGTTGAGATTTCCCACTGTGCCAGGTTTGGAACTATGCCAAACGATGCCATCTTACCTGCTTGGTGAATGTTAATTTTCTGGGATATAGTTGGTCAGCCAGTGGGTACAATGAGCACTGAATGTGAGCACATGCCAGTGCCCACCACAGCTCCTGAAGGAAAATGGCATTTGCTACTGCAAGATTAGGGCCTGTGAGACCAGCCCCTTCTGTTTTGTGTTCTTTATATTTCATGTGATACTGAGATTCACCAATAGTAGGTTATGCCATAGGTACAAAGGCACAGTACTGAGGTCATTACATGGGAATAGGTTAGCAGTTTGTTTCATGAATAAGAAAAAAGGGTACACAAATAGATTAAAAAAAAAGTCTTCTAACACATTATGTTAAAGAAATATCACAGACAGTCACTGTGGTACTTGCATGTAAGCCTGGCTATCTAGAAGGCTGAGGCAAGAAGACCACCTGTCTGAGCCTAGTATGGGCAATTTAGCAACGTATTAGGTCTCCAACTCAATCAACAAGACAAAACAAACAAAACTAGGGTTTGGTGACAGAGTTCCGTGTGGTGATCATAGAGTCAATCCCTATTACCACAAAATGAAAGGAAGAGAGAAGTGAGGGAGAGAGGAAGGAGGGAAGGAGAGAGAGAAAGGAGAGATGGAGAGAGAGAGAGAGAGAGAGAGAGAGAGAGAGAGAGAGAGAGAGAGAGAGAGAGCGCGCGCGCGAGCATATTGCTCACAGCAGCTGATTTTATCTTAACTGGTCTTAAAAATTACCTCCTCGGGAAATATTTATTGGAAGCCTATTGATGAAGGGATCATTCCATCGCAACCAAAGTTTTCAAATTCTTGTCCATGCAAAGAATTAAAAACTATTTTAGGTGCTACTTGAAACATATCTCTCCACTGAATAATGTCAGTATTCCAATTGCTACTGGCTTATTGTGTTTTTTAAATTTTTTGTTGATCATGAGAATACTAAGCTAAAAAGTATGTTTGGAGGATTTTTAAAATATTTCTAAGAGATGATGGAAATTAATACATTTACAGATCTCTGGTCAGTATCACTGCTCAACTGACACAAGGTTTCAGGAGTTGTGCCTATCCAAAAGTGGGAGGTTGATCTCTGTTCTGTATCTCTCAGACAAATAAGCCCCTATTTTTGTAAAATAAAGGAATGTTGTTTGTATTTAGATCATTACTTAAAGTAATAAAAAAAAAACATTGCCAGCAGTGTAAACATCAATACTCATGAATTATTATATTCTTTTTTTAAATGTTGGCTAAATTTACATATAGATTAAACTTAAAATTTATGAAATGTGATTTTCTTTCATTCTGATGGCTTAACACCACTATATTTTATGAGTATGCTTCTGGCACAAAACGCTCTACGTTTTCATATGTAACGGAAGATATAGAAGACCCTATTTTTGGAGACCCCATGGTGTTAAATTGCAAATTGAATTTCAGATGGCAGAGAAGGATGCGTTTAGGTATTACTGAAGCTTGGAAATTAGAGCTACCACGTACACGTGGCCTAAGAAACTGATTTGAAAGCTATTCTTCAAAAAGGAGTTTAAAAAGAGTCAGTTTCCTTATTGAACCACATGATTGATGTAAGCTTTTGATCAGAACTCACTCAATTTGTCCCCTACATGAAAAAAAAAAATGTTACACTCCCCTTTTAGGGATTTATCACTTGCATACATGTATTCATGCGTGCGCGCGCGCACGCACACACACACACACACACACCTGTAGGTTGTTCACTTCTTCTCACATGGTATGAATGTACATAAAAAGGAAACCAGACATGAGCTACTTTTACATGCAACTGTAGAAATAGAATCTCAGTTTTTTGGTGTTTCCCACATTGATTCCAAATACATTTTGAAATGTAGCGAGAGGATATGGTAGTGATTGACCATGGCCTAGAAATTAGGATATTGTTTAATTAATATAGAAAATCTAAGAAAAGTATAATGACGCTTCTTGCCTGCCAGTGAGGGTTACAGACAACATATTTGATTATCGAGGCTAAATGTTTAATGTCCTCCTTTGATCAGACCGGCTCAGCTATTCTCTGCACTGAGAAGAGCCGAATCCTCTTTCTTAGGTGATTTTCGTCTGCTCAGCGATTTTTATTGCTTGTTTGTTTGTTTTTTGTTTTTTTTAGTAGCCACCAATTTAATTGCTTAATATAGCCAATTTAGAATTATAGAAATGGAAGTTAGATAAAGTGGAGAAAAATAAGAACTGACCAATAAATCATGCTCATAAACCAATGGGAGTTTTGATCATTGCGCTATTTTTCTTTTTCCCCCATTTTATTGATATGTATGAGCACAAAATTTAAGGTTTACAATGAAGTTGAGCATTTTGTGTGTGCTATTTTTCAAAATATGCTTTCCAATCTACAAGAGAGGCCTTAGATGCTGAATAAATCAATATTAAATTTAGGAAGGTATTGTGACATATACCTGAAATCTCAGCATTCTGGGGGTCTCAGGAAGAACCTATGTTTGAACCCAGCCTGGTCAACTTAGCAACTTAGCAAAATAAAATTTAAGAGGGCTAAGGATGCTGCTCAGCATGAAGGCCTTGGGGTCAATCGCCAAAATTACAAAAACCCATACACACATACATGCATACATTTAGAGATCACAAGCATTTATTTCATACTCATTAAAAAGGTGCCCTGAAGTCAGGGCCTAGGATATTCTTGGGTGATCACAGCACACGTATAAATGAGAAACCACTACCCTAGAGTGTTTCAACTCCAGTAGGAGTTTCAATAGGTTGTAAGAAAACAAGATCCTCTAAGTAACTCTCTATTTTGATATATTAAAATATCAAATGATGAAAATCCCTTTCCTTTCACCTTGTAATTTCCATATGTATAACTGTTCTGTGCTGGATCTCGACAGAAACTAAAACTTTTCCAAACAAGAGCTCTTCTCATCTTCCTTCCCTTCCCCATCCTATTCCCCTTCTCCTCCTCCTCCTCCTCCTTCAAGTGATAAAAGCCTACCCCTGGTTGGTATAGAAAGCGTATGCTTCCCACTACCATATTCCACACATCTCATATCCACTCCACATGTTTCAATGAGCACGTTCCCCCCCTATGGAGAAATGACAAACACAGACCCAGATCTTCCATTCCCCAGCCCGAGTAGAAACAGGAGACAATGTTGAAAAGCTAACTCCACAGCTGGACTTACACATCCTTGGCCCAACAAAATAAAATCCTACATAGTAATTGTATTTAGCATCAACTTAATTTCCATTGTTTCATCATTTTCACAAGAGGAAAGTCCAAGTTCAGAAATTAGTGATTGTGTTTGGCTGGCTTGCTTTTATTTATGACAAATGATTCTGTAAGAGCAAACACCTGAATAGAAACCTTGAATGGGTGGCTTTGTTTTTAAGGACCTATCTTCTCTTGTTTCTGCAAATATCTTCTCACTCTTCCTTTAAATACTATGAGCCAATGTTTATTGTCAAACAATAAACATTACTAGGTACTAGCCCCTGTACTCTGTGCTTTGTGAGTATTTTTATTCATTATACATTTGATGTACTGGAAATTAGAAAAGAAAATAGGGTAATGAAGATTGTGACTGTAGTAAAAGACAAAGGTTGGCTCACGTTCTCATTGGTTCATTCTCCCATCAGTCTCATCAATATTTATTACTGACTTATTATGTGCCACTGTTCTCAGTCCTGGGATGCATCTGGGGATTACACGGCCATAGTTGTGCCTCAGAAGAAATGAACACCCACAGAAAGAAATATATTAATGTCAAGTATAAATGCCATGAAATAAGATTAAAGAGATGGGGACTAGATACTGATGGGGATAACGTGTTGATTTAGACAGGTGATCAGAAAAGGCATTTGTGAGAACACAGCCCATGCAGTGAGGATACTGAGTGATGGGAAGAAAGGGACTATGGGAGCACTTGGAAGACCTGTGAGACCCTGTACAATTGCTTCTTCCCTTTTTCTTGTAGTTTCGTTTGTTTCCTAGTCTGCCCTGAATTCTAAAAGCTGTTGAATTTTGCTTTGTTTTCTAATGAGCTACTGGCCTTCTGAATTTCGAAGTTACACACGTGCTGTGGCTTTTTCTCTTCGGTTAGATTTTCCTCGTCCCAGCTTCCACCTGACGACTTCTCCTTCCCTGTCACGGGACCTGCATCCTGACAGCATGATGGTCCCAGTTGCCAACTTCATGCTTTCTGTCTTTTATGCTTTCTTCTTTGTATATATTGTTAAGCGGGAAGGGCCATGGATGTAGTTAAGACCCAAAATAATCGAAAACAGGAATGCAAGTACACGTTTCCATACCAATTACCACAGAAGTGTTGTTCACATCAGCCGAAAGAAAAATGGTTAAACAAGTACACTGTATATTTACAATGTGATATTATTTAGCAATAAAAAGAAATGAAATTCTAATGCATGGATAAATCTTAAGAACATGATAGGTGAAGCAAATCTGATACCAAAAAAATCTGATTTCACTTACATGAAGTAAATTCTTCCATACAGAAAATACAGGCCATACCACTAAGGGATTTTAGAGGGAGCAAATAGATTTAATGTTTAGTGGGTACAGAGGTTCCATTTGAGAACATGAAGATGCTCTGGAAATAGATAGAAGTGATGATTACACAACTCAGTAAACACATTTAATGCCACTGACTTATACACAGGAAATGATTAATATTTTGTTATATGTGTATGCTATCACAATAAAAAGGCTCCATTAATCTTAATTATTTTATATTTATTCTTTCACCGAGATTTCTAGCCCTTTGCACAGTACCTGGTAGGCAAAAGAAAAGCTGCACACAGAATTTGATAATGTGTGTGCCAACATTAAGTACAGCTCTATGTCCACAGCCTGTCATAGCTCTTAATCACTGCATGAGTCGTTGCCAATGTGTTGTATGCACAAATCTTCTGAATGATTTCAGGTGAGTTTTGACTTGGTTTTACATGACACGGAACCATTGCTTGGTAACACAGAGCTCTATCTCACAAAGTGTTTACTTCCTTTCTAATTATTACAACTTTTAAATTCTTGTGAACTATATCAAGAAGCATCTCACTTCTATTCCAATATCTTTGACACTTTAAAATACTTGCTAGGGCTCCGATCTCCCCTTCTTCTGTAGGGTGCAACAGTTGCAATGTAATTATATAATTTGTTACGTTATTTTGATTATTTTTAATATAAGTGTGATCCTGGCTTTTCATAGCTGGTTCTAGTGTAACATTTATGTGAAATCTCTTACATGAATTGTTTAAAGAAATTCTAAAAATAATAATGTAGAGATACCGCCGATGTTGTAAAAGACAGGGCAGTGTTACAGGAAAGGGTGGGAGGAGCCTGCCTCCCCGGGACTGCCCCGTGTACCCCAGCTGCCCTGGCACCCTGGGCCTGGATCTGCCTTTCTGCTCCTTCTGCGGCAATGCCACACGTGACCATCTCTCTGGGTGCCCGTGTCTCTGTGTGCTCGGTGTCTGAAGCTCTTCCTTTCCGGCCTATGCTCTCTGCCTGTTGCCTCATCTCTCTCCTCGCTCACGTATCGCAGCCTGGGTCCGAACAAGAGGGCTGTGCTGTGCTCACCAGGCCGGGAGACATAGAGGAGCACTGACCATCTGCAAGTGGTTAGCAGTAAGAACTGATTGTTATTTTTCTTTATTACCAACAAATCCCTGATGAAAAGTTTATAGCCGCTTTCTCTATATGCCACCCCTGCTTTTCCTGCCGAACCTTCAGAGCTTTCTTCCAGCCTTCTTTAATTTCCAGGGTGGTTCTGAGTGGACGCTAACAGCGCTTCCTAAAATACTAGGGCGCCGACTTTCATCAAAGGAGAATGCTACCTTAGAGCGAAGTACATTTATGGGCTTTGTCTCTTTCATCCCGATACACATGTGCCTGCACACACACACACACGCGCACACACGCGCGCACACACGCACACACTCCTCTCATAATTTGGAATTTACAGAAAATGAGATTACGAATACCAGCCGGGGATGGGTGGGCAGGTAATTACTGATTGCTCCATTTGAAAGAGATTCAGAGACGACTTCTCTTGGGAGTGAACACCCAGAAGGAGGGTGTGTATGTGTTGATTTATGTGTCTGTGCGCACACGTGTATATGTGCGTGTACTATCTTCTCACTAAAGATAGATTGATTTTTTTCCTTATTTGTATGAAATCTTAGCTTCGTAACAGCCCCAAACTCCCCTCCTTCGCTGAGTTAAACAACAGGAAAGCAGATTGCTTACAAGGGAACGAGAGAACTTTGGCATCTGTGAGCTCCATGTCTATTTTCTTGTATATATCATCACACATCATTGTGACAAAATTATTCTTAAAAATGTAAACTCCTCGGAGCTGTGCAAACTCTGCAAAAGATGTGCAGATGTACTCAGAAATCATGCAGTCCTCAGACACAGAACAAGGCTAAACCCTAACTTCCTCTTAAAATGTTCATTTGCTTTCACAAGAGGAAAGGAGAGGGGGGTTGAAGAAGAACACGGGGAAGAGGGAGACCGAGAGATGGAGGGAAGTTGTGGGGGGAGAGGGAGAAGGAGAGAGAAAGACTGAGAATACAGGCAGTGCGCAAGCGCATCCGGAATTAGTCTCCAAGGAGAGAGCGCTCAAGCGTTGTTACAGACAGCTCCTTGGAGCCGGCTTTATACTTCACAGAAATCAAAACAAAGCCCTGGCTGGAGCGAACAGGGTCTCCTCCTCCAGCAGAATAGCTGTGACTGATGACGGCAGAGTGGCCCTGGCTGCTAAGGATTGCCTCTGCTATTCATCTGGACACGCTATTTTATCAGTCACCATCTTCCTCACTCTCTAACTCTGACCCCACTTTAGTGAGACAAATCCATCTGCTGTATTTGCTCTTCCCCAGATCTCAGCATGACGTGAGCGTTCACATCCTGTCAGAGGCGATAGATGACATTACCTATTTACCACCCTGACAATGTTAAGATGCGTTCCAGGGGTGTTCAGTGTCACTTATTGTAAGGTCCATGATTTAGACCAATATTGAATCAGTTTGTATTTCAGCTGATTTCAAGTCTTAGGTAAATATCTCTGTGAGTAAAATGACTTTCCCCTCCCTGCTACTTACCTTAATATTATTTAATTCTCTGATGGTAAACATTTTATCTGATGAAGAGAGCAATGAGCTCACAGCCAGAGACCTCACTTACTTTCTAATCATTGACTTCCAAGCTTCTGAGTGATCTGGGAGGAGTAACTAACCTTTGTTTGAATTTCAATTTTGTCATTTTACAACCAGAACAATATATATTGACCCACTCATATTATTGCCATTATAAAAGTCTCAGAAGGTAGAAATTGATATTGTTAATGAACTTAGTATTCTATATAAAATCATTTATTAAAATTTATTGCTATATTTTACAATATCATTATAAAGTTCTTTAATATAAGTTCTTATGCGTATCAAAGTAATACATTGCATTCATTAAAAAGTCTCTGGATTTAAAATGTAAAGCAGTGATCCTCACCCCTTCTGACACCAGGGAAGTATTTAGTTGAAGATCACTCTCAGAGGACCAGCTCCAGGTGTGGTAGAGAACTTGTTGTGCTGTAGATTGTTGGCGTGTAACTGTAAAAAGGGCAAATAGCCAACGGAGTATTACTCTTCCAGAAAGAAATAGACTTGAGGCATTTGTAGGTAAGGGAACATAACGTGAGACCATCATGCTTAGTGAAGTGAGTTCGATTCAGAAGGTTAAGTATCACGTGTTTCTCTATTATGAGGAACCCAGAACACAGGCAATTTATGAAATATAATGGGTGAGGTATTGTGAGTTGGGAGGGAAGGGAGGTTACAGAAGGATCAAAAAGGGAGAGGGGAAGGGGATTGTAATGATAGCCTGATATATATGTGTGCACAAAATTCTCAAGCTTAGTGTAACCATCATATATATGCTAATAAAAATGGGGGAGGGGAAGAAAAGAGAAACAGAAGCAGGAGGAGGAAGGGAAAAGTGAGCAAAAGCTTTGCCTTCTGTCTGGTCAGCAGCAGCCTTGGATCCAAACAGGCTCTAGCAGACCCGAGAGGAGGCACAGCTGGCTGCTTACCTCCTGCGTTCTGTCCACCTGTCCCAGAAGCCCAGTCCTTCCAAGGACACAAATGCTGTAGCATCAGGGTTTGAGGACTCTCGCTTTAAAGCATCAACCGCTTAGCCTAGTGCCATTCACACAAAATCCCATGCCCTAAAATATATTATTTTAACAATTTAAAACATTTAAGCATACACTTAATATGTAAGCATAATATTTTAATAATTTAAAATGTTTAAACCTTTAATATTTAAGCATTTTAGTTTTTATCTTAAAAGTCTAAAACGATATTCTTAAAATATGTTCATTATTGCTCAGACAATTGCTTACCAGGATCTGTAAAGACAGCCTGATGTCTTCCTAAATCTGTCTCTCAGCTACCGTGAGAGTCACTTTGACAATGAGGCACCGTTAATATTTCTTTTTCCACCCACCTCTGTTTCCGGTTTTAATAGCAGCACAATTGGATGTGAACAACTGCAATTGTTAAAATGAGCAAAACACAGCATAAATCCTGTTAGTTCGTCCTCTGTGTTTTGGGTTCGTTTCCTAGCCAGCCTGTGACACATTGTTCTGCTTCTCCGTGGCTGAGGATGAAGGCTTACCATAAAGCAATGACCTGTTCCTACAATTACAAAGAAAGAAGCTCTGAAGAGGAGGTTGGATATTTAAAGAGAGGAGAAATTTCTTTTGAGTACAAGTGAAAATCATTTTGATGAAGGATAATAAACAGTTTTACAAGTATTTGGATTACAGCAAAGCTTTTATTGGGAGCAATATTTATAAGAGTTATGTCATGCAACTGGTTGCAAAGGCTTCCTATATCAAATACTAATAATATACAGACATTAATAGGAAAATTAATTGATGGCCAATCCATCGTTCTCACTGAAGTTTTTTTTCTGTTATATCTCATCTGCCATCATTAAAATTTTACTATTGATACATATTTAACTGTTTTAATTAATAGATATATACTGTATATGTTTACTAGCAGCATTTATTTTATTTTATTACTTATTCATTTATTCTGGAGACAAGGTTTCTCTCTGTAGCCCAAGCTGGTCCTGAGCTTACTGTGTAGCCCAGGTTAGCCTTGGACTCATGTGAATCCTCTTCTGCCTTAGCCTCGTGAGTGCTAGGACAACAGGCCTGTGCCACCATGCCTAGCTTTATGTGGTGCTGGGGAGTCAAACTCAGGGCCTTGTGCTTGCTGTAACCATTGTGCCATTCCTTCAGCCCCTATTTTATTTTTATGTAACAGTTGTTAGATTTTGTTTATATTTTTAAAAGTTTTGATTAAGGATAATTCCAAAGAATGATGGTGAATACTAAATGAGGTAAAAAAAAAATTAGCAAAAAACCCCACTCAAATGCAGCACAAATTTTATGCTTACTTCTAGTGTTATATTACTGAGACTTGTAGAACTTTAAACAATTTTCCCAAGACCAAACAACAAGACTATGGAAAACCAAGTTTTAAACCAAGTCTACTTAACTCCAAAATCTACAGTGGAAGATATCAGATGATCTGTTCTATTAATTTTTTGTCATCCAGAAACAACTTGTCACATAGCTGTGTGAACTTGTTCTTACCGTTGTCATGTCATATTTCTTATATCTGAGGAATCCTAGTGCTGGCATGAACTCAGTCCAGGAGATTCTTGGGGGACAGCTGAGATTCTGAAGGTCTTCAACAAGGGATCTTCACCTTGGTTCTTCATTCAATGTTTCTTCTTCAGTCCCAAGACATTGAATTCATCACCGTGTTCAAGGCAAAAGGCTCCATCTGACACTAGCCATTCTCAGTGCACACTGGTACTAGCCTAGCAGGATGACCATTCAGTGTGTGCTAGACCTGCCTTACACCTTGCGTGATCCCCTTTCCTCGACTACTCTCAGGACTTTTTTTGCTTCTGGAGCAGAATGTGGCAAAGGTGATGAGAACTCATTTCTGTGACTACATTGCTTGTGTTCGCTCCTCTGGATCGATCAGTGCTGCCCTCCTGCTGGCCTGGAGAAAGCATGGTGCTACACTGTGAAATTTCTACCCAGAAGCCAAAGGACAGGGGACAGTACCTGCCTCCAGGAGTTAAGGACAATCTCAGGCTGACAGCAAGAAACTGAACTCTCAGCTCTCTGTCCCTGTAGCCTCAGGAAAATGAAATTCTTCTACAACCTGAGGGCCCACGAGGCCAGCTTTTCCCTAGTCAACCATCAAGATGAGAAAACAGCCTGGCTGCATCCTTGGTGGAAATCACATGCGATTCTGAAGCTTGGGAGCTAGTCTGATGGTTCTGAACTTTGTACTCATGAACTCCATGAGAAAATAAACCTGTGTGTTTTGAATACACTAAATATGGAGGTATTTTAAATATGGAAACAAGAGAAATATCAAACATCAAACTATAAATAGTTAAAATTTGAGGAATTTGTGTAAAAGGATAAGTTGCAATCAAACTTTCTTGGTTTTGTCCTTTGGGCCGCAGCCTTCACTAGCCATGTGTGTTCTATGTAAACTAAATTTAATGTCTGTGACCTAGCTTGGGCTTTGTCAACTGCAAAAATAAACAAAAACCAAAACACGGCCTTAGCTTTAAACTCACAGAATGGCTATCTACCACAAATGAGTGAGTTCAAAGAGTGACGTCTCAAGCAACCTTGCCTTTATGTAACCCTCTGGATAAACTCTGACATGGTTAACCTCGTTTTCACTTAATATTTTATTGATTCACCTTCATTTCACCTTATAAATAGACCGTAAGTTCAACAAGAAAAAGGAGATCCCTGTCTTACTTCAAAATCTCCAGAGAACCACATTCAGCTTGGGCAGCAAAATAGGGTTAATAAATAATTGTCAGAAAAGTGAAGAAATGAATGTACGTTGGAGGTTCTGAGCACATCAAAATGCTTTATTCAACTTAACAAATAGCCTGGCTGCATAAAATAAATTATGCTTACATTTACTCTTTTAACCTAAAGGCTAATTGATGTGTCAAACATAGTAACTATAAGATGGATAAACAGATTAATTTTAAACTTAAAAGTAGAGTTTTCACAAATGTAATTTAGTGAATTGCAGACCACTGAATAGCATTTGGATAGCCACTGACTGAATATCTGTGTTATGTGATGAATAGAATATGGCATTTGCTCTGGAAATATCCAAGCTCAAAGCTCTAGACCTCTGAGATACAATGAGCGTTCCCCCAGGTAGGCTTACAAACTTAAAATTTGAAATTAGGTTTCTGTCTGTCTAGTAAAGGTCTGGGTTTCATATACTGATATAAAGTTTTCTAGTTTATTTCCAGTCCACTTAAACTCTTATTTCTTTAAATGAGATGAAAATGCTATTTTTTTATATTAAAGATCATTCAAATATCCAAATATCAAAGATGTTTATTTGGGGGTATAGCAAATATTTTCCTGGAATTGTTAAAAAATTATGTCCATCAATGTCTCCACCTAGTACTTCATATGTTGTCATGTACAGATATTTAGTAAGTAAAAGACTAAATAGAAAGTGAAAAGAACTTGTGTGTGTGTGTGTGTGTGTGTGTGTGTGTGTGTGTGTTTTGAACTACTAACAAAGGTGCATTTGAGTCTGAACTCTAAATTCTGATGGGCTTACCTTTGAGAGGAATGGCAGCTTACAAAATATGGCCACAATGTTTATCTCAGCATGCCCTCCAGACTTCCATGGGATTTTGCCAATTCTTGCATTAGTGAATAGTTTCCGATGCTATTTGATTTGCGTTTAAAATGAATTGTCTTCACAGTGTCTTTGTGAAGGGTAAATGCATAGGGTTTACCTGGCTTCATTTGCTTCCTGAAAGAGGCATGTCTCCTAAGCCCCTGTTTGGTGTCATGTCCTAGCCATACCATAAACTCTTATCTCCCAGCTGCTGCAAACTTTCTCATGCCTTTTTGTTTGTGTGTGAGTTTTGTTTTGTTTTAATCTGAACCTATTTTCAGAAAGGAGTCAGTATGTCACTCAACTCTAGTCTGAATGTCAGTAGACGCCAAAGTTGTGTTATTTAACTTGTCTTCCGTTTCTCCTTTCATTTTGGAAACCAGTCCTTTCAGGTAGAAGAAAATAGTCAAAGGGCCCTGCCCCGTAATCAGACTGAGCATGGACTTCTTTTATAAAATAAGTGCAGATGCCAGAAAAAGTAAGACCTCTGAGGTCATGAGCTGTAACTCTATAAAGCTGGAAGGTTTAATTCTTTCCCATCAAGGAGAGAAAACCTGGCAAGGAATAAAGGTGTCTCACTGGGAAGCAGGCAGAAAGAAAAAGAAGGAGAAATAATGAGTCGTATTTCAGTTTCTTAAAAAAATTGAACTACTAGATTTAGATCTTATATATAGTGAGGAATATGTGTGTGTGTACACACACATATATACATGTACACTATATAGAATATTATATATATATCATAAATATATATTGTAGATACATATCACTATTGTATATAGTGTATACAAATATTTCATATTTTATTTTCTTCATACACATGATTAAATAAATTAATTTTTCTTTCAACAAACTTGAAATTTGAAATTAGGTTTCTGTCTCTCTAGTAAAGGTCTGGGTTTCATATACTGATATAAAGTTTTCTAGTTTTTTTTCCAGTCCACTTAAATTCTTATTTCTTTAAATGAGATGAAAATGCTATTTTTTAAAATTAAAGATCATTCAAATATCCAAATATGAAAGATGTTTATTTGGGGTATAGCAAAAATTTTCCTGGAATTGTTAAAAATTATGTCCATTAATGTCTCCACCTAGTACTTCAATATGTTGGCATGTACAGAGATTTGCTAAGTAAAAGACTAGAAAGTAAAAAGAACTTGTGTGTGTGTGTGTGTGTGTGTGTGTGTGTTTTGAACTAATAACAATAAATATGTCTAAGAAGCTGTAAATATTTCTATAACTCCATAAATGTATTACTGGGAAACTTTAGACAAATCATGCCCGCTATCTGAAAATTTCTTATTTTTTAATCTCTAAAATAAGGTTGGTAATGTTAATATCCTCTGTTGTAATGATAAGCTAATAGGAAATTGTCACCAAATCAACAAGTAAATGTCTTGGAAAAAATATAAAAAGGATTTTCTGTTTATAAAGTACATTCAGTAGACACTGACTGGTGTAAAAGTACTATTAATCTAGAAAATGAACATTTTAGTTCAAAAGTATGACCCACAGTACATAGGTAACTGAATAAGAAGATTCCAGGATTGCTACAGGGGATTGTGGTGAGTGAACAGGGGTGCATATTCGTGCACTGATATGAGCACGTAGTCATGTGCGGCCGGTTTTCACTTTTTGATACCCACAGTGTTATTCTTTTCTTCTTCCGTTTTTGCCCCTTTTTATTTCCCTCACTCATGCAGATAGCAGTACACACACACACACACACACACACACACACACACACACACACACACACATATATATATATATATATATATATATATATATATATATATATATATATACTGAGACAAGTGTGTTCCTGAAAGCATCTTCTCTCCTTTTGTCACAGAAGGATAGAACACAGGACTCTATAGATGCTGGCATTTGAATCCGAAAACCTAAGTCTGTCAGGTAGAAGAGGAAACATGGAGTAATGGAGGAAGTGAATTGGAGAAACATAAAAGAAGAAATGTTTTCCCTCTGAGCACAAAAATAAATGCCCCCAACCTAGTGGGAAAATGAGAAAGGGCTATACAATATTTGAGCATCATAATGAGTGTCTTGAATCCCTTCTTAGGCAGGTCACCTAAGAGAGGGACTGTCTGTAGCTACTGGAAGATGAAATGCTGCTTCCTTAGACACAATTTCACCTCTGGTTCCCTGCTACACTTGTAGTTTTGGAAGATCAAACTCTGAGTCTTCATGACAACTCTGCTTCTGATAGGTCAATTTTACGATATCCCAGGCAGTGGGGATGTCAAAATAGCCAGACAGCGACAAAGAGGGCCCTGCCTCCTTTATCAGGAACTCAACTGTGCCTCCAGACACTTGTAGTTCCCCTGTGTGACAAGGGACTGGTTCATACCTAGAGTGAAATTTCACTCCAGACCCGTGTGAGAGTTGGGCTGTCAGAAAGAGCTAAAGAACGTGGTACTTCTATGTCTCTGCAAGGAATACTCACTTTAGATGCCACTTCCACAGGGCCCTAAAAGCCTGGACGTGTATTCAGACATTGTGTTGGTGTGTCAGCAAGGGTGATTGTGGATGAGACTAATATTAATAATCAAGTCTATATGCTGAAAAAAGCCCATTTTTCTCTCCATTTTGAGTGGTCCATATTAAATTTGAGTAAAACAAAAGGCTGATTTCCTCGCTAGTTTGAAAGAACTTCTTCCTGGCTGCTTTCAGTTGAAATATTAAGGTTTTTTTTTTTTACTTCATTTTATTTTAAATTTGCATGTATTAATAACACATATTAATGGGACTGTAAACTGCTAGAGAAAGCAGTGTGGAGACTACTCACAAAGCTGCAAACAAATACTTCATTCAATTCAGTGATAACTCCCCTGGGTATCTTTCCAAAAGAGTTAAAAGCAACGTATAACGAGATTATTTGCATTTTGTATGTGATCCTAAGACTTTTGAGTTTCGTTTATATTCTGTATTTGAATCCTTTCTCAGATGACTGATTGGCAAACTTTTCCTCCCATTCTACAGGTTGTGTCTTCGATCTGTTAAGTAAGATTCTTGTATCCGCCACGTCCAAACAAGGTCTTCAGATTAAAGCTAAGCCAATGGCCCTTCGTAGGTTTCAAGCTTTACATCTTCAAGTTACACTGCCCTACCTGTTTTCCCGGGCTCTAAGCTTTCTCGTTCCAGAAGTATCTCAAAAGATTGAGGACATTTATTTTTAATCCTTTGAGAAAATTCCATACTGCTTTCCTAGTGTTTGCGCCACTTTACATTACCAGCAGCGGTGCAGGAGGGTTCCTTTTTATCCACAGCATCACCAGCACTGATTGCTGTTTCAGTTCTTCGTATGTACCTTTTTTGGAGTTAGATGGTATCTTCATGATGTTTTGATTTACATTTCTCTAATGACTAAGGATGTTCAACATCTTTTTATGTATTTATTGGTCATTTGAACATCTTCGTCTGAGAGCTGTCCATTTTTTTCGTCCATTTTTTCAATCGCATTTTTAAAATTTTGAGAGTTTTATTTTTCTTCAGTTCCCTGTATATTCTACTTATAAGCCTCCTATATGAGGTATAGGTGGTGATTATATTTCTTCATTCTGTTGGTTCTATTTTTACACTGTTGATAATTTCCCTTGCAGTGCAGAAACTTGTTAATTTGACATAGTAGCATTTGTTAATTTAGGAAGCTATTTCTTTTGCTTTTGGTGCCTTGTTAAGAAAGTCCTTGCCTACACTATAATTGTTAGATTTTTGTCTAACTTGTCTACTAGAAGGTTCAGTATTTCAGTTTTAATATCTAGGTCTCTGATCCATTTTGATATAATTTTGGTGCAGGGTGACAGGTGTGTGTCTAGATTCACATTCGTCGGAATGTAGATACCAAATTTCCCAGCACCATTTGTTGAAGAGGCTCTCTTTTTTCCGTTGTTTGCCTTTGGCTCCTTTATCAAAGATCAGGTACCTGAGTATATTTAAGTTTGTCTCTGCATCCTCAGTTCTGTTTCACTGGCCTACCTGTTCGTGTTTGGACCGGTGTGGTATAGTTTTTCTAACTATTGCTTTGTAATATAACTTGATGTCTGAAATTGTAATACCTCTTGCTTTAGTCTTGTTATTCAGGATTACCTTGGCTATTCTAGGTATCCTTTGGTTCTGTGTGTTTTTAAGGTCTGTTTTTTCAAGTTCTGTGAGAAAAATTGTTGGTATTTTGATAGAAATTGCATTAAATCTCCGTACCTGTTTGGGCAATGTAGTCATTATGCCTATCCAAGAAGAGGGGATGTTTTTCACAATTTCTTTCTTCAGTGTCATATAGTTTTCTTTATATAGGTCCTTCACTTCCATGGTTGGGTTTATTACTAGGTATTTAATTTTTTGATGGACTACTGAGAATAGAATTATTCTTCATTGCTAATGTAGAGGAATGCTACTGATTTTTAGGACTGCATTAGATTTTGTGATCTGCAGTTTGGCTGAATTCGATTATTATTTCTAAGAGTTTCAAAATGGGTTTTTTGGAGTCTTCTATGTGGATAATCTCATATTACCTGCAAATAAGGATAATTTGACCTGCTTCTTTCCAATACACATTCCATTTATTTCTCGTTCTTGCCTAATTGCTTTGGCTCATTTTTCAAGGACCAGGCTGAATAGGAGTGGTGAAAGTGGACAGCCTCGTTGTGTTCCTGATGTAAGATGAAATGCTTTCAATTTCTTTACATTTACTCTGACATTTGCTGTAGGTTTGGCATACATGGCTTCTATCCGTTTGGGGTAAAGCTCTTCTATACCTATTTTCCTCAGCATTTTAAACATGAATGGGTGTTGGAATTTATCAGTCAAGTTGATCATGTGATTTTTTGGTTTTTTTTGTTTTTGTTGATGTGGTGTATTTCATTGACTGATTTATGTATGTTGAACCAATCTTACATCCCAAGAATGTAGCCCACTTGATCATGGTGCATGATCTTTCTGATTACTTGCTGGATTCGATTTCCCAGAATCTTATTGAGAGGTTTTTGCATCTATATTCATTAAGGATATTGTTCTATAAATTTCCTTCCTGGTTCAGTCTTTGTTTAGACTAGCATGCTGCTAACATCCAGAAATGAGTTTGGTAGTATTCCTTCTCTTTCAGCTTCATGGAATGATCTGAGAAGCATTTAAGTTAGTTCTTCCTGAAGTATTCACAAAAATCGGCTGTGAATACATCTAGTCCTGAACTTTTCTTTGTGGGTAGGGACTTTGATACTGCTTCAGTTTCTATGTGTGCAGTGGATCTATTCGAAGTTTTTATCTCTTCCTCACTCAATTTTGGTATTTTGCATGTGTCTAGGAAGTCATCCATTTCTGGATTCTGTTGTTGGAATATGAGTGTTCAAAATAATTTCTTACAGTATTCTGAATTTCTGCAGTGCCCATTGAAATTTCACCCTATTCATTTTCTAATTGCATAAGTGTGTGTGTGTGTGTGTGTGTGTGTGTGTGTGTGTGTGTGTTTCTCTTGGTGAATTTAACGAGATGTTTGTCAATCTTATTTATTCTTTCAAAGAGCCAGCTCTTTGATTCATTAATTTTTTATTGCTTTTTAAGTTTATTTCATTAATTTCAGATCTAATCTTTAAGATTCCTTTGACTGCTTTTTATTATAGGTGGTTGCCATCTCTCTAGAACCTTATGGCACATCATTAGTGTGTTTGTTTGTGATTGCTCTGTTCTTTTGATGTGTGCATCTATGACTATGAATTTCACTCTGCTTTCATTGTGTACTATGGACTTTGATATGATGTACTTCATCATTTAACTCTGTGATGTTTTTGATTTCTTCTCTGATTCCTTTTGTAATCCATGGTTTGATCAGTAGAAAGTTGCTTAGTCTTCATGTATTTGTGTATTTTCTTCGGTTTTTTTTTTTTCTCTTTTTAGCTGTTAACTTCCAGTTTTATTTCACTATGATCTGAGAAGGTAAAAGAGACTATTTTGATTACTTTTTACTTGTTTAAGCATGATTAATAACCTATCATATGATCTATTTTAGAAAATTTTCTATGTGCTGCTGAGAAGAAAGTGTATTCTGTTGATGCTTGGTGGAACACTGTAGAAATCAGTTAAGTCCAAGTTTTCTATAGTGTCATTTAACTGTAGTATTTCTTTGTATATTTTCTGTCTAGTTGATCTCTCTTTCTGTATAGTGGGGTATTAAAGTCCCCTCCTATATATTGTATTGAGTTCTATATGTTGTTTCAAATCTAATAATTTTTGTATTACATAATTGGGTGCTCCAGAGTTGGGAGCATATACATTGATGATGTGAATTTTTCCTGTTCTATTGATTCTTTAACCAATATGTAATAACCATCTTTAACTCTACTGATCTGCTTTGTTTTGAAGTCTGACGTGCCTGAGAATAGGATAGTAAACCCCGCATACATCTTGGGTCTTGTGGCATGAAATATTGAGTTCCATCCTTTTATTTGCAGGCCATGTGTTTTCATATGGTTGAATTGAGTCTCTTTTAAACAGCAAATTGAGGAGTTTTGGTTTTTGATCCAGTCAGGGAAAGGATTTAGGCAGGGTATCAGATAAAGTGTTTCAGGTACATGGACTTGGCTGGCTTATTGCCCTGACTTTTGTTCTCATCCTTCTTGCTGGATGCACAGATGCTGTGTCTGGAGGTGCACCATCCACAATGCTGCATTAAAGACAGGCACTAAAAATGCAGAAGTCAAAGCAAAAACGTATTTGGCTTTGGACAGCATAGATGAGTTGTGGTACAAACTTACAGTTACTTTCATTTATTTTTCCTAAACAGAAACCTTTATATGTTACTTTTATTTGTGTTATTGAAGTCTTACTCATAGCTAACCTATACATGGCAAATATTCAATAATTTATACGAATCAATATCAAGCATTAATACAGTGCTTTAATAGATTTAAAAATTCTACCAAGACTATTATTGTTATAACTCATACATTCTTTTGTAAATGAAAATGCTATCAATCAGACCCAAGGTCCTTGAGGAGATACCTACTAATAAGCAATCTACAGTTGCTATATATGAATATTCTTTGTTATAGATTCTACTTTCAGTTGAAATAAAGTAGATTTCCCTTCCAGAAGAAGTGACTCCGATGCCCTTGTCCTGCTCTTGGTCCAGTTTTCTTAATTGGCAGGCATATTGTCTAGGTCTTTTTGGATGAGAAAGGACCTGAAATCTGGTAAATAATTTGTGTCAGTGCTTATCCAAGGTAACAAAGGAGTGGAAAATTGTCTAAATAGCTTGTAGAAGCGTCTGTATAATAGGAAGGATTTTTAGGAAATAGCTTGCTGATTTAAAGCAAGAAATCAGAGTTAAAACTCCTTAAGGGAGTGGGTTGTAATGTTGCCTAGGCCTTTGTATAGATGAAAGTGGATTTATACCTTATTGAGAATTTTAAGAAGCATTTAAAAGCTTCATGGTGTCACACAATATCTAGGGCACATTTAATTACTTTAAAAATAAATAGTTCAAGAATGGAGATAGTAGAACTATTTACTCATACTTATTACAATGAATTAGAAAATATCAATCATTTTTATTTATATCACTAAAGAATCAAAGTTCTGCAGACCCTATTTGACCAGCCAAACCAAACAGCACTTTCTCTTGCCCAAAGGAACACACGTAAAAATAAAGACATGTGAGAATTCAGTGTTACAGAGGCTTTGGGGAATACTAACCTTTTCTTCCTGGGAGGACTAAGTTTTTCCAATAACAAATCGAACAAATCTGTACAATGTGTGAAATAATAGAAAAGAAGAAAATCTGAGTGTTTTGAAAAGGAAGAGTAGAGGAAGGCTATTCCCAAACATTTTGTCTTTATGACTACAGTAAACATTTTTGCTTATAAATTATTGAGCAAGACACGATCTCTTCTCTAGTGTATATATCAAGAAGCGTAACTTCTGACTTATACAGTAAAGGTACTTAACATCTAAGTCGGCTCCATTGCACTGCCCCTCTTCTGTGGCTGCCCCGGTTTGTACTCCAGAGCCGCGGAGTTGGCATTAGGAAGCCTACTTCCACTCATTAAGGCTGAGAGTCGTACATATCTGGCTGTTTACTGATTCTCAATGAACGCTCTGCTATTCTTTAAGGCTAACTCACCCCACTCTAACAAAGTATTGTGTCTGGCCAAACAGATGACAGAATTAACACAGTGGACAAGAGGAGCAGTGCACAACTAGAAAACAGAATGTCCGCAGTGTCGTTCCCCCAATATTTATATAAACTAAGGAAAGCAAATGCCAACTGACCCTGTTCATGGAGTACACCATAGCACACTGTAGAATGGCCTGCTTCCACCTTTTTCTAAAAATTAATTCCTATACAGAAATAACCTTTTGATCCATATCTTTCCCCTGAAATATGCCTGTGAACTCCCACTTCTGTAAGTGCTATAAGGAAAGAAAAAGAAGCAGAAACACTTGTCTTTTCTCAAGAGCCTCCTGGCTTATCAGAACCACCAACTGGCAGTCCTTGAGTCTAGTTCAGATCAAAGGTGAATTTGTTTGATTAGCAAAATGTTTTAAGCTTTCAAAAGAGTTTGTTCACATTTCTTACTAGGAGTATTTTAGTTTCTAATTAAAAAAAAGTCCTTCTTCCTTTAAAAACGGGAGGCCCTGCCATGACTAGGCTTGGTTTTCATCTCACTGCAAATGGCAGTACACCCTGCACCATCCGCAGGCTTTCTGTTCGCACCAAAGCTTTCTCGTATTTTCTCATAAACTTCAGGCACTTGGTATTGTGACACTTGGTCTTACATTGTTGATTTAGCTGATTTCCTGAAGGTAGTATTAACCAAGGAAAAAGAAGTCACCCTTTGCATATCTTCCTTTCCTGCATTTTGCTAATGTGTGGAAATAACAGGATTTCAGCACCTGTTAGAGGCACCGCAGTGGGAAAGAAGGACAAGAATCTTGCCTAAATGTATTGTAAATACTGTCTATTCTTTATGACTTACCTGTAGTTTTCTTGTTTGTTTTATCTTGTATTTCTCTGGGTATCTGCTATTGAAAGATCTACACGTTCGTGGAGAAAGCACAGAAAATTTTCTCTAAGGCAGATGACGGCAGTAGGGAAAGTTAACATTAGCTTTCCACCTGCAACCTGAGATTGCCACTTTGAAAGGAATGGATCAACAGTTAAACAGCTTGCCTATCAAGCCTAAGGCCGTGAGTTTGATTCCCCAGCACCACAGAATCGGGCAGAGTGTTGCATGCCTGTAATTCCAGCACTCAGAGCCTGAGGCAAGAGGATGGGCATAAGTCCAAGGCTAGCTCTGGCTAAATAGCGAGTACAGGACCAGCCAGGGCTACAGAGTGAGAATCGGTTTTTTTTTTTTAATATACTTGTTAGGTCACGTTAAGAACTACTGCAAGGTGCTGAAGATTCTTCAACAACAGCCTATGGGGATAATTAATTGCTGGGAGATTTTCTTTATTTTTTTCTTACTTCATTCCTTTCTTTCTTTCCTCTTCTTTTTTGTCTCTTTTCTTTCTTCTTTCTCTTCTTCAAAATATGAACTTAACTGTAGTTTTCATCTTAAAGTTTCTCAAACCAAGTACCTATCACCTATACTTTCAGGATAAGAAGTGACTGTCATTTTAACTAGGATTTCTCTGATGTGTTAGGAATCAGACCCATTGGGATAACTTGGTACTTTTGGTCACAATCTGGCATGAAAATCAATGAAGGCAACAGTAGAAAATAGTGGTTACCAGAAGAACTGTTTTGGCATATGTACAACTGGTCTGCTGGAGAGGTACAGCTTACCTATCTAAGCTCCGTTTATGTGTGGGAATGCTTCTCCGCGTGCTGTAGCCTGTTTACTATTTCTGGCTGGGTGGCATGAGGTTGTATGCATCAGTGGAACAAGCTGCATCTCAGCTGACTCAATTGGATAAGAGGTTCAATGCCAGTCTCACCTCCTAGTGAATGTTGCTGTGGTTTCCAACAGAAATTCAGGTATTTAATGGCAAGGCATTCTGAGATATATTCCCAAAGTTCAGCTGGTGAAGTTTTTAGCAATTTCTCTGTCCTGATGTTTTCCAATAACTTATTAATCAACTATTTGATTTAATAAGATATGCAGTACCCTTTCTTGCTCTCTTAGGATACCTTTTGTGTTTTTGCTTGTTTTCAAACCAAAAGTACCTGACGTACATTCCAAAGGGTACACACTTTCTAAGTAGCCTCTAAGGATTTGAATCCAGATACGTTTTACTGTAAAATAAGGAAATAGTTCTTATTTTTCACACTCAAACAAAATTGGTGATAATTCCTCAATGGAGAATACTATTTTTTAGAGTTTTGGTTTAAAGGATAAGCTTCCTTTTTAAATATTATAATTCATGTTTAGCTGATTTAAATAGTATATTCGATTCATTTTGTATGTTATCTTTTTATGTTATTAGAGGTTGAATTACATGAACTCATGCATGCAAGGCAAGCGTTCTGCCACTGATCTACACCCCAACCCTTGGACTCAATTTTAAATGTAAAGGAAATATAAAAATATCAGTGACTTCTGACCTTTGTGTTCTCCCTTCCTCCACTCTACTAGCTAGATGCCAGATAAGATTTTTATAAATATTTGAAGACACAACGTTCCTCTTCCTTCAGGTTCTGTAGAACAGGTGAAGGTATCTGACCAGCACAAGTAGGCTCGCGTTACGACTGCTAGTGACCAGCTCCCAGAAACGGGGCCTGCTCTCACATCAAATTAGCTATACAGCGTCCAGGGAGTCACCAAGGCAACTGATAACACTTGGCTTCTTTCCATTTCCAAGATCATTTTACTGCTAGAATTGAAATCACTTTTCCCAGCTCACCAGCAAGCGCCTGCTGCTCACTGATAGCACCGCCAAGGGCTGTTTCAGGCCCTCGCTCTTCTGTAAAAGCACCTGTCTGGGTGGCTGCCTCTCAGAATATGTTTATTTTGAAATGACATGCTTGAAGAACAAGCTGATTCATGCAGGTTTGCCGAAAACAGAAAACTAATTCTCTCTTTCTGTGTTCTTAAATGGTCTCTCCTGTTTCCTTCGCCTGTTTTCCACCAATGTATATTTGTTTGTTATGTTATATTTGAGAAAATATCCACTATTATGCTTAGTGCGCAGCTTAAGATAAGGTGTATTTGTCAATATTTTACCTAAAGCAAATAGATATATAATTCTTAATTTTTGTAATTTATTTAGAGGAATCCTGAGCCCTGAGCAGCATTTTGTTGCATCTGTCACATGACTTTTGGCCATGCTTTGTAGAGATATGATCCTTTTTCTTTACTTCACTCATTGGGTCTGCACGCTGAGATGCTTCTCAGGCAATGTTTAAATAGGTGTTACTGAACCGAAGGGGAAGAGATAGGTAGAAATTAAGCGATTGCTCCGGCTGGGATATGGTCAACAACAAAATACATATAACAAAACTGTGTAGAGTCAGGAACAGATGATAATGCAATGATTTGCTAGGTGTCTGTGACATAGGGATAGCTGAAAATATGCAATAGAAGACATTATGAAGCATAGTAGAGGGTTATGACGGCGTGATCCTAAGGCGGGGCAGTGTTGGAAGACCTCGGAGCTGTTGGCAAACTAACATGAAGAAACTCTGCTGCCACTGCAGACGTTTAGGTGCGAACTGCAGGAAGTGTAATGGAGAAGGGTAGCTGTGCCAAGGACAAGGGTGGGGGATCTGAAGAGCAAGAATAAACTGAACATAAAGCCATAATCACGAGGGAAAAGTCCATTAAAGACAGTAGTATCGGCAATAATTAAATTATTTTAATTAATAAAATGTGCAGTCGTGTGGAAGACAGTGTATTTCAGATTCCTTGGCATATGTCATAAAAATGAACAAAACACAATGGAAGTTACTAAACACGGAAGAAGCAAGAATACCTGGCCCATATTTCAGCAAGCAGTAAGAGGGAGAACCCACGATAAACCTTATTCTAAACAGAAGACGAGGATTTTAAATCACCTCTCGAATTAGTTTCAAGGACTGAAAGCAAACGTGGTAGTAATAAGTGGGCTTGTAGGAAATCTCAGAGGGACAAAAGCCAGCATTGTGTTCTGGAAGGGAAAGGGACACTTTCCCAGAGTAAGCAGGGTGGGACGGGTGCATCGCAGAGGACAGTGAGCCACAGCTGTGGGAACGCAACCCGAAGGGCAAGTTCATAGACCAGCAGAAATTGTTCAATATGCGGGATACACAGGGAAATGGCTTTAAAATAAAGAATAGACTTAATAAATTGTGTTCCGGTACTGAGCAATTTAATGTAAAGAAAGTTGAATTCCTAAGATGCCAGAAAGAACAGATCAAAATGGTTACTTGAAGAAAACAGACAAAACCACTGCAACGTGATGTAAATCATTGAGCTACATGTCGACATTAGATATCCAATTTTTTCAAAAGAATCAGAAGATTTTAAAAGATTATAGTAAGACTGACTGATCAATAAAGATAAAGAGAAAAATCTTAAAGACAGATAAAGAAAATGCCAAAAGGTAGTATGTAGAAGGTAATTATAAGTGACCCTGGACTTCCGATTAGAAAAGATGGGTGTGTATATAGGAGAGTACCATCAGATATTTGAAACCAAGTAATATCTTACTCGAATAATTTCAGAAAATGAAAAGGAAATACTTCTGAACTGGTTTTGTGATTCTAGATGACCAAACACCAAATATTGACAAAATGGTTTTACTAATTACATTAATAGCAAATAACTCTCATGATCATAGTTAAAAAACACTATATATTAAATTGAGAAATCTATAACAACATATAATTATATGATTCTAAGTGAGATTTTAATCTAGGAATACAAAAATCAATAAAATTCACCATATGAACAGAATAAAAGGACTGTATAATCAATTCAACATGTGTATCAAAATGTAAAATGAATCTGTAATTGGATAAAATAAAGGTTGTTATATGAGAAAATTATATAACAAACTGTTAAACTCAGAATTTACCCAGTGGCTACATGGATATCCACCATAAAATTTTTTCAATTTTTCTTCAGTATAACTTTTTTCATATTATATATTATTGGGTGTAGGTCACTCTAAGCACTTAGGAATACATTTAGTCTTTCTTTTTAAAAAACATTTTTAAGAATAATTTTAAAAAATAGTATTACCAGGTCAAAAAAATCCTAAACAACAAATGAGGTTTTTTTAAGCTAGTAGAAGCTTTCCTGTGAATATAATTTTTACTAGACTTTAATTCTTACTTGTACCCTCTAAACCAGGCTCACACATGAGTTCTCTTTCTATGTTTGTGGAAAACTAAATTTTCTAAAAGATATTAACTGACTTGCACAAGATTTAATGCACTGAAAGTGTAGTGGAAAACCCTAGAAATATATATATACATATTTTGAGACAAGGTTTCACTCTGTAGTGCAGGCTGGTCCTGATCTCACGATTCAACCCAGGCTGGCCTTGAAGACATGGCAATCCTCCTGCCTCAGCCTCTCGAATGCTGGGATCACAGATGTGCAACACCGCACCAGGCTTATGTGGTGCTGAGGAACAGAACCTGGGCCTTACACTCTTTTACTAGGCAAGCACTCTAATTTTTGGGCATTCCTCCAACCCTAGAATAAAAATCTTTTGATCTCAAGGTTTGTGTATAAATTAGAAAGTAATAGAGAGAATTAGCCTTTGCTTATTTCGTATAGACAATTTACTTGAATATAAAACCCAGAAATAAATCTTTCCTCATATGTTCAAGTTACCTTCAATATAAATGTATCAAGACAACTCAAAGGAGAAAGAAAATTTCTTCAACAAATAATTCTGGAAAGAAAATGCTCAAACACATGTACAAGAAAAAAATAAAGTGCACCCTTACCTTATACCAAATACAAAAAAAAAAAAAAATCTTCAAATGGACTAGATACTTAAATACAAGACCTGAAGCAAGAAGAAAGCAAAGAAAATGCATTATAAAATAGGACTTGATAGCGTTGTGAATGCGACATCAAAATTACAGGGACATGAGCAAAAATAGTAACATGAGATTATGGCAAATTCTAAAGCATTTTTGCCTCAAAGGACACAGTCAAAAGTGTGAAAAGGCCACTTATTACATGAGGGAAAAATGTATATAAATTTTGTTTTAAAAGGAGTTTGCTGTAGTGTGGATCTCGAATCATCTCCAAATGTCCACATGCTAAAAACTGGGCAATGTTATTGAGAGGGAAGAGAAATAAGTGGAGCCTAATGAGAGGTAGAAGCCCATTGGTGTCGCTCCTTTACGCGGGACGATGGGAGCTTGGCCTCTCTGCACTTTCTTTTTGCTTCCAAGCCAAGCTACAGGTTCCACTCCACCATGCACCCTCCGCGACGCATTACTTTGACACAAAAACGAAAGCAACAAATCCGACCAATCGTAAATGAGAGCATCCAGGACTGACGCAAATATTTTGAATATATAAAAATTCATAAAACTCAACATAAAAATTAAGCACAAGAACTTGACTTTCTTCAGAAGATTATAAAATAATCTACAGGATGCATATAAAAGGATGTTCAACATCGAATTGCAAATTAAAAGCACAGTGAAATTTGACCTTATTTAGACTAGGCCGATCACTCCCAAAAAATTATAAGGTAACAAGCATAAATGAGGATGTGAGGAAACGGAATCTTTGTGAACTCTTGGTAGGATTATAAAATGGTACAACTTCTATGAAAATGAAGGCAAGGATCTCATCATAATCTGAAAGAGAATTAATGTGATCTAGCCACCTCATACCTGATATCAAAATAATTGAATAGGAATCTCAAAACGGTGTTTGCACATGCATGTAATAGCCACAAGGTAGAATCAATTCAAGCGTCCTTCAATAGTTGAACAAAAACTAAATTTGGTAGATAGATACCATAATATTTTTTTAAGTCTTAGAAAGGAAGGAAATTTTATCGGAGGAAGCTTGTCTATATCATGCTGAGTAAACAGATTTTTTAAAAAGACAAATGTTATTTCATTTATAGTCAGTACTCCTATATTACCATCTTAAATAAAAGCTAAGATAATTAATTTATACCATCTGCACTTTAACCACAATAAAAGTGCATTTCAATACCAAATGTGGTTGACTTTATTTTTCTACTTACTACTGCTTCAGTATGTTTTTGTGTTAATATTTTAGAGTCATTATAAATTGTCTGGATGACGTTAATTTTTATCTCATGTTTTATTCATGCCTCTTTGTGTGACTTTTCAGTTTACCTCATGCAGAAGGCAGACCTATGATCACTCTGTAATGAATAATATAGATAACTTGCCAAAATCTTCTTCGCCAAACTGCTGTGAATATTGATTGATAATAATTATCACCTCTACCTTTTTTTGAAGAATTATTCTTGAACAAATAGGATCTGAAGGCACGCTGTGGACAGTAATTGGTTGACAAAGAAATGATGTGCAACAATTCTGCAGTTTTTGCTCTAGAGCTTTCTCTGGAGACAGTTGGAAGTTGCTTCAAGTTAACACAACACCCTAGGTTAACTCCTTCTTCCGTTTTATCACGCATTTTAAAGATTTCCTTTAATTAGATTTAGGTTTTTGGTTGGTTGGTTTTATGAGGGGTTTGGTATTCATTTTTTATTTTATGTTCTATTTGGATATGAATGAACTACACATTCAATACCACGTTAATTTCATGTCACTTGGGGAATTTGTGCCTGTATCCATCACTTCAAGATTTCTTCCGTCCCCCTTGCCCTTTCCCTCCCACTCCCAGTGTCTGTTCCCTCATCCCTACTCCTACCCTCCCTCCTATCTTAAGATTTTCTATACAGGTATTTATGGCAATCTCATATGAGAGACACCAAGCAGTACTTAATCTTTTGTATCTAGTCCATCTCACTGAGCGTTATTGATTCAAAGTGACCTCGTTTTCTTGCAAATGCTTCATGTCTGTCTTTATGGGTACATAATATTCCACTGTGTGTATATGCCACATTTTCTTCAGTCGTTCTTCTGCTGATTGAGTATTATGGTGTTTCCAAGATTTATCTATTATGAATTGTGCTGTTATAAACAGAGATATGCTTGTTTCTTTATAATATGATAACTTCTCTTCTGTTAGTACCATTTCTATATTGACAAAGAGTTTTTGAATTTCTCCAAGGCTTTGGGCCATGATGTCAGTCCTGTCTTCTAAATCTAAAATTGTGTCTCCATTCCCAGGTGTTCTGTTCTCCAAACTTTCCAATGAGGGTTTCCTTTCCCGATCTTCTGCCTGTATCTTTTCCCATTTTTTGAACTCTTTAGTGAAGGTGTCATGAACTTCCTTTTTGTGTGTGCGTCTTTTTCAATCATACCTTCAGGGTCAACCTTAGAGCATGGTGCTGTGAGGCCATTGAAAGTCAGAGTTAGTAAGTATTATATCTCCTCCATTGACCTTGTTCTCACAGACTCTATAGTTCATATCATTGATTTCTATCATAGATATATTGTTTAATGACTTGAAATGACAGGAAGTACTATGATTATACAGATGATTTGGACATTCTCTGGAAGTGGTTGTGTGTACCTACTCACAAGCTACACCAAGCAAGTCACCAAGTATGTTCATTTTATCTATTTTAACTCACTGTCGGTTACCGAACTGGCATCCATCTACCTCTTCATTGAAAATTTCTGTCTTCACTTTTTAATAGAAAGCCTATTTCTAAACATCATTTTTCCCTATGTAACACTTGAAACCCATTTTCCCGTCACTATTTACAGATGAGGCGTTTTCCTTTGCAATCTACCTGAACCTTCCACAATAAAGTGTCATTATTGACAAGTGATTACATCTAAAAAGCAGAAAGGAAATGGCTCTTCTTGTAGTGTGAAATGGCTACAATGAAACTAAGAATGTGTTTTATTTGGAAAACGTGTCTTCAGCTTTTCAGCTTGAGATTATTAAGATAGCTCAGGTCCACGGTGCAATGGCTGGGCTTGGCCTTTCTAAAAATCGGGAAGGAAATAGATTAATCTTAAAGTGCCCAGTCTCCTCCTGCCTCCCTTCCTTCCACTGCTCCCCCATCATCCTCTCTGTATTTTCTCTCATTTCCGCTCAGTCTCCCAGGACCTTGCTTCTCCCCAGCATATGTCACTTACGTTGCAGATTTTGCTAGATGCAATAACAAGATCACTTCCAGCTGTTATGAAAATATTTCAAGGAATTTTGAATTTTGGTGTTGGTAACATAAAAACTAAGATTCTTGCAGAGAAATAATTAAAAATTCAAGAAAATGAAGAGGAATTTTTGGAGAACAACCAAATTTAGAAACGGAAGAAAAAGAAACAAACCTTTGAAAGAACAAATGCAAAGGAGAGATTCCTCTCATTCTCAGACACAAAGATAACTGTCAGGCAAAAAGATAAAATTACTCTTACAGTAATAGAGAACGTAAGTGGGGACTGTCACAGAGCAGAAAGTCAGAAAAGTATGAGTGCAAGGAAGTCACGGGGAAAGCCAGCCCTCATACGTTTCTAACATAAATTTGTCTGACCTTTGACCCATCCATGCACTAATAAAGTCTCAGAGGAAATGATGCAAGAGAAAAGCCTAGAATCTCATGGAATGGAGAGAAAATATCAACTACACACTCTTGCTAGAGAGACAGAGTTTGGAATTTTAATGCAGCCAATTTAGCACTCTTTAGAGAACATTATGTTTTAGAGAAACAGTAAACAACAAGGTGTTATGAAAAAATAAAATGTATATACAATTCAGGAAAAAGGAATTAAAGTAAGCAAATTAATTGGGAAAAACAATGGGGTAGTCTACCACATAAGCCAAGATCTGAGAAGATATGAAAAGGAAATAACTCTGTATGAACTGAGGAACGGCTCCGAGGAAAAAAAGGAGCAGAGCCTTGATGGGTAATTTGCCTATGATTAGTACTTTCAACAAATAAACCAAGGAATGTCCTTAGCATCCCACTTTGAGCTTGAAAATTGACTCCTGTTGAGGACTTTGAAGACAAGAGGATGTGGCTGAGAATCAAGATCAAGTTTCTACCTGATTTCATATAAGATTGTAGAAGCTTTCTCCTTTGAATTCATTCAATAGTTAACATGTTTTTAAAATTCTTGGTGTAACCAAGAATATATATATATAAAATGCATCACGCTTTTTCTCTCGATCTTTTCCAATGGATTTCTTTTTCAACAAAGGCTTCAAAAAGTATTTCCTGAACTGTTTTGAAATTCCTGCCTCCATGAAGTACATTTTATAAATAAAATTGAAGAGATGCATATTTTATATGCCCTGATCACTTGAATTTATAGTGCTGAGTCCTAAAAGGACAGATTTCTTCCATTTTTTGGTTTCAGAGAAGAGATCATATGTGAAGACTGGATCACTAAAGTGATCACCGATTAAGCACCAAAACACCACATGTCTCCTTAGCATCAGCCCCAATTCAAACCACAGTTAATGTTACTCTTTAATTGTGTACTTTGTCTGATCTTTTCTATTCTTGTACAAGTTGCTGCCTTCTAACAGCTGCATACGGATGTCAAGTTGGAAGGTTTAGGGAAGGCAAACTATTCCCTGATCTCTTCTACCTGGCCAGATAGCTGATGACCTTCTACCTTGCTGTGGGCTCTTTCCCATTCCTACAGATGAGTCCAGGATGACAGAATCAGAAAACAAACCAGGGAAATCGAGTGGAGACATTAGAAATGATTACCGACAGCTGTTCGGTGGTTGTCACCACATGAACTGATCCATCCACCTGAGTCGCAGGAGAAACGGTAGGTGTATGCAGTGGGATCTTTATGCAGTGTGCTACAATTTAGACATTTTGCAGCTAGTTTTTTAGCTGCTTAGAAAAGAATTTAGGGGGCATTGAGAATAAAAAAGAAAAAGCTTCGTGCAAAAATATATGCCACTAGACATTTGAGGCAGTGGTATTAGTGAGCTTTCCCACCAATGAGACACAGCATGGAGCACCTGCAACCTAAGGGAGGGTTGATTTAGTTTACTCATAGCTTTAATTCATGATCAGCTTAGCAGGTGCCAGGGGAGTAGCTTAGTGGTCAAACTGCTTGCCGAGCAAGTGCAAGACCTTGGGTTGGGTTTGATTCCCTATTGCCACGTAACCTGGGTGTGGTTGCTTAGGCCTATAATTCTAGTACTCAGGAGGCTGAGGAGGAAGGACTGCTCATGAGTTTGAAGCTAATCTTAAATGCTACTTATTGAGTTTGGAAACTGCCTGGACTACAGAGTGAGATTCTGCCTCAAAAATAAGCAAATAATTATCAGCTTGGCAGAAGGTTGTGGGGGAGCAAAATGCTGACTTTATATTAACTCAGAAGTATTGATAGATGAGGAGAAAATGTCAAAACATTCAAGGTAGGCAGGAATCTTAGGTAGAACCCAAAGCCGTGTATCTGTGCTGCACTTGCACACACCTAGGAGCTCGCTGTATTGATCTACTAGACATTCATTAACCCTGAGAAGCTGATGTATCAGAATTAATGGTGACAACAGCTGAAAGCACTCTAAATTTGTTAATGCCTGTCTATCACCACTTCATTTATTCATACTCATGTACGGAATACTCACTACAGAATCTTGCAGCATTATGAAATTATAAGAACTGTGATCAAAGGAAGGCCATTTATCCTCAAAATTCACATAATCTTAGGCACACTGGTTTATAGAATGTCAGTACTATCCATTGAACATAACTTTTGTCATAGGCATAGAATGCCAGAAAATTCATAATTTTCAGACCCACATATAGAGAAAAGCAGATATACTGTTGAGCTACTCTCTGCAGCCACAATATTTTGAAGTATTTAATCAGGGTGGGTTTGGGAAGAAAACTGAATAGTGTTGACACCCATGGATTCAGGTAGAGAAAAGAAAGTTTATGATTTTGAATTTTATTCGATCTTTGTAAACGCAGCATTTTAGAATAACTTATAAGAAGAGAAGAAAATTATACAGATATTTCGTTCCCTGCATAGCATATTGACTTGCAAAATCCACAGTAAGTGTATTTCTTTTCCTATTCAAATAGGCCACAAAATGTTCATGTTAAATTTTGTTCTCATTTTGAATAAACTGGCTATTCCTTTTTTCAGACCACTGTATCTGAATTGTAAGTAACTAGAAATGGCAGAAATAAACCATTGCCTCGCCCAACACAGCCTAAGAGCTGGAAATTGGTACAAATTTTATCACACTTTCTTAGGGAGGTGAACAAACAAAGTAAATAGTCACCCAAATGCCTCGCTCTCCCACAACTTTCCCTGTTGATACCTCTTCCTCCAGTAGCCTGAGTAATCAAGATTTGTTTTTGCTGTCTCAAGAATGTTTTTACTTGGAAATAAAGTACCCCACCATACAATTACCTGGTCATTACCAACTTTCTCTGCACTTGACAATAATTCTAAAGTATCTAAAGACACCATGGTAAGTGGTACACTCAGAAGAAAAGTTTTAGCCAATGAATGAAACTGTATAATCAGAAAAAAATCTACCTGCCTAATCACTATAATCAAATCTGTATGCTAGTAGAGACGTTTTATATATCTTTAACATTAATATAGTATTGTGGCTTGGGAAAGAGAGCAGTGAGCCCTACAGGCTGATGTGTGGTGCACGCCTGCAATCTCAGCACCCTCAGGAGGGTGAGACAGGAGATTTGCTATGTGTTTGAGGCCAGCTTAAGCTATATAGTGAGTTCAAGTCCAGCTGGGATTACTATGAGACTCTATCTCAAAAAAAGATTAATATAGCATTTCCATAATACTGTAAGGTAAGGAATAAATGAAACTGCTATTTTAAAAATGAGAATAATGCTGATTTCCATATTTGTGTAGATTTCCATTATCCAGAAAGATCTTCTATAGTTTTAACAGGTATAATTATAACTTATTTGTCCATAAGGGCAAAGTAGAATTAAGCAATGAATAAAATTACATGGAAAATATGTGCTTTCCAGTTAGGAAATTGAAACCGCGCTTCCAGAGCAGTGGGCCTCTGTTTCCCCCTCAGGGTACTTGCAGCTGGTGAACTCAGGCGCTAATTCAACAAGAACACGGTGACGACAAAGAAAAAGCTCTTCCTTGAGTGGAATTGGAGGTCATCGTGAGCTTTCCCTTTAGAACATAGACTTGTTTCCAGGAATCACAGTAGAAGGAGAGAAGAGAATCTGAGACTGGAAGAGAAAAAAAATATATCAAAATGACGAGTCAGTGATGGCCCTTAGGAAGGAGTGAAAACTGGGGAAAAGCAGAAACACGCAAGTGAGGAAAGGGAGATCTTGGGACTACTCCTGAGATTACTGTATTTTGGGTTTCTCATATTAGAATCCATTTGATATTTAACCTAAGTCTGGGACTTTTGGCTTCCAGATCGAATAACTTTACAAGTTGTTTTTTATTGTTGCAACAGGGAAAAAAATAGAAACTTATTTATTGCATATAATTGAAAGTTTATAACCTGTACTGTTGGAACAGTTCATTACCATCTTTTTCAAAATTAAGGGGCTTTACTGTACAACCAAAAGATTAGTTTTTGTTTCCCATGCAAAGATTAAAACTTCTGTGTGGAGGTGGACAGATAACAGAACAAAAAAAGTGTCATTTCATGTCTTTCATCATAATATTCAATAGGGTCGTATAATTGGAAAAGTTATTTAAGCAGAGCAGGTGTTATTGGGTGATGGCAGGGTCAGATAGCACGGTAATCTTCCTGCCTGTAGTCTCACGTCATTTCAAAGTGTAAATGATCCAGGTCCTCAAAAGGACAAAGAAAAAGGGAGCCTCGTGAAAGAAATCATTCCACGATGGCAAGTGTACCGATGCCCTCAGGAAATTGTGCCAACAATCAGAATGTAATCCAACCAAAGCAAATACAGCAGGACATGAGAGGGTAATGTCAAATAAGAAGCTTTATTGGATTGGCCTCCGAAACTGATAAACGTGCACATGCAAAGCTGATGAAAAGAAATAAGTTTGCTCCAGCCCATCAAATGGATCAATATCAATCTGCTCGCTCTAATCTTTTTATGGTAAGTTTTCATTATAAATCATGACCTGCACTTTTTCAGAATATACTATCAGAAGTCTAGTTTTGAATACAATTAAGACTTCCCGTTGCATGTGCACTTGCCACTGAATATTGACTCAAAAGAGATTTGTCGTTCGCACATGACTCCTCAGTTTTATGGGCTTTAAACATACTACAAATAGCACCATTTTACTCAGTTTAATATCATGTGCTTTCTTTAATTTGGAAGAAATTGTATCAGAGGTGCACTAGTTTAAGTAATATCTCATGACTTATATAGATGAACTATTGCATTTCTTTGTGAAAAATAGGTTTTCAATCTTATTTTTATGTTGGTGTTAATATTTTATTTACACTCACAGAGGGGCGACTTGGTTACCTACAGAACAATATCAACGAATTTCCACAAAATTAAATCTCTCAAAGGGAAGTACAGAATGTGATAAAAATATCATAAAAAAACCACGAGAGAGCTGAAGGAATAGCTCAGTGGTTAAAGCACTAGTTTAGCAAGCACTAAGTACCTGAGTTCGATTCCCCAGCACCACATAAGCTGAGCACACACCTGTCATCCTATACTCAGGTGGCTGAGACGGGAGGACTGCAAGAGGTTTGAGGCGAGCCTGAGCTACAGAGTGAGCTCAGAACCAGCCTGGATTATAGGAAGAAAAAAGAAAGAAGAAAATGTAAATAATTTTAAAGAGTACCCTGTATCATTCTATTAAAATAGTGAAAAGGCATATCTGATGCAATAAACAATAGAAATTTCTGCAAAAACAATTTGATATGTTGTTTTGATTATTTCATCATGTGATATCTTTTTCCCATGTGAACTCATTTATTCAGGGAAATCTTTAAAGTGTAGATAAATACAGACAGGATAACCGAATACTCTGACTGTATTTCGGCAAACTGGAAACCAAGATTAAATCTCCTTCTGTAAATGTTGAAGAAAATTCTGAGATGGTCTAGACCTATGCACCGGAAACCTGAGGAAGCAGGGCACCACATCTACCCTTACGATTGGCAGCCTGAACAAGAGAAAAGCAGCAATCCTGCAATCAAATTTGTATGAAGCAAACACAAATAAAAACAAGATATTCTAGCTACAGCAAGTCCCAACATTTTGACACTGGAGAGAGGTTTCATGGAAAACAGTTTTTCCACGGATGACACGGAAGGTCAAGTTCCTCCTCCCATTAATCAGGCTTCAGATTCTCACCTGGAACTTGGAGCCGGGTCCCTCCTGTCTTTAGTCTACAGGAGTGGCCTGCTCCTGTGCGATTCTGGTGCCAATCCCAATCTGAAGAAGGCAGAACTCAAAGGATAATGCAAACTGGGAGTGGCTTTATTTATTTTTCAGTTTATTTGCAGTTATTTTTGGGTACTGGAGGGATGCTTTAAATACACATGAAGCTCAGACATTGAGAAACTGTTCATCTCTTCTATGGGTTCATTTTTAACAGGCTACAAGCAGGTACCTGTCCGCTGCTAGTGGACTGAAGATCTCTGTTCTAGAAATACAATCAGTAGCAGATTGTGGAAGTAAGATGATCCACAAATAAGAAATACAGACCCACATATAGAGTAAACAGATATTGAAATGAATTTTGAAGGACATCTCATAAAGTCTTCAAGCTTGTTACAAGGTATTAACATGAGAAGAACATCTGAAAATATAGGAAAGGCTTCTCAGAAATGAGAGAAAGGAAGGAATTAAGGGAGGGAAAGAAGGAGGGAAGAAAGGAGAGAAAGAAGAAGCAAGGTGATGGAATCATTTTAATTATCATTTAAATGGAACAAACTTCTGAAAAAAACAGATTTGTTCAGACCCATAGCATACATTCAGTAAATGCATAGAGTCTCTGTGCAGAAGATATTACTATTCCACCTTATAAAATTTAAAAATGAGAAATCACTATGCCCCGTCTTAGAGGATTACTGTTCAGATTGAGTCCTTGTAATAGGTAAAAGGCCCAGTGCTGAACACGTGCAGTCTAATGGAAAGGAAAGGCCAATTGTTTTCAGAGAGCTTTTGATAACAGCTGAACCAGTGAACCCTCAAGATCCCTGTGGTTTCATTCTCAGGTAAGAGGAAGAATTACTGCAAATAACTTGAATACTGAAAATTTTACCAATCAAATGTTCAACAATTTTCAAATCTTGAATTTAACATTATACATATGACATTTAAAGTTGGTCATGTTTAAATAATTTAACACTCTGCCTTGTTCTTCCTGTTTTTATTCATATTTCCAATGTAAATCTGTGCTTTAATTTGGAAGCAGGAAAACTTGAATATCTATAGACATCACATAATATATTTATTTTAAGTTTCACCCAGAATGACAAACATTGCTGACATGCTTGGCAGAGTAAGGCATGAATATATTCTGGAATGAGGCAGCCCTGGGATTTAATCAAAATTCTGCAGTTTACTGAGAATGTGACTTGTGGCAAGTCATTTAATACTCTATCCATCCCATCTTCTTATCTCCGAGATATTAAAACTGTAATATTTGGGGGCCAGGTATGTTTGGAGCACCCACTGCATGCGTTAGTGCCGGCTGAGTTTCTGTGCCAGAATAAACATTAAAAATAGTACATTGGTTCAAATGCATTAACTGACGTCTATGTTATGATTGTTACTGATTAATGTCATAATTAATCATCATCATTGTATTGTTGGTAGATACTGTTATCTGTACACAACGCCATTAGCCTGGATATGTCCACACAACTAAAGGGAATTTCTGACAGATAGAATTCTCCTGGATCCTTCAAAAATTCATCCAGCTATTTCGTGACCTTTGCTTGGAAATACTTCAATTCACATTAAAAGTAATTGTTGATAGATTAGGGCATACTGTTGCCATTGTGTTCAACGTTCTGTCGGTGTCTGTCCCCCTCACCTCTCCCTCCTTTCTTCCTATTTTCCTAGCTCTCGGACAACTTTTGCAGTGATTCGCTCTGATTCTTTACTCTTTATCTTGTGCACATCTGTCACTGATCATTTTCTCTGTGGTTACTTCCCAGCTTACATAAACTGGCTTGCACCTACAGCTTTCTATTTCAAATTAATCACAACTTCAATCACATTACAAAATTAAACATCTTGCTCTCCCTACCCCACACTTCATATTTCTTTCAGTCAAAGTACAATTCTTTTCATCCTTTATTATTTTTTAAAGTTTAACTATTTTTATTAACGTTAAAGCCAATTTATGTACTATGCCTATTATTATATTACCTCATACTTGCACATATATTTTTCTTCAACAGTGAGATCAGTGCTTTCGTTTGCATTCGCATTCTGTATTTTTATGTCAATTTCGAAAAAGTTCTCAAGCATTTTTTATAAGGCAAGACAAGTGATGATATAATCTTCATGCAGAAAATACTCACTTTTTGATGTGCAAAGAATTGCGGTTATTTTTGTTGACTTTTGTTTTGTTTTGTTTGATTTGGTTTGGTTTCTCTGTCCTGGGGATTGACTTTAGGGCCTTTCTATTGACCTACATTGCCTTGCCAGTCTCTCTCTCTCTCTCTCTCTCTCTCTCTTTTCTCTCTCTCTTTCTCTCTCTCTCTCTCTTTCTCTGTCCCTGTATGTGTACATGTGTATGTCTTTCTCTATTTTTTCTTCCTCTTTCTTTCTCTCCGTAGGATCTTCCTAATTAGTCACTACAGAGTCCAGGTTGGTCCCTAATTGACAATCTTCCCACCCCAGGCTCTCACACCTGGTTGGTTCCATTGGCTCCATTTTTACAGATATTTTATTATCGTTTGAAAATTTTTTCTTTCAATATTTTAAATGTATCATTCCATTCTGTCCATGTCTGTGTAAGTTTTGACAAGAAATGTACTGATCATTGTATGAACATTTCCTTACATGCCTTACATGTAACAAATAGTTTTTCTCTTGGTGCTTTCAAAGTTTGTATTTTAGATTTTCAATGTTGATTTTAATATGTCTAAGTGTAAATCGATTTTTTCCAATCTATTTGTGGCCAACGGTGCTTCTTAAGATCAGATGTTAATTTCTTTTCTCAGATTTGTAAAGCTTTCCTCTATTATTTGTTGTAATAATTTTCTACTCCTCTCTTCTTCCTTTCAGTCTCTTCGGATTCCAAAAAACATGTTCATTCATTCCCTTATTGTATTCTATAAATTCTGTAAGCCTCTTTCTCCATTTTATTAATGTTTTTCCTCTTCTAAATGTTAATTATAAATTATCTGACTTTTTTGCTTATTGAATCTTTCTTTAGCTTAAGTCTGCTATTGAAATTTTCCCTCTCTCTCTCTCCCTCTCTCTCTCCCTCTCTCTCTCTCTCTCTCTCTCTCTCTCTCTCTGTCTTTTTGTTTCTCTCTCACTCACTCCCTTACAGAGTTCTACTCTGAATTCCAGGCTGATCCTGAACTCACTGCTCATTATATAGTCTAGGCTGGCCTCAAAGTTATGACATTCCTCCCCCATCTGCCTCCTGGAAGCTGGACTCCTAGGCTTAGACCAACACAACTTGCTCACGTGGTGCTGGGGCATCAAACTCAAGGCCTCTCGCTTGCTATGTAAATGCTCTAATCACAGCCCCGCTATTGAAGCCCTTTATTCTATTTTCCATCTCATTCACTGCATTCCTCAGTTCCAAAATTTCTGTTTTTATTTCATAATTTCTATCTTTGTTGTACTCTTTCACAATTTCTTTTAATTTTTTCTTGATTTCTTTGAGTTGTCTGTTTTCTCTTGTGGCTTTCTGAGCTTTTCTAGTGATTGTTTTGAATTCTTCATCAGGACAGTTTAAAATCTCAGTTTACTTACTTTTTGTTATTACAGGTATGTGTGTGACCAATGCTGGCATCAGGACTTGGCTTATTTTCCATGCTTCACTTACTTGTTCATTATGGTTCATACAGTCCAAGGAGCAGACATGTCTCTCAGACTTTCCAACTGGTTTCAATAGCCGAAGGCCCTTATCAGGGTGTGAGCATAGAGGTAATGGATTCTCCTGGGTTCTGGCCAAGGCCAGGCGGCATGTGGCAGTGTCTCCAGGACTGGCTTGCATGCAATGCTTCCTCATCTGGAAGGTGTTCAGTGGCTCTCATTGGAAGAAGCACTGCGGAGACGCTGGGGAGAGCTAAGTGGTGTGGCCTTCAGTAAACTGTGTTAGCTGAGAATTGCACTGCGTAAGTTATAACAGTTCTTAGAAACAAAGGTTTAAAAGTCTGTGGTGGTGGTCAGGGGCTGGTAGGGCCCTTAGGTGAGGGTTCTAAGTTCCCTCTGTTCTGTTTTCATTCATGTAGGAAAGTCAGAATCAAGGAGATTCTCCAGGTGCTTGATTGTGTCTCACTAAAGCAAGACATTACACTGTTTCCTGAACTCTATTTTCATGATTTCTGTGCTACTGACTTCCTGCAATGACTTATTTACACTCTACAACTCTCCAGAATTGTTTTCAACTGTGAGAAACTGTTAAATCATTGTTTCTATGGGAAGAACAAGGAGTAGGATTTTCTCTTCTTTCATCTCACAGATATCACATTCCTCTTGATTATTTGGGAAGTCTTCACTGGAATTTATCAAATGTGCCACGTATTTCTATACATCCATATATTCTCTCCTCAGCATGATTTTAACATCTTAAAGTATGCTTTAAAATGAACTACATATATGGTTCTAAACTCAAAATTTTAAAATGCAAATACCATCCTACTCATGACAGCTATTGGCTACGAGGCTTGGAGCAGAAGGTCAGTGATCCTCAACTTTCTGGACCTCTTTATTCTTCTCTTCCTCCTGTGTCTTCTAGAGAGCTTGGCGTCTCTCGCCTATTGCAGTATATTAGCTTTGAAAAGTGAAAGCTTTGAAAAAACGGGACCTTCGAACCTATTGAAGTTTATTGGAGCAATTGAACTAAGTTATTCTTTTCAGGAGTGGCACTAGCGTATGCTAAATGAAGTAGGAAAAATCTTCACAAAAGGTGCTTTAGCCTATCTGGCATTTTAAAGTTCCTGCAGGAATTCATTGTCGGAGGCTTTGCTATTTTACTTTATTACTTTCTGAGCATTTATGCTCCCAACGATTTAATTTTCAATTCAAGGCAATAATGACCTGATTTGTGGCACGGAGTCTAAATCCTGTTCCGTCGTGGTGCCGAAGTCACAGGGAGGAACGCAGTGCACTCCATCCTAATTCCCTCTCAAAACCTTGTGGGCTCTCCCAGAGATAAAGTCCCCGGATGAGTGCACTTCCGTCATGCAGGTGTATGTTTAGGATCCTTTAGAAGGGCTGCACAAGTCACTTTGCAGAGTCCTCGGGTTTCCTTTGTTTCAGATCTTCTTTTGAATAATGCTTATTCCACCAGAAAGGGCTGAGCTGTGATAACCAAGCCCTGGTGTGCAGCCTCAGGCTCTGCCTTGCTATGGCTAAGGTCCATATGCCAGTCTTCCTTCACTCTCAGTTTCCCAAAATACTGCCTTCCTTTATCTCATTAATGAGACAGAATGGCTTTGGTAGACTACCCGTTCCTGCTATTAAGAAACAGCTTTTTGAGTTATAAATAATGAGGCCATGAGATGAGTATGTCCTACCAGGTTGGATAAAACCTTACAGACATCACTGGGGAGAACAATGGCGCCTTGTGGCAGGGCTGAATCAGCCCCTTTTCCTCTTCCATCCACTCCCTTGATCCTTTTGTGATGGAAATAGGCTGTGAATGAGCTCCAAATGCGCGGAGACTTGAAAAGCTATTTCATAACTGCTTTTAATCTGACTATTTAAAAGTATCACCTCCAGGTAAGTCCTCAATATATCTTCTGTACAGAAATAGAAATTATTAATATGAAAAGAACAGTTATTCTCATATGTTTCTTGTCATACGGAATCATGAAACCATGCTTCCTTCTTGTGGCTATTTAAGAGAGGGCGTGTCCCCATAATTAAAAATACCCTCATATTTTTGTCACTTGTTCTGAAGAAAAGTCTATCTAGAAGTTACATATTGCTGGCGTATAATCAAATGTGCAAATAATACGCTTGGAGGACATTTAAACAGCGTTAATAGGGTTGCGATTCATTTTCTTTCTAATGTATATGAAAAGAAACTTTAATAGCCGCTACTTTTAATGCATTCACCATGAAGAATGAAAGTTCACAGCAATGCAATTTTAAAATCTAGTACTGCCAGCAAATTTCAGGGCAAGGATTAAAAGGAGAAAAAAATTACATAGCAGGGACCGTAAGGAGGGCTTATCTTGAAAATACTGTTTAGAGAGTCAGCCTGTGTCAGACACTTTCTTTTCCATAGTACCTTACATTTTTCCTTTTTCTTTTTTGGTGAGTTTACTATCAACTATTGCTATAAATTAACCAGTTTTGCCTATGTGTGTGTATTGATTATCTATTGGGTAAGTCTAGTAATCATTTTACAGGACTTAATTTTGAACACAGCCTTTTCTCTTTGCCTCTTTGCATTAATATCTCAAAGCCCACTGGCATAGTGATGGATGTGACGATGGGTAACGGACGGCCTGAGGTCCCCTAGGCAATAGACACACGGTTTCCCGTCATGTGACGTAGAGTTCGTTCCAAGGAACGCTGCCTTTCTCTCTCTGTGGGATGCAGTAAAGAGTTAATATTTCAGAACATCATGAGGATGGGAGAAAATAACAAAGGATTCATTTACTAAGAATAGTTATTGGTAATTAAAGTACAAATAAATAAATATTGAAAATACAGCTGGAATATTCTTCTGCTTTTTTCAGAGGTTCCTGCTTCATTGTGGAATATCGTTGCTAATGAGGTTGGAGTGAAATATGCTAAATTGGGACATCATCCTACCTTTCATTAAAAAATCATCAAGACTGAGCCTCCTGCCCTGGTAATTAAGTCTCATATAGAATATTCATGATGCTTATCATTTCTCCATTGCCTTGCCCATAAATCTGTGAGTGGCTATTGATATCCAAGGGTTGGTTTCTATTTAATCACTGTGATCCTTTCATTAACACTGCATTTCTTTAATTCCATGCAGCCAAAAATGAATAAACGTGCTTCATTTTTATCAGGGACTTAATTTTATTACATCCTCCACAAAGACAAATAGAGGTGTGTTGGGCAGCAGTGAAGCTCTTGCTATTGATACACACTGCATTTTTCTCTTTTTATCTATAATCATTATGCTTATTAGTGTATGTTTACGATACATATGACTCTTGTTCAGCTTTGGGAAGTTAGAATAAGGGGATACACAGGAAAGAATTCTATTATTATTTGGAAGAGCTGCCTGTGTTTTGATAAAAGGTAGTTAGCCCTGGCTACTCTGCTTGAAGAGTTCTACAATTTCTCAATGAAATGACTAGCATGGAGGAGAAAAAAA